>CAXAMN010028628.1:398935-431642 GCA_963970005.1 Durusdinium trenchii
ATTTCGTGGCAGGCACAGCACTTTGTGAACCTGGAAGTGCAGATTTCGTAGCAGGCGCAGCACTTTGTGAACCTCGAAGTGCAGATTTCGTAGCAGGCTCAGCACGGTGTGCACCTCGACGCTCTCGATCTCAAGACCTCTAGATCGCATTCTGTGCTATCTGACGCGTGTTCTCAGATGTGTGTTCTGATCATTGTGTTCTCATATGTGTGCTCTCTAGACCTCAACCTCTAGATCTCCAGACCTCTCAAACTCCAGCCTTGAGACTATATTGTTGCTTCTAGACCTATAGCAGAGAATCTCAACACCTCTAGATCGCTAGACCTCCGCACCTCGCGACCTAGATCTAAATTTTAAGACCTTTTGCATCGAAGCACTCGGCCTAGATCTCTTAATTCCTTTGATCTCTATAGACCTTCAGATCGTTCTCTCGATTTCTCGATTTGTGGACCTCTAGACCTAGAGACCTCTACAATACAACCAATTGTCTGGATCTAGGCATGGAGCTTTGTATCTAGATCTCTCTTGCAGTAATCTCTACTTGGATCGCTTTCCCGACCTCTAGACCTCTGTCGCCTAGAGAGTATTGTTTCTAGGCCTCTAGAAGTAGAGATCGTTTCGTTTGCTTTTGGCAGTTTCAACTTGCCTGCTCTTTTTCGTTTGAAGTCATATGTTTTGCATTTGCAAGTGTTACCTATCTCTTCCCATCTCTTCCCTCTACCGCTTACTTTTTCCTCTACTTTCTCTTCCCCTGTGATCGTGGGTGCTCTACCTCGGACTCGTCCTTTTCGAACTTTACACTGTTTGGGGTCTCTTGCCGGGAACTTTTCTGTCTATACATGATTCCCTTCTTGCTCCTGTAGAACGAACTTTGACAGTTGAAGTTAAGAAGATCCAAGAGGCTGCAAGCACCAAGATGTATATTTTGCTCCATCTGCATACTTGAAGTGGCCAATGGGGTAGCCACCGAGCCCAAATAGGCCGAAGGCCATTTCTGCGCCACCCTTCCAGTATGCAACTTGGAACTCGAAGAAAGAGATGCCTAGAAATAGCGGCATGGTGGTGGTAAGGTGTAGAATATCCTTGACTTCAGCGAGCACCGGTCCTTCCGGCTTATGATACTCGCCTTGGACTGCCAAGTCGGACTAGAAGGATCACAAGTTTCTCTCTTTGTCTGAAGGTTAGCATGGGTCTTGAGGCAATCTGCAAATGATTCCAAATAGCGTGACGCGAGGCCACTACAAGGGCCCTGGTTTCACGCCAAGGTCACCAATGAAGACGGGAGTCGTGGGGAAGACCTTCCCGTAGTGAGTAAAGAATGCACGCTGAAGATCGGCCGCTGAGTTGGCTGTGTTAAAGCTGTTGACCCATCTCTGAAGGTAGGCCGGGTAGAGCTGGTGCTTTGGCCTGTAGCCATACTTTTCGGGAGACCTGCACTGGAAAAGCGCGCCAAAAAGTCTGGCGGGAGGGAATGCACTAGGAGGCTAAGCAATTCAGGCATCCTGTCCCTTGACACAGACTGGTTGCAGAATAAGGAAACCAAGGGACCTCATGGCATCCTCAATCAGCAGCATTTGCCCCAAGGCGGGCAGACCCTCGTTGTTGGGGCAGGCAGTGCAAATGGCATAGGAGAAGGTGGTTGTAAAGTTGATGACGGTCCCCACTACTCGTGCATCCTTCTCAGCATCCAACACAGCGTCGAAAGAGCTGACGATGGCTTTTGCCAGCAACGCAGCCTAAGGCTGCGAATCGAAAAGGACTCGCTGAGTCCTGGTGAGTCCCGGTGAGTCGACGCGAAACAAAAGGACAAAAGGTCGAGGAGTCGAGGTGAGTCGATGCTTTTGTTGTACGTCGTGTCCGTGGAATCGGAAAGAATCCGTGCCACTCACGGGAAAGTCCCAAGTTGAAGGCTCTGAACTTCGAAGACTTCGTAAACTTGGGGCTTTCTTGCGACCAAGGTGCATCCCCGGGAGCACTGTTGGCGGTGCGAGGCATCTTCAGATCAGGCTCATTGATCAAAATGAAGTACCTCAATGCTGGATGGTACTGCTTCTCTTTTGTCAAGAAGCCATTCTTCAGATTCTCTCCATACTGCTTCTTGATTTGGCTGAAGCAGTTATATTGTGTGGCAACGCAGCTTGTTGTCGGGTCTTGGTAGTAGGGGAAATCGCTCATGCCAGGGATCACCTTCAAATCATTTGCATGCGCTTCATCCAGGAAGTGCGCGTGGTCAAGCTCCGGATTGTTGCCATAGAGCCGAACCGCATTGGCACCTGGCACGTTAAACTTCAGCCAAGAAACGGGCCTGAGTTTATGTCATTACATGCACTTCTATCCCGCCTAGTGAATGCATGACATGAAGGTCTCCACGCCCAGATGCACTCCAGAGTGGTTTGGCTAAGTCTGTCATCCAATCATCAGACTTCAATGACTCTGTGGCTTTCACCGGCACTGGGCAATAGCTGATCCCTTTTAAAAGCGAGGGTGCATGGATCTTGGGCTCAGGGTGCACCACTGCGTGTTTGGAAGTTGTCGCTGCAGTAGTCTCAGCGGTGCTAGTCGTAGTCACTTTAATTGTGGTGGTGTTCGTAGTAGTCGTAGTCGTAGTCGTGGAATGCGGCACTGAGAGCTTCGGCACAGCAGGAGGTCCACTTGGCATCTTCTTCTTCAACCTTATGGACTTCTCCAGGCAGGTCATCCCACAGCAATAGAGCTTCTTGGAATTTGACCACTTCTCGACCCAATCACCTTGATCTTTTTCGCAATCAAAGCTCGTACAGTCTTTGCCTTCACAAGCATTGATGGTCGCAATCCCCGAGACAATGCTACGAGCTCTTTTCTGACGGTTGGCGCTGAAAAGGAAGCAGCCTGCTGCAGCAGCCCCAAGAACGCCACCAACAACAAAAGTCCAAACCAGGCGGCCAGTGGATGCTTGAGCAGCAACGTTTTCCCGGGGATCATTTGGGCAGCCTCCACCAGAAGCTGCCAAATTTGTCAAAGGCTGATACAGGTGGCGCCGGGAGGGTCTTGTACTTCGTGGGGGTATGCCTTCCGGTACGTAATGGGTCGTCTCCTGTGCATCTTCGATGTCGGTCGACATGACAAAAGGTCGCCAGCAGTCTGGTTGCGTTCAGTTCGACATATGTTGTTCAACAAGGTGTTTGAAAGTTCTTCGATGTTTTTAGTCGTGCATGTGTATGCAATGTCACTGCAGCCTTCATCTCTTGCACCCATGCCTCCCCGTCCAAGCCGCTGATCATAAATCGAATCAGGCATCCAATCAAGAACACTTCTTGAAAAAAGCTCGTGTAACATCGTGTAACTACAGTAAGTGCTGGTCAACACCCACAAAGCAGCCAATTCAACGGTTTCTTTTTTCTTCAAGTAGGCAGCTGTATCTTCGGCCGTGCACCAGTATGCAAGCCTGGTCGCTTGAACTTGTCAGCTACAGTTACAGCACAAAAAGCCAGAAAGTATCCTTCCAGTTCCTTACGAACTGGCTTCGAGCCCATCAGCAAGCTCAGCCTGAGGTCAGCACGGTGAGCCAGGATGATGTTGAAAGTGCCTGAAATGAGAACACTCTTTGAGTCTTCGAATTTTGTTGGCACTGCATGTTCGTCCATCTGTGCTCGATGGGATCTCTTCGACCCTCTCCATCTCTCTCCCTTGTTTCACTGCCTCAAAGCTGCCTCCCGGAGATCTGTCGGAAGCGCTTCAATCACCTTCAGGGCGTGGCAGCGACTATGTACCTTCATCTAGACCAACGAGTGCCCTCTTTCGGAAATTGCAATGAGGCTTCATTGCTGCGGTTAGCACAGGGGGGATTGCATTTCAACAGTCATTTGTTGCAGAATGCAATCTGGTGCCTCTCTGGCCTTGGACTGTGCGATATTGAAAGCGCACAACATCTTGAAAATCTGATGATTGCATCTCCGCTGGTGGTCAACTCTATATACTAGGCTTTGACTGCTCCTAGTTGCAAGCTCCCGGCTGAAGAAGTCCCTCCCCTGCGGGCCATGCTCACCTCATGGACTTCTGGCCTGCCAATATCTGACCTGCCGGAGGGGCACTGTCTTGGCCCGAGCATTTTGTAGGCACCACTAATTGCTCACGGTACAACCTCACTTTGTGGCAATACTAAATTTGGTCTCCAACAGCTTTGCCATTTGCTTTGAACACCCAACCCGGGATTGAGTGAGTGGCCTAGCTCGAAAGCACAGCCGGTAGCGATGTAGCCAGGTCCGCGGAGACCAAGCATCCTCTTTGAGGGTCTCAAGGCCTTGCTAAATTGCCCCAGTGCCCCATCACCCGATCCGAATATATATATATATTATATATATACATACATGCATGCATAACAAGACAGTCACATGCAGGCTAAGTTTCTGGCACATGTACTTGCCATCACCAGCTACCGGGTGGCCTATGTGAGCCATGTGCACACGGATCTGGTGCCTGGCCAGGTCATGTACAAGCGTCCTTCTACATTGTGCAGCAGACCAGTGTTCAAAACCTACCTACCATGGGAGACAGAAGCCAGAACAGCGCAGCGACAATCAGCCAAACACGGTGTAAGTCGACACAGGCGGCCAGGACAGTTGAAAGACATGGGGGCACAGTCGGACATAGTGGCATTTGCCAACATTGAGGAATCGCGACGTGCAGGACAGCAAAATCGTACTGCGACAAATCCGAGCCTCCGGCCAGTGTCGATGAGCACGGTGAGCAAGCAAAGGGCGCGGCCACTGCTCTCTACGTGATCCAGGACCCGAACCCTGAACAATCATGGCGCCAAATGTCTAAAGAAATTGATCTGGTCTATTCTAGCCAAGGGTTGACTGAACACTCATTATACAACTCATCCGCTCATTGCAACGTTCATCAGCCTGGTGCGGGCTGGTTTTCCATGTCCGCACACCACACCTGGGCTGCTCCCAGAATCAAGCCCGAATGTGGCTCGGAGAGGAGATGGACGATAGAAACCAATCGCTGTGCCATGAAGTTTCCATAAAATGAAGCATGGTCCAATGCGGAGCTGCGGCCAGTAAACCACGTCTTTGCCGTGTGTTTCCAATAATTGTTCCGGACCTCAAGAACGTGCAGGCAGGCCACTGGGCACATCGCGACCCCACAGGCCCCAGTCCAGCCGCGCATCAATGCAACGCTCGTCATTGGCCTTCACAGGAAGCCGCCCATGGCACAGAACAACCTCATTCCATTGCAAGTCGCTAGCTAGCTCTCTCTCTCTCTCTTTCTCTCTCTCTCTCTCTCTCTCGCTCTCTCTCTCTCTCTCTGTTTTCATGAATTTCTTTGATGTTCTCGAGGGGTCCTCCATACAAACTGATATTGTTTGTGATATTTGTGCTTCAGATATTGTTGGTGACATTATTGTTGGTGTCATTACACTTGGAGTTATTGTTGGACACACTGTTGGTGATTTTATTTGTGATGTAATTGTTGTGGTGATTGTTGGATATATTATTGGTTCAGATATTGTTGGATATACTATCATTTACAGTATGATATTGTTGGTGGTATTATTGGTGGATTGCAAAGCACATTATTTGATAGTGCTACTTGGAAAGAATATGTTTATATTAAAATGAAAGGGGTGAATTTGTCCAATCCTCCCCTTCAACTTCCCTTCTGCTCCACGTGCTTACCTTCTCCAGTTTCTTTAATATTGCTTTCACTTTTGTATCAGTATCAGGTATCAGCTACATTAAATCCAACATTATCACCATCATTGACACCAACAATAGAAACAATAGCACCAAGTAAGTCACCAACTGATAGTGATGATGATGAAGATTTAGAAGATCAAGAATATATTAATACCGCTTCGCCAGTGCCACCATATTGCCACCAAGTCTCATATTCTCTGGCCTTGGGTGAGTCACCATCTCCCAGCCGTCTTGCTATGCTATACTATACACGCAAGCCGGATTGTCAGTTGTTAGACCTCACCTTAAGTCCCTAGCTTTGTGTTAAGCAATGGCAGCCATACATGACCAACCATCAAAGTATTCGTGTGAAGAAAAAGGAAAATGCAAAAAAAATGCAAAACAAAAGCAAAAAGCAAAAACAATGCAAAAATAAAGCACAACAAAAGGCACAATAAATGCAAAAAAATAGCAAAATAAAGCAAACAAAAAAGCAACAAATGTAGCTTGCGTGTTTGTCGTTTTTTTGCTTTTTGTTCGCTTTATGTTCACCTTTTTTTTGCTTGATGTTCGCTTATTATCATGCTTTTGTCGCTTTCTTTCCCTAGGGCCCTAGGATATTGCTGACGGGTTTCCTAGGGCCTAGCTCACTTGACGATGGACGACTGATTTAATGCAATGCCGGAGGCCAAACATGCTCTTCTAAAGCAATGTCAGGTGCATGGCTGAATCCACAAGTGGAGTACAGAACTATTTTGGAGGCAGGCCCCTTCCAGTCAAGACACCACCTGCCCAGCAGCCAATTGAAGTTGCAAGTCCTCACTAGAAGATACTCCGATGCTTTCTCGCTTCCAGCTCGTTGAACTTCAGTGTTTGTTGCAAGTTCTTCCGAGCTGCCGGCGTAGTAGGCTCGATGCTCCTTCGCCACCAAGATCAGCCCGGATGTAGGGACATCCTTGGCATCAAAGAGTCCAAAACGTGATCATTAGAAGTCTTGTGATATTTTTGAAGAACAGTCGGACCATTGAGGTCAAATCCAGGCGATGAAGGAAACCTCTCTGGTGCTCTACCTGGTACGGAGATCTTCAGTGAACCCTCCCAAAGCATTCTCCATTGGAGGCATGTCTGTGGCGTTTATATGTACTGTAAACACATGACTGCGCTCGCCTCCCGTAAAATGGGGCAGGAGAAACGGGTGCTCAGAAAAGTCGAAAGCCTGGAGGGAACGAAAAAAGTGAACGCATTCAAACACCTTTTGGGACTTGAAGAACCTCTTGCGGCAAGGAGTTGATGCTCAGCGAGTTGAGCCATGTTGAGCCAACAAAATGCATCTCTGATGGTTTCTCCATGTGTCTTCTCCGAGTGCTCAAGTCCTGAAGGAAGACTTACGGAAAAAGAAGGTGAAGTTCAAAGGGGTCTAACTGTTCTCCTTGCGTTTTCCACGCCTTCCCCGAGAGCTCTCTGGATCATCCTTCCCATCGTCCACCTTCCAAGCATTGCACTGCATTGTTGCATGCTTCATCCTTCTACCAAGCCAGGTCTTGGCAATGTTGTCTTTGCAGAGCGGCAACACGTGTCCAGAAGTCAGATTTTGGGATTCCAATACACTTGAGGTACCCAGATTGACGACTGTTTGCAGCATTTTCCAGCTCGGCTTTCAAACGACATCTTGCAGAGTAGTGGCTCTGTTCCGAACTAGCACTTGCCAGCTCCTAACCCGGTGGGGAGAGACAAGCTAGAAAGTGAACAACTCCGCAGAAGCACCATTAGTTTCACATTTGTTGCTTTCTCTACCGCTTGCTGTTTGGCAAAACATCAGAAAGACCAGGCGGCAAATTCACTCTAGAATCTGTAAAAAGTCTTGCTCATTGCCCCGTATTAGGGCTGCAAGCGTTACAACGGTCGGTCATCTTTCTCAGGTCGTCCTTCAGGGAGCAAAGGATCCCAACAGCCCACGGTATCCACTCATATCGACGCACTTTACAGCGGAAAAGATTGCATCTGCAAGAGCCTGCATGCACTCTAAGACTATCGGTCAATCAGAATGATCGCTGTGACCAAACTCTCATCCCATGCCTACCAAATTGAACAGTTGTTGGATTGACATGGTCTTTCAGCTGTAATGTTTGGTTAGGCCCGAATGCAAGCAAAAACAAGAACACTGGCAATGCGCAACAAGAAATATATACATAGGGAAAAGAATCGAAGAAACATCAAGAAATGCATAGGGATCACATATGGTGAGTCATCGTTAACCTCAAGGTCATAGAGTGGAACACTCTATGAAATGCACCTTAGCCTCACCACGTTCGCGGTGAGTTGGTGTGGAGCCTCAACAGGTGGTAGGCAATGAAACGCCTCAGCCATACGATCTCCATTCTTCAGAAACTGAGCTATTCGCTAACCAGCTCAAAAGTCTGAGGTCTACTTCGTGAAAACTAGTAAAATGGGCTAGCTCTGGAATCGGCATCTTTCCTGCAGCCTGCAGTGGGGCAGTTGTCTGATGTATCGAGAGATGGGTGACAGTACTGAACTCTGACTTAGCAATAATAAATATGCAAAACACAGCCTCAACGGTGCAATGGCACAAGGTACTTCAATATTTCTTTGGAATCCTTTGGAGTGTAGTTTTCCAGGCTTCTATTCATTTGCTCTTGGCCACCCTGCTTCCGCTCCTCGGCAATCTCCTCACGCAGCTGGCTGAGCGGCACCTGTCAAGGCTTGAAGGGTTGACGAGCCGACTTGAGGGCAAGCAGCACGAAAGGTAGCCACAAGGGTGACAGGCGTCAGTACGGTACGGATGAGACACTTGATGAGGATGAGGACGGATGGGAATTGATGAGAAGGAGGAGGAGGGTGGATAAAAGGAAGGATGAGAATGAAGTTGAAGCAAAAACACCCCTAAAATACAGTAACTGGATCAAGGTGGAATCTTATGACCAAGGGTGACTACCACCAATTCAGAAAAGAAAATCAGTGCTGAAACCTCAACAATCAAGGACTTGGAAATCTGAAGCCTGGCTACACGTATCTTTCTCTACTATGTTTGGTTCGTACGGTTTCCCAGCCGAGATGGCGATGCCACCAGCTTAACGGCTTCGTCTTCGACCCTTCTCCAACAGCAGCTCTGTCTAATAGACGGCTCAAAAGTTTTTGATCGTTTTCTACTGGAGAATTGTGTGTTTAAAAAATGAAATTGTTTGACAGTTTTCGACCTTCCGAAGAAACGCCGTTGCACAGGCTTCCCTGCCTCTCGGCGGCCCATGCCTGCCGGCCCTCGATCGGGGGGCAGCGGCGATGATTCGGCCAGCTCCACCTGGGCCTTCGTTGTATAGGAACGTTGCAGATCACTGATATATAAATCTATCTTTGTACTTCATGTAGGTATTATATATGTGTGTAACCCTTGAGCTCACAGGGAGCCTTTCGGATTACTTTTATGCGGCAGGGGGCTGGAGTGTGCTTCAGATGTCTCCAGCCAACGAAGACGCATCTGTTGCACTGTGATATAGTTCTGGAACGCCAGAACTATGTATCTGCTTTCCTTTTGTGGTGTTCACAAGTTGTGACTCTACTCTTCCCTAAAGGGCTAGTGCACGTGGCAGACAAGAGCGTACGACGTCATCTCGACCTGATCGTCGCCTCGTTGAGCTTGAGTTTTGGCCTTTAACTAAAGGTGCCCAGGCCCCCTCTCCTGACCTTTCAGGATTCTGGTTCCTTAGGTTGCCATGTGGCGAGCGGCATTCGAGTCAGTATGCATGTCAATAAGTGTGTGATATTTTATATAGTGGGAAAGCGGCACTTTGATATTACCTTCTGTCAATCAATGGCTTTTGAATCCTGCGAGTCCTCACCCTGTCGACCTTTCATTTTGCATCAATGAAAGCCTTGCAAAAGAAAACCCCATGTTGCTCTCCCCCTATTCCGGCCACAAACCAAAACTTGCTTAAGCAAGAGTGATAACCACTGCTTCAGCAGCTCTCGTAGCCTCACAGTCATTAGCTGGCCTCGCTCAAGCCTGGAAAGACTGGTCGTTTTTCTTCGCGGTACTTGGAAGATCGATGACGAGCAATGCTGGAGAGGGAAGTGCTCTGGTCATTCTTCGACACCACCTGACAGAAGCGGCTCAAATTTTTCCTCCCCTCAACTGCACAGAAGCAGTGCAAAAACGGAAGAAAGGATCCAAATGCCTCAGTGACGCAAATCAGCAGCTCCATGAAGAAGTTCAAACGGCCCTGGAGCTCTGTGAGGCCCTGGCAGAATTACGTATAAAGCTGCTAGTAGCTATTTGCATACTGGGATCGCGATAACTCCCGCTGTTCGCTGCAAAAATCGTTCTGTAGAGATTGGGGGTCTTCCACAAGGCCCTGGCAGGAAGAATGAGTGGTATCCCATCAGTGTCTGATGCCTGCACATCCGGCGCTAGGCCCTGTGCAACACGAGTCTCTTGGAGCCGCTCCAGCGCATTGACCTCATCCTTGGAACGTTTCCCCAAGAAAAGGAGGCTGTCTTCACAAAACATGGCTTGATGGTTTTCCGCGACCAACCATGGATGTTGAGGGGTGCCCCTACCTTAAGACGAATTTACTTGAAAGCTGATATTTAGCCCATTTAGCGCCAAGAAAAAACTGGCCGCCATCAAACTGACAAGTAGGGAGTGGCCATGTGGCAAGTTCAACGGCAAGTGATGTGCTTAGCACAAGCAGTCACATCAGACATTATGTCTGGTCTGCTGACGCAGGCACGTCAACTTCACCACATTTCACCACGATTCGCACCGCAACAGGGAACCATGCTCACCTGGAAGGTCCTCTGAATAAAGAGTGAGAAACCCTTCGACCTGCTCAAAAAACATTCCGGACAACTCCATGTACAAATCAATGCGCTGACAAGAAAAATGCGAAGTTCTCAACCAAACCAGGCGATGGTTTCTTCCCAACATCCAAACCTACTCCTGATCCGGAGTTGCTCGGGCTTTGCTCCGGAACCTGCTCCGGCACTCGTTCTAGAACCTGCCCAGGGCCTTTTTGAGGCAATGCTGCACTCAGCTTGACTGACAACGCCGCATAACAAGCAAGAACCAATGAACCTGCTCCCAAACCAGCCCTGGGGCCTGACGACATGTCAGCATGACAGCGTGGCCAAATGTCAGCATCTCACTGCCAGCATGTCAGCACTTGAGCGTGACCCGCGTCAGCATGACAACATGCCAACAGTTGCGACATATTGGCGTGCCTACACGTCCACATTGCACATAACACACCAACATGACACCATGTCAGCATATCAAGGTGACAAAACCTCGGCAATCAGCAGCTCCAGAACCGCTCCAGAAGCTGCTCCGAAACCTTTTTGGAACCTGCTTCGGAACCTGCCCAGTCAGAACAAAAGTCTTTACTATGGCTGAAGACCCCTAAGATTCGCTGTTGGTGAGAAACATGTGCATCAATGTGGATTGTTTGCCCCAGAGGGAGGGTAAGCATCCGGGCACCTTCATCGACTCCAACTGCTCTCCCAGCTGGGCAGGGCCATAGCGTTTGTTCATCCTGGGGTCGCCAATCTCCATCTTCACAGCCTGAGGGTCATGCAATCTTGGCATGAGACTCCACGAGCAGAACTACAAAGCTGATCATCTCTCTTGAAGCACTTCGGATGACCACTCCTACACTTGCAATCACAAATTCGCGTGCATGTTCAAAAGTGGGCCTTACTTCCATTCATACTTGATATATAAATCTCACAAGTCAACGTCACCACAGCTCATGAGCAACCCCTCCAATGGTTGGCATGTCCTGACCTGCAGTCCTGTCTACGCACTATGCCTGAACACACTTGACGTTTCAAGAAGCAAGAGACAGAGAGAGAGAGAGAGAGAGACAGAGAGAGATAGAGAGAGAGAGTGGCTCAAGATCTCGGCTCAAGTAACAGGTGGCTCAAGCCGGGTAACCTGACACTGAGTTGGAGGGTGGCACTGGAACTTCCTCCTTGTGTTTGAGTTGGTCCAATCCTACCAGATTGGTGGCCGTGCCTTTGCTAGTTATTGAGATTGAAGGTGGCCTGACAGAGTTTGTTCTGTGGCATGGAGATGGCCTGGAAGGACTACACCCAGGACTATGAGAAGTGAAATCCCGCAGGCCCTACATAGCATGCTGTGGCTGTCACACCTCGTGGATCTGGGCGGACAGGGCGAATGCTCAGAGATGGGGGTGCAATCAATGTGGGACACCGTGGCCGACAGGCAAAGCCTCATGGAAGATGCCCAGGTCACCCTCTCGAAAGCCGAGGCGGCTCCGAGGCAAGGACAAGCAGTTTGTGGAGCCACCACCAGGCCTCATGAACAAGTCCAAGCAGCAGGGCAATGCAGTGGAAGCCACCTTGCGTAAGGCATGGGGGACGATGCCTGTGGAAGTTCAAGCGGCATTGAAAGGAGTTGGGCCCGACTTCACACCAGAGCCGGAATACCAGCCATTGGAAGAGGTCTTGAAGGCTCATTTGGATGCCCTGCCTCAAGAATTGAAAGAAGTGGTTGAAGGGCTCATCAAGCCAGCTCAGACGGCCACAGTTGATGTGACAGGACAACTCAAAGCAACAGTTGGAGAGTTGCGGCAGCTGTCAACGAAGAAGCAATCCCTCCAGAGGAGAGTTGATCAGGCCAAGGAGCAATACGAAAGCCTGTTGGATGAGCTCAAGGGTGTCCAGGAGGCCATTGACAAGGAGCACAAGCAGCTGGGGGATCAGTCTGAAGCGTGTGCCAAACAGCTGAAGGAGGAAGCGGTTCCAACCTCCCCCAGCAGTGACCATGTGCTTGATCCAGACACCACGGAGCACGTCCTGAAAGCTTAGGGGCAAGCTGGAATCCTGTTCAACTCTGACCAGCAGAAGGAGCTGGAGGGGAACTTGGCTGAAACGATGGCCAAGCACCGCAAGACGGAGGGTGAAGCCCAGTTGAGTGGGTAACACCCACTGCTGTCATTTTGAAGGTGAAAATGGGTGGCGTTTTCCAGCAAATGAGGGGCCCTGGTGGAAAACAGGTTTTGATGGGAAGTTGCAGAGCAACCAGGGGATTTCCTCCAACAGTTGGGAGTGTTTGGCTGTTTGGAGAAGTGCAGTGGGCCAAACAGACAGGGGAAGTGCTGTTAATGGCCTTGATTGGTTTAGATGGCATGGATGTGCGGAGCATGCATTTCAATGTCCATATGCGACTGCTTGGCATCAAGGAATGCAGCCGTATACCGATGTTTGCGTGTACTATGACACACCTTTTACAAAGGATCCTGAAGAGCACAATTTTTCCATTGCATTGGGTGTTGACCCCACCCCATCTTACTTTGCCTTAGAGCTGGGGGAGCCCATGTCGGACGCTTTCCTTGGAACTGGCACTGCAGAAAAGAGTGGGGAGCAACTGCAAGATGAGCAGTGCAGTGGACAAGGGCCATCAGCCCTGGATGATGCAGAACACCTTTCCGCAAAGACGGAAGATTTGATTTCTGAGAATGAAGATGATAGCGCATGCACTCAGGACAACAAGCAGAGTCCAGGCTATCCTAAGAGGGATGTGCAACGGGCACCGCGCACCACGAGCACAAAGCGGCTAGGGACACCTAGACCTGCTATCAGCGGGACTCGGAAGCACATCCTGCATCAGGAAGGGCTGCCTTTGGACACGACAGTGGCAAAGCAATGCTCCCTCCTGGGAGGAGGCAAGAGAGAGAGAGAGAGAGAACAAATCACCCAGGCTTGCTATTAGCGGGACCCTGGAAGGTACTGACGAGCATCACACAAGGACAATAGTGGCTATCCAAGCCACACAGCAGCAGCTCCTTGGAGGAGGCAAAAGAGCTCGAGATGATCAGGTCTGGGAGGATGAACCGGACCAACAACAATATACAAGCCCAGGGAGGCTACAAAACAGGCTGCAAGTGCTACAGCAACGAGCCAAAGAGGCCATAGATGGCCTACCGGTTGAATGTCGTGATGATGTTCAGTTTGGTATGCATGAAACCAGGGTATGGGGCTTGGAGGCCCTAAAGCATGTTTTGAAGATGAGGCTGGCGTTGCAGAGCAATCTCTATTTGTGTCGACCTGTTGAAACAGAGCCTGCCATTCCGCCTTCGGTTGAACTCCTGGCGGCAAACTTGACGTTGAACATTCACAACAAAGGCAATCGATGTTTCGCCAATGCTGTTCTGCGGATGTGGTGCTGGATAGGGGCACATCATTCCGATCCTGCCGCTTTTTGGGGGCCTTCCACAAAGTTGTGTATGCAGATTTTGCAGCAAGATGAGATCTCGGAACTGCAACCGGCCATTGCTAGGCTGGAAAACCCGCAAAACCAACACGATGCCTCCAAATTCCTTGTTCACCTCTGGGAAATGTGGGGGCAGACTGGCTTGCAAGGAAATTGGCATGCACACTTTGGAGGTCGGTGGCATGAGTATGACACTATTCCGCTGTACATTCGGATGCCAGTAGAAATGGGTGATGAAGTGCATTTTGAACAGCTGCTAGCTGAATGGGCCAATGAGGGCAATGGGCAATGTTTGGGAGCTGATGTTGAGCACATTGTTTTTCATGTGGGCAGGTACCATTTGTGCCCTCAGAAAAAGTCCTGGATCAAGCATCATCACTTGCTGCACACGCCTTCCACTTTCCGGTGCCCTCAACGAACACAAGCTGGCCACACGGGCCAATCCATGTTTGTCCTCAGGGGCATCATTGGGCACCAAGGCCCTCAGCTCATCAGTGGGCACTATGTCACCATGCTGGTGGAAGGGGAGGCCGTGTGGATCGCTGATGATGGACGATGCCCTGAGGCCAAGAAAGAAGTGCCTACTGACATCAAGAGGGACACAGTGATGATCTGGGCATCACGGGCAGAGCAATCAACATCACCCAATGGACAAAGGACTCCAAGGAATGGATGATCCAGCAGCCTCACTCCATTGTCATGATGGTGGAAACACACCTCAACCACCAGAAGATGGATGGTGCACACAATGAACTGCGCCGTCATCGGTGGCAACCGTGTTTTCTGGAGGCGCATGACACAGGAAGAGGGGGCAACAGTGGAGGGCAGCTCTTCTGCATGCGAGAAGGGCAATCTGGCTACCGCCTGCATTCCTTCAACCTGGACGGCAATGGGTTCTTGGCCAATGTCTTGCAGAGGCAGCGGTGGGAACTTGTCTTGATATCTGTGTACCTCAAATGTGGTGAGGACCTCAACTCCAGTGCCAACTCCACAATCCTTGGAGAGCTAGCGGCTTTTGTCAAGCAATTGGCAATTCCCTGGATTGCAGTTGGGGATTACCAAGTGCCGCCAGAACAATGGGACGGTCATAACCTGCTGAACGTCCTTAAAGCAGACCTGGTATGTAGTGGACAACCCACCATGGTCACTGGAGCTGAACTGGACTACCTCATTGCGTGCCGCACAGTGGCTCCCTTCATTGATTTGAAGGTGACTTGGGACGTCCCATGGAAGCCCCATGCGGGGCTGGTCATCAAAGTGGACCAGGAGGCTCCCAGATTGGTTCTGCCACAGCTGACTCAATACCCGGCAGTTCCGAAGCTGGATGATCAAGTCAGCTCCTGGGAAGAGTTTCAGCCAGCACCAAAGCCATACTGGCTAGGCAGGCCAATTGGCCCCAAAGAGATCGTCTTTGCCGAGTGGTGCCATCAGGCTGAGCAGTTCAACCTTCAACGGCTGCGTGAGCCGAAACAAGGCAGAGGATGGTACCTTGCTCTGGAGCATAAACCCTTGCCTTTGTCCAAGCCGCTCACCCCATGGAAGAAAGGGGACCTGGCCTACTGGGGGCAATTTTGCTCCCTGTTGCAGCACATTGCCAGCAAGCCCTACATGTCTGCAGGCACCATGAATCATTTGAGGGCCAAGACAGCTGACTTGCACATGCGATGGCAAAACGTCCATGGACTGGAGGACTTCACAGCAGGTGTCGAGATGCTCATTGCTGGCGAATCCACCCCGCTGACTCTGCTCATCCAAGGTGCGGAGTGCAACAAGGAGTTTGCAAAGAAGCTGGCATTGGAGCAGCAAGCAGGCGAGTATCAACAATGGCTGTCCCAAGCCAAACTGAAAGGACACAGTGGCATCTACAAGTGTCTGAAGGCGCCTGACTGTGTCCATGTGAGGCCTTTTCGTGATGTGCCCATACAACAGAGGCAAACCTTGCGAGAGCAGCAATGGTACAGCAAGTGGCAAGTCATTGCAGGCCCTAAGACGAGTGGTGAAAGGGAGCGACTTCGATATGAGGGCATTGTTCAGGCCAGAAGCTGGGAAGATCTGGACCCGCATGCGGTGATGAAGAAGCTGCGTAAGTTGCCCCAAAAGGCTTGTGGGCCGGATGGCATCAGCTATGCCATGCTCAAGAACCTGCCAATAGAAGGTGTCATCGAGATGTGCCACATGATGAGGAAGTGGGAGCTTTCTGGCCGGCTGCCAGACCAAGTGGTCACCACATTGGTGCTACTGCTTCCAAAAAAGGCAGACATAGAGCGACCAATCTCGCTCACCAGCGTGATGTACCGAACTTGGTGTCGGCTCAGATGGGACAAGATCAGAGAGTGGCAGTCGACCATTGGCCAACGACTCCCGTGGGAGCGAAGCCTCCCGGGTCAGCAAGTCCTTCAGGTTGCCCTCATGAGGCTGTTGAAATGCGAAGTCGGCCGAGCCACTGGTCGCCAAGTCATTTCGCTGCTTTTGGACCTGCAAAACTTTTATGATGCAGTGCAGTTAGAGCAACTTTTGGAGTTATGGGAGCCTCTCCAGTTTCCGCCCGCAGTGATGAACATGATCTTTGAGGTCTACACCGGGCCGAGACTGCTCCAAGCTGAAGGTGTGACATCCTCTGCAGTCCACTGTGCAAAAGGAATGTTGGCTGGGTGCCCGGCGGCTCCTTTAGTCGCTAAGCTGGTCCTTGCTCCTGTCCTGCAGACCTTTCAGGAGAAGTTTCCCAAGGCCTCGGTCGACGTTTGGGTGGACGACATATCCATGGATTTCAGTGGAGAAGATGCATACAGTGTATGTCAACAAGCGCTGGCAGGATATGATGAGATCAAGCATGGACTGGAGGCAGTTGGCCTACAGCTCTCGCCCAGCAAGACGGGGTACTTGACGTCCACTGCTGAAGCCAAGAGGTCCATCAATCTCCACCGCACTGACCAGCAACCAAAGGCACACAACCTCCTGAAGGATTTAGGCCTGGATTCCAGTGGTGGCCGGAGACGTCGAATTGGCAGCCAACAGAAAAGGCTATTGAAAGGCAGTGGACGGCAGTCCAAGCTCCTCCACCTGAAGTTGAAGTCCCGTCCGGTGCGCATCAGGGTGTGGAAGACTTCAATCCATTCTGCTGTTGGATTTGGGGTTGAAGCACAAGGCATGGCGCCCCAGCGGATGCGTACCCTGAGACAGCAGCTGGCTCGCCATGGAGGGTTGCAGAAGAAAGGAACCATCGATATTGTGTTTGATCAGCACAGTCAGCTTCAGGACCCTCAAGACACAGCGGTGCAGCAGCAACTCAAGGCCATGCATCAGCTTGTCAGAGCATGGCCAGCCGGCCAAAAGGGAGAGCTCATGTCTGTTTGGCGAATTTCGTGGAGGAGGCTCCAAACAGCGGCCCACCCATGGATGATAGTGGCAGGACCCATGGCTGCTTTGCAGGTCTACCTCATGAAGATGGGATGGGATGCCTCAATAATAAATGACTGGATCAGGCCGGCAAACGGAATGCTCCCTGCAAATCAGCTCAGTCTGGATTTTCCATGGTTGTACCTGCAACGTAAGCTGAAGCAGGAACAAAAGCATCAGCGTCCCCGTCGGATCCAGGAGCTGGAGCACTGTTTCCCCCTCATGAAGCAGCCTGATTGGACAGTTTACCATCGTGTCATCAAGAAGCTCAAAGGTCCGGGTAGAGCTGCATTGGATGCGTGGACGCAGGGCTCCCTGCGCACTCATGATGCTGGAGAACGTGTTCTGTGCCCACTTTGTCAAGTCCCTGTTTCCATGAAACACTTGGTGTGGCAATGCAAGTATCATGAACAGGCCCTTCCGAGGGAATGGCAAGACAGCATCAATGCCAATGAAGATCAGATGCTGTGGGCCCGTGGGCTCATTGAAGAGCCCCACTATGCTCCGGCTGAGGGTGTGGACTCATGTGAAGTTGCAGGCATCCTGGCAACTGGGTGGCCCATCCGGCTCACTCCTTCACACAGGGTGGCCATTGGTGTGAAAGCCACTTGTCATGATCAGCGGCTCAAGCAGATTGTCGTGGCGCTGACAGTTGGAACATGGCAAGAAGGGTCCTGGCAGATAGCTGGCACGTGTACTGCGGTTACGCCTGGACAGGCCAGTGAGGCCCGAGGTTGGATCTTTGGATGTTGGCTCCTGCTTCAGGCTGTTCTTGGCCGCCACCAGCTGAACATTCCCCATCGTCCTGGTTGGGCAGCGCTTCAGAAAGGAGGAGGGAGCAAAGTGGCGCCGGATCTGTGGTACAATCTTCCAGAAGATGAATGGAAGAGGTTGCAACTGCTGCATGTGCCACCGAAGCTGCTGAAGGAAGAGGGCAAGACCTCGAGAGGATGGGTCCAGTTTGCAGAGGCCAAGCATGTGGCAATGCAGCGAGCCATGAAGGAAGCACCTTCTTCACTTGAAGTGGAGCTGAAGGCTGCGGACCAGAAGCATCAGGCCATCTATGAGGTCGCAGCAGCTAGAATCAGCGCCATCCTGGCTGATCGGGACCATTACATGCATGGGGAGTTGGAAAAGGTTGAGCATGAAGTTCGTGTGCCAATGCCCAAGCCCAAATTGGGCAGAGTTGCACTCTTCAGTCAGCTGGTGCAGCAAACCCCCAGTGAAGCACACCACAAGTGGCAGCACCAACGTCAAGGTGTCGTCTGTGAACGTTGCGGCAAGAGGATCAAGGCATGCAGCACTTTCGAAGAAATCAACCGGAAGCAAGCAACGGCATGCCCTGGTGCTGTGACCAAGACCCTCAAGCAAGTCATGACTGAGCTGATTCATGACACTGAAGGGCGGTTGGAAGAGCAGCCTGGTCACAAGTGGGAAATGACGGCCACTAGTTTTGGATGTGTTCGGTGCTGGAACACGATTCCCCTTCGGAGCAGCAAGGCAGTCCTTGACCACTTGGCGGCATCCGATTGCAAGTATGGACAGCTTGATGAGCAAGGGCTGCAACTCCGGACTCGTGTGCACCCCTCTCATGATGTCTGGAGGCGAGGCAGCTGGCTCGAATGTCGGCAGTGCAAGCGGACTAGCAAAGAGCAAGATGGCAGAGTCCAACAGTGGGTGGCAAAGCATTGCATCACGGGAAAGGGCCAACAGACACTTCGTTTTGGCCCGAGCTCTAGTAGTTGAGCTTGGATATCCTGTGCAGGGGGGCTTGATGCTCTATGCAACTTGCAAGGCGAATGATCCTTGAGTTGCTTGTCTGGCCATTTTTGCCGAATGGTGTGGCCTTGAACGGCGGGAGCAAAAGAACCGAGAGAAAAAAAAAAAGAAGAGAGAACAGATGATGAGAACCTAGGCGATACTGAGGAGATGTTGGCTGAACAAGTTACCCCTGGCCATCTTCAAGATAGACTGGTGGTGCTTCAAGCCAAGGCTATGGAAGCCATTCAGGCCTTGCCGGCCGAATGCAGAGAAGACCTGGATTATGGTATGGTTGAAACTTGTGTGGGGGTTGGAGGCCCTCAAACATGTGCTGCGGATGAGAATGGCCTTGCAAAGCAACCTGCAATTGACTAGACCGGTGGATCATGAACCAGCTATCCCACCGGCCATCGAATTGCTAGCGGCCAATCTGACGCTCAGCATTGGCAACAAAGGAAATCGGTGTTTTGCCAACTCAGTGGCATGACTTTGATACAATTCCCCTGTTTGTCCGAATGCCAGTTGAAGCGGGAGAGGAAGTTAATTTTGAACAGCTCTTGGCTGAGTGGGCAAATGAAGGCAATGGACAATGCCTAGGCAGTGATGTGGAGCACATTGTTTTTCACATTGGACGCTACTCCCTGTCAACGACAGCAAAGGCTTGGGTCAAGCATCATCACAAATTGCACACACCGTCCAGTTTCAGCTGCCCGCAACAGACCTCCACTGGACATGCAGGACACTCCACGTTTGTGCCCATGTTGGTGGAAGGGGACGCTCTCTGGGTAGTGGATGATGGAGAGTGCCCTCAGGTTCAACAGCATGTGCCGGAGCACATTCAACGAGGGGCAGTCATGGTTCGGCCCTCGAGAGCAGAGCAAAATGAGCAAAGCACCTTTTGGTCAAGGGCCATTGGCAGATTTTTGATCCACCTGCTAAGCGGCCAAGAGTGTTGAAGGAAGAGAGATGTCAAAGATTGGCTTCTCCAGCAGGATATTCAGCTGGCCATGTTGGTTGAGACCCACCTGCAAGGAACCAAGTTGGCCACAGCGGCACAAGAGCTGTCGAGGAGTCGGTGGCAGTTAGAGTCCCTTCCTGCATATGAAACTGGCCGTGGAGGCACCACTGGTGGGCAGTTCTTTTGCAGTTGTGAAGGCCAGTCCACCTACAGGCTCCACCAATATGACTTGGATGGCAACGGGTTCCTGGCCAATGTTCTGCAGAGGCAACCGTGGGAGATAGTGCTGGTGTCGATATACCTTGTCAAATGTGGGGAAGATCTCAACTCCAAGGCAAACTCCACGATCCGTGGTGCACTGGCGGCAGGAGCTAGCGGTTGCTTGGGTTGTCATTGGAGATTTTCAGGTACCACCAGAGCAGTGGGAAGGCCATCAACTTTTAAATGTGTTGAAAGCTGAGTTGGTGCAAAGTGGACAGCCAACCATGATCAATGGAGCCGAAATTGATTACCTGCTTCCAGCCAGTCGAACCATTGCACCTTTCATTGATGTCAAGGCCAACTGGGATGTTCCGTGGAAACCTCACGCAGGGTTGATGGTGGCCATAGACAGCTCAGCCCCGAGATTGGCATTGCCTCAAGTGACACAATATGCTTCTGTGCCAAAGCTGGAGACTTGCCACAAGCAATGGGACGACTTCACTGCAGCGCCCAACCGTACTGGCTGAGCAGACCGATAGGGCCCAAGGAAATCCAATGTGCTGAATGGTGCCATCGTGCAAAGCAGTATGCACTTCAGAACCTGCATGAACCCCGCCAAGAACGTGGATGGTACCTCGCTCTGCCGAAAGATTACTGTGTTTCGTTTCCCCACCACCTCCCAAACAATGACAAGAAGCACTTGTTTTCCATCATGTGCAAAAAATCCTCTTGCTATGGGAACCTTAATTTGGGGGTTTTTACTTGTTCGTCATCAGTCACATTTTCTACGTGACCGACAACAAACAAGGGGTGATGGATGTCGGATTTCTTGCCCACATCCACCACCACTGGTCCACCCCAGGAGCGGGTGGGTGGGGTTTAAAAGTGGACCAGCCCCCTTGACCATCTTGAGCCAAAATGGAAATCAATGAACATCTACATCGGTTTGGTTTTCCACCCGACCTCAACCGTTTCTCTTTCCTTCGAAAATTCTTTTCTCCACAAAGATCACTGTGTTTCGTTTCCCCACCACCTCCCAAACAATGACAAGAAGCACTTGTTTTCCATCATTTGGGCGATGTGCAAGAAATCCTCTTGCTATGGGAACCTTAATAATGTGGTTTTTACTTGTTCGTCATCAGTCACATTTTCTACATGACCGACAACAAACAAGGGGTGATGGATGTCGGATTTCTTGCCCACATCCACCACCTTACATCGCCTTCCCATAACACTTCGCACATCTCTCATGATCCTCATTGACTTCCTCTTCTTCATAAATAAGTTTGCACTGGCATGCTGCGTCTATCCAAGTCCACCCGCACGATGTCTGCCACATCTTAGGGTTCGGGTTCACACAGCTTGCCGCATTCACTACATGCAACTTACCGGACCTTCCGCTGATGATAGCGATCGGTCTCATGGCTTTGCGAATTTCCTGTCTTAATTCTTCCTTACTCAGTACAATCCACTCAGGCGGTGCCACGTTGTGCAACTGTTCCTCCAGCATCTCTTCTGTCTTCTTCAAGTGTTCCTCTACTCGATCCACTTTGTTCAAAGCAGCAGTCACCAGGTCACAGGTCGACAGCACATCTGACATCTGCATATCTGCTCTTGGACATTCCGCCCAGGAATCTTCTATGTATTGCCATACTGCCATACTACATTCAAGCTGTGTCTTGATTCTTGATAGCCATTGAATCGATGCCACTGGCGCCCCATTCCTCGCCAGGTGTTTTACTCCTGATCGTCTTGCGAAGTGGCCAGTCACTCTTTCAATGACAATGTCCGCTGCGTCGTTCAACTTTTCTTTCATGAGACCAGCGAACTTTTGGGCGTGGCTGATCGTGTCCTCTTTCTCCACTACCCTTCGCGGATCGCACAGCTGCCCGATCAGTCAGAATCCTTTGCCCATTACCTCTTTCTGGTCATGGGCTCCCAGCCTCCTCAGCTGGAGTTCAAACAAGCCCTTCGCGACATGGTCAAGTCCAGCCGGATGCCATTTGCGTCAATCGTCAATCCTGCCAGCTCGGTTTCTCTCAGCACGAACCGGGTTGCAAGTAGCCACACATAAGCTCCTCCTACAGGCTCTCGACCATGACATTGCAAACATCGTGGTTCTATGCCCAACAAGTAAATCAATGCATCCCACCAGTCCATCTTAATGTCTTCTGCTCTCGTCGCAGGCCCTTGGGCTCGTTTGGCAGCCCTCTTCACTTCACCAAACAGCAGGTTCAGTTTGCTGTCCCACACGTATCCTGCCTTCACGTGTCTGGACTTCGCCTCCTGAACATAAGCCGTCACGGCTTTGTACCCACTTGCTCTCAAAATAGATGCCACTTCGATCATGTTCTGCTCCGTCACTGGCAGCGCCATCAGACTTCCCCTTTTGCAGATTCTTTCCCACAATGAAAACAGAGACTCTTTGGTGTTCTGTGTGTTCAGCGACAGTGCGAGGCTCCCAAACTGCTTCATCGCCAAATCTTTTCTAGCCGGGTCTGAAGCAATCTGAAGCGCCAAGCACGCGTTGCCTCTATTCAATCTGCTGCTATCCTCCATCGGTATCCATGGGCCAGTTCTTCTACGTTTCGTCAACACTTCCCCTGCTTCAGAAACCAACTTCAAAGGGGGGGTTCCAAGCAGGGCGCATGAGGTGTTGCTGGGGCAGGGGTTTCAGACTTTTGTTCAATCGACTCCTCCCTGCCATTCCACACCTCTTACTCTGACCAACCCAGAGCACGTCGCGCAGCAATCACTGCTGGCGGGAGTTCTTCCTTCTTCGGCAGCAGTTCGGCATACGTGAATGGGGTGAGCACAGGCTCTCTACAACCTTTATACATCTCTTGACCCTTATGGAGCTACCGGATCAACTCAAGTGGCTTTGGGTCCGCGCGCGCGCGCGCCTCCGACAGCCGTTTTAGGAGCCCCAAAAGGCGCACGCGCGCGCGGACCTAAGCCTTCAAAACGGTGACCTGCACGGATCTTAATGCCTCTACCATCTTTCCCTTTTCACACAGAACGACATCTCTATACTTACTGATTTGACTTATCTTCCTCTTGGCAGACTGTCTTATGTGTCAGCATGCTCTCTCCTTGTCACGACTTCACAAAAAAGAACGTGGCCAGAGCACACCAACCTAACATCGTTGCCACGACTATCTGCCAAGGCCCCGCACCGTAGATGTGGCGCAGGGGTTCGCCTGCAGTACGAACGCTTGCGCGGTGAAAGTACCGCCTACCTTCCCGTGCAAACAGTGAACTGCACACGTCGCAAACGGAAACAAGCTCCTACACACAGTTGCAGATCTGTTCCGTCTGTTTTCTTCACGGCCACGCACGAAAGAGGTGTTTCCCTCGGGGCTGTGGCTGTAGGCATTGAGCGTCTCGCAACTGCCATGGAACTTGTTCACCCGTGCGCATGCGACTGAGTGTGTCAGCAATCTTGTTGTTTATGCACAACACATGCTCAGCGCGGATCCGCTGCAACTGGTGAATCTCAATTTGCACGCTTATCTCTGCAGCCAGCTGTATCATCAAAGGGGATTTGGCCCGAGACTCCATGGCCGCAGAAATTGTTGCTGCATTGTCTGTGCGCAGTACGATCTGCGGGCTGAAGTCCAACTGAGACCAACAAGGTCGAAAGGTCTCAATGGAAACCCAAACTGTGAGCAACTCCCATTCACTTTGGAACGCAGGATCACCTGCAGTTGCCTGCAGCAGATCCAAGACTTCCTTGGGTTCTGCATCTTCCCCTTTCCTTCACTCTTTGCCGTATTGGGTCCTCGCCAGCTGTATGAATCATACTGACTTGATTGTTGGCTTCGTGTCCTTCTCCATTCCTCTTCTCTCTTTTCTTTCTCTCTTTTGCGACGCTTGGCTGCCTTGGACTCACCTTCACCGTGCGGACTGGGTGTACCTTTGGCAACGCTGGACGCATCTTTCTCAGCTTCTGTCATAGTCACCCCTTCTGCTTCTTGCCTGCTCATGGAGCATCCACCTTGTCGAGCAATGAACGCTTGCGCTGGAATCTGCACCTCCTGATTCCAGTAAGTTTGATCCCTTGCTGCGTAGGTGAACACTCCAATCCAAGGCTGCTGCGCGTCGAAGTTGAGATCCATAGGCAACCTGGCTTCAATGGCGGCTCTTGTCAACGATCGACGAACACGCTCTATATGGTCACTCCTGCATCTGTCTTCTGCTTGTAGGATCAGGTGCCAACATTCAGGATATTGCCTGTTCAATGTTGCAATCGTCCGGAAGTACTCATCAAGAGCTGCCCATGTGATCACTGGCTTCCTGTCTCCTCCAGGTGTTGATGGGTTGTGACGCAACATCAATAAAATTGTCCTGTACACGTCCCAACATGATGTCCATGCCTGGAAATTCGGAGGCCCTGCCACTTCTGTCTGCTTCCAGGCGCCGTCCTCCTGAAGGAGGAAGCCTTTAGCCTTCATGTGTCGTTGAGTGCGTCTGGCATAAGGAGCAAGCACCGAGAAGTCAGCGTAAGGGGCAGAACCTCGAGTGATCACCTTGTTGATCATCACGGTCAGCTGTTCAGCTGTGGGTTCAGTCTCTTTTACTGGGTCTGCACCCATGACTGACCTGTTTCATCCACTTCTGCCTTTCCAACCAACTCCAGCTCTGTATCGTCTAGTTGATCTGCAGTTTGAGAAACTTTGACTTTCTGTACTCCCAACTGCTTTGATCCTCCACCTACCGTGATTGGAACTGCCGTTGATGGAATGGCAGGTGCCGCTGGGGACGCTAAGGCCGCCACCACTCCAGGTGCCAACAAATCAATGTCTGCAAGCCCATAGCACTTCCTAGCAACTCTCCACTCCAATGCAGTTTGCACCATCTCCACCATGGTCAGTGGTCTGGTAGGTGGATCTAAGGGATTGCCTGCACCATCCAACCTTCGCAGCTGCATGTGTTCTAAGGCTGTGGCAATCCCGTCAGGGGGAGCATGAGCAAGCAACGGGGTAGTAGGAAAATTCCCGAAGCCAGTGTTGATCTCGCGCCACAATGCAGCATCAAGCTGGCACCAGCGAACGGTAGCCGCCAGATCAGTCAAGGCTGCCATTTCTGTGTCCGTAGGTAAAGGGCTGTTGGCCATGATATCCTCGGCGCTGAAGCGTAATCTGCTCCAAGGGCACGGCACAAGGCTGGAACACTTTCGGAGCCACTGGCAGCCGCTTGCAGCGGCAAAGCCAACGAAGGCCGGTCCCGCTTCCCAAGCCCACGAAGTAGACCAGGAGCAAGAGAGCCTCAAATTCGTCCATCGCAAAAGTGGACCAGCCCCCTTGACCATCTTGAGCCAAAATGGAAGTCAATGAACATCTACATCGGTTTGGTTTTCCACCAGACCTCAACAGTTTCTCTTTCCTTCGAAAATTCTTTTCTCCACATAAAGCTTTTGCCACCAACAAAGCCCATGACACCATGGCGGAAGGGAGATCTTGCCTATTGGGGACAGTTCTGTTCCCTGCTCCATCACATTGAGGGCAAAGGGCACATTGGGCACAACGGCACCTCAAGGCCAAAGCTGCTGACCTGGAGATGAGGTGGCAGAACATCTATGGGGATGTGGCTTTCCGTGAGGCCTTGGAGGCCATGCTCTCTGGTGAGTCTATGCCATTCACGGTGCTGATCAAGGGGGCGGAATCCAACAAGGAGGTTGCCAAGAAAGTTGCCCTGGAACAACAATCTCGGGACTATCAATCCTGGCTTTCTCAGGCCACCTTGAAAGGCCAAAGTGGGATCTACAAATGCCTCCGGGCTCCTGATGCGGTGCATGTCAGACCTTTTAGAAATGAGGCTGTCCAAGATCGGCAACGCCTTCGTGAGCAGCAGTGGCACGGCAGATGGCAAGTGTTGGAGCAACCGAAAGCAAGTGCTGAACGTGAAAGACTCCGCTGGGAAGGCATTGTGCAGGCGCGCACTTGGGAAGACTTGGATCCCCACAATGTGATGAAAAAGCTGAGCAAATTACCCCAGAAGGCTTGTGGCCCGGATGGAATCAGTTATGCACTGCTCAAGAACCTGCCAATAGTAGGTGTCAGTGAACTCTGCAACATGTATCGAAGGTGGGAACTGGCTGGCAGGTTGCCGGATCAAGTGTGCACTACTTTAGTTGTCTTGCTCCCAAAAAGGAGGACATCGAGCGCCCAATTTCATTGACAAGTGTGCTGTATCGTACGTGGTGCAAGCTGAGATGGGACAAGTTGAAGCAGTGGCAGAGCACTGTCGGGCAACGACTGCCTTGGGAGCGCAGCCTGCCTGGTACACAGGTGCTCCAGGTTGCACTCATGCGCCTGTTGAAATGTGAGGTTGGCAAAGCAAATGGGCACCATGTGATCTCATTGTTGGTTGACCTTCAGTGCTTCTATGACAGCGTGGAGCTTGAGCAGCTGTTGAAGTTGTGGGAACCTTTAGATGTCCCTCCGGCTTTCATGAACTTCATTTATGAAGTATATCCTGGACCGCGCTTGCTGCAGGCTGAACAAGTCACCTCACGTGCAGTTCACTGTGAGAAGTTGCCAAACTTGTTCTGGCCCCGATCATTGGCCCTTTCTCCTCCAGTCATCCAAGAGCTTCAATCGATGTCTGGGTGGACGACATTTCAGTCGACTTTGTTGGAGCTGATGCCAACATGTTGAGCAGAGAAGCCTTGGAAGGGTACGAGCAGTTGAAACAGGGCCTCGAAGAGACGGGCCTCAAGCTGTCTCTCAGCAAGACAGGGTTTTTCTCACCTCATCAGTGGCCTGCAAGAAGGCCTTGAACCTTTTTCGTCGAGATGACCAACCAAGGGTCCACGACCTCTTGAAAGATCTAGGTCTGGATTCCAGCGGAGGAAGAAGACGCCGCATTGGCACACAACAAAAGCGCCTTTTGAAAGGAAGAGGCCGACAGTCCAAGCTGCTCCATCTCAAGCTTCGTTCACGGCCTGTGGAAGACTTCAGTGCATGCTGCGGCTTGGCGCCGAGGATGCGCACTTTCGGGAGGGAGTGTTGACATGTTTGATCACCAAAAGCTCCAAGACCCGAAGGACACCGTTGTTGAGCACCAAATGAAGGCCATGCATCAACTGGTCGCCTGGCCGCCTGCCCAACGAGGAGAACTCATGTCGGCATGGAGAATATCCTGGAAACGGCTGAGGGCTGCAGCTTATCTATGGATGGTTGTGGCAGGTCCCATGGCGGCGCTCCAAGTCTACCTGATGGAGATGGGTTGGGAAGCTGAAGATATGGATGCTGGTATCGTTGGTATTGAAAACATCAGACCCATCACTATCCTTTCTTGTTTTTGGCGGGTTTGGGCCGGGGCTTACGTTAAATCTCCTTTTGTCCAGAAGTGGTTGGCTTCGTTGCCTGAGGAAATTGTTGCAGGTAAGGGAGCAGACGCCCAGCTTGCTGCCAGCGAGCTCTTTGGTGAAATGCATAACTATAAATTTGGTGCTTCAATGGACTACGCTAAGGCCTACGACTGCATGAGCGCGCCCGCGACTTGTGCCCTGCTCGAAAAAGGTGGTTGGTGTCCTAATTTTTGTAAAGTCATCCTCGGCGTTTGGGGGGCTCAACGTCGTTGGGTCAGGGCTGGCCATACGGGAGAGTCTCCTTTACTCTCGTACAGTTGTGTCCCTCAAGGTTGTCCTTTGGGGCCTATCGCCATGTGTGCTTGGATGTGTAGCGGTTTCTACAGGGTCCGTTCTCAAACCCCTATTGGTCCTACGCGTATTTTTATGGACGACCGTTCTTTTCTCTCACAATCGTGTGACGGGCTTTTGCGTCAGATTGCGTGTTGGGAAGATTTCTCGGCTCTCGTTGGGCTCCGGGAGAGCCCTCACAAGATCCAACTTACGTCTACCACGTCTCATGGTCGTAAGGCTCTGTCTTCTAAGTTCGTCAGGTCTGAACGGGTCAGCCAGGAATTTACCATTCTCGGTGTGTCTGCGGCTTGGAGTCGCAGGGCGTTGACGTCCAAGGAAGCTGATCGGTTTGCTGTTGCCCTCTCTACGATTAACTTGATCGGGTCGTGTCGTTTATCTTTCTCCCAATCTTCTCGGGTCATCTTGTCCCATGCTCTTAGTAAGTTCTTGTATGGGTGGGTTACTCGTTTGCCTCCTATGGCTAAAGTGTGGTCTGTTTGGTCTGCCATCCGTCGGGTCCAAGGTGTCATGATGGCCGCCAACCGGTTTTTGCGGGCCATTGTTTGGGGTGGTGCTGCTCACCCTTTTTGCCTCATTGGGTCTCGTCTGCTGACGATGGTTTCCAAGCTGCGTGCCAAAGGGCTTCCCTGGGCTGACTGCGCTCCGTGCGGTAGTCTCCTTGGTACGTTACAAGCCTGGTTCAAGTCGTGTGGCTGCTCTTGTGTCGGGCCTTGGTCGTGGTCTGCGGGTCCTGTTCAAACTGTGGTTAATTTGGACGATCCCCTGGCTCTTGCTTCCCATTGTCTCCGTGAGTGTTTCCGTTTGTCCATGTGGTCTCGTTTCCTCCGGTCCAATCGGCATGAGGTTGCTGAGGTTTCCGGGGAGCCGTCGCAACGTCTCGTCATGTCGGCGGATTGGAAACGGATTCGTGAGTTGTCTTTTCAGTGTCCTGCTGCTAGAGGGGTGGCTTGTGGGGCCATGTTGAGCCCGGCGTCGATCGGTAAGGCTGGCGCTCTTCAGTTTTCCACTTCGTGCATCTGGCCGGGATGTTCGGTTGGGTTCGCCTCTTTCTCACACATCGCTTGGGAATGTTCTCATAGATCCAAAATTTTGGTTCGACCCCCAAACCCTTTGGATGCTCGTTTTGGTTGGGGATCCAGCGAGACACTTACCTGGCTTGCTGAGGTCCAGAAACAAATCTGGGTCACCCGTCATGGTGATCCTGAGCTAAGGACTGTTAACTAAATCTCTCTTGGTTGCCTGGGAGGCGCTGCGGCTGACGCTGCTTGGTGGGCTCTCGTGGTGCGCGCCGCATTTGGGCTGCGTGCATCGGCGGCTGCTGCTGCCAAAAACTTTAGGATGAGGGCTCCCACTGGCATCATGCCCTCACATCAGCTCAATCTGGAACATCCGTGGCCGCACCTGCACAGGCAGCTTCTTGCTGAGCAGCAGCTGCAAAGAGCACGGCGCATACAGGAGCTTGAACACTGCTTTCCGATGATGCGAAGACCCGACTGGATGGTCTATCATCGAGTGATGAGGAAGCTCAAAGGGGCAGCCAGAACTGCTGTTGATGCTTGGACCCAAGGTTCGCTTCGCACCCATGGAGCAGGCGAGAAGGTCATGTGCCCGCTGTGCAATGTTCAGGTCACGATGAAGCATCTGATTTGGGAGTGCCAATACCATGATGCAGCCCTTCCAGAGGAGTGGCAGCAGCACATCAGGGCAAATGAGAATGCCATGTTGTGGGCGAGGGGCCTCATTGAGACACCTGACTACAGACCGGTGGTTGGCATGGATTCCACCGAAGTCACTGGTGTGTTTGCTCATGGTTGGCCAGTCCAGCTTAATCCAAGTCAGAGGCTGGCCATTACAGTCCATGCTACTAGCAAGGACAGACGCCTCAAGCATTATGCAGTTGCTCTCACCGCCGGATTTGGGCAAGAGGGATCCTGGCAGCTCATTGGAACGTGCACCTCCATTGTTCCTGGTCAAGCCAATGAGGCAAGAGGGTGGTTCTATGGATGCTGGCTCCTTCTCCAAGCAGTCCTTGGCAAACATCAAGTCAACCTGCCTCATCGTGCTGGCTGGGCGGCAGTCCACAAAGGAGGCAGTGGCACAACAGCCCCGGATCTGTGGCATAGCCTCCAGGAGGATGAATGGAGCAGACTCAAAGTGTTGCATGTGCCGAAAAAGCTACTGAAGCAAGCTGGAGACGACAATCGGGCTTGGATGCAGTACCAGGAGGCAATGCATTGTGCCAAGGTCAGAGCTCTTCGTGATGCCCCGGCAGAGCTTGAGCAGACGCTCCAAGCTGATGACGAGTGGCACCAAGCCATATGTGAAACGGCAGCCAGCAGGATCAGCACTATCCTTTGTGATCCAAAGCACTCATGAATGGCAAACTGGAACCGGTGGAGGTGACCTACCAGGTAAAGCCGGTCGAGGCAGGATTGAAGCTCTGCGCCAACTGACTCAGCAGCCTCATGTTCCATGGCAACATGATTGGAAGCTTCAGGGCCATGGAGTGAAGTGCCAGCTGTGTGGCCTGCACATCAAAAGTTGCTCCACTCACGCCGAAATCAGTGGGAAACGGGCAACGAGCTGCCCTGGCACCATGACCAAGACCCTGAATCAGCTCATGAGTGAACTGATTGATGCAACAGAGGTGCTCCCGGAAGATCAGGCTGGACACCGGTGGTACATGAAAGCCAGCAGCTTTAGTTGCAATCGGTGCTGGGTGAAAGTGCCACGAAGATGTGGCAAGGAGGCACTTCAGAGTCTGCAAGCCAAGCCATGCATTTGTGCCCAAGTCCAGGAGCATGAGCTGCAGCTTCGAACAAGGCTGCATCCCAGCCATGTACTATGGCAGCGAGGAGATTGGCTGGAGTGCCAAAAGTGCAAGAAGATCACAAAGGTCGTTGACGGCCGGGTGCAAGGGTGGCTAGGCACACCATGCCTCACAGCCCGTGGACAACAGACTTTGAGGTTTGCACCAACGAGCTCGGACAGCTAGGAGTGACAGTTGACGATTGGTGGCCTTTCTTCCAGCTTGGATGCTGGAGCAGCATGATGCATGGATGCTGATTGAACTTTTGTGCAAGGGTTTGCAAGGAGAATGAGCCTTGGACCCATTGGCCACTTTTGCCTAGCAGGCTGTGGCGTCGCTTAGGCGTGACGTAAAAGGACCGAGGAGGAAAAAAAAGAGAGAGAGAGAGAGAGAGAGCAAACCAAGCTAGCCAGCCAGGCATCCAGCCAGGCAAGCAAAGCAAAGCCAAGCCAAGCCAGCCAGCCAGCCAGCAAGCAAGCAACAGGAAAGAGACAAGTGTCACATGCTCGGGAACGAAACGGCAAGAAAAAGAACATGAGAAGAAACGCCAGCATAAGAAAAACAAGAAGAATTGAAGCAAAAAAAGGAAGGAGGAATAAGGAGGAACAGGACAACCCATCTGCTTAACAGCTGCGTTGCGCTCTGCTTGCACGGCCTCTTGGGTGAGCTCGTCCAGGTGGCGATGGATTTGTTGGCAAGAGCTCTGTAGTCGGGACACTCCACAGCGCATTCTTGATCGCTCACCGGCCTTCCTCGCATCGTGGCATCCGCAGTTGGGAGACACCAATTTCGTGTCGGACCGTTTGACAGCCTCTCTTGGGTAGCCCAAAAAATAAAGCATTGCGGACCTTCACCAAAACGAAATCACAAGTGGCACCAGTGTTCTGCTGCACCCCCCGACCAACTTTCCACATCTCCACGGTCAAAATCGCAAGCGTTGCTTGAAAAACAGTTGACACAGGCAGTGTGACGCACACAACTGAACAGTTCGATTCGGCCTCGGAGTTCTTATCTCTGCCCAGCGTCAAGGATGCCTCGACTGCCATGGAGGTCTTCTCGGCCATCAAAACGCGCGCTCGCAAGAAGTACAAATGCTTCTGTGCCTCTTTCAAGCACTGTTTCAGCACCTGCCGGAGGGAGGTCAGCTTTGTGAGGCTGGGAAATTAGCAGGACCTGAACCCATCAACCTTCAGTGTCAAGTCTGTCGAGGTTGAATGATACGGACCCTTCTTGGTTGCCCATGCAAGCCCCGGCCCACACAAAAAAGGATGAAAACACATGCAACTACTAATGCGCAGCTTCGGCAGGTTGCCTATCAAATCAAACTCCTAATCCATTGTCTACCCCATCTACAATGAGTTGAATGTAAACTATCTATATAATCATAGGACATGCAGTGTTATTGCTGGCTGACCAACTGGGCTGAAACTTCAACACCCAAAGGATGGCAATGAGATCGTGTCTTGTTCGAGCAACCTTGCCTGGCTGTCCTCAGTGTCTGAAAGAGATCTGCATTCGTAGCGGGTCCGCAAAGTGCAAATCTCTTCACCGAAGACCTCCAACTTAGCATCCAAGTCGTTCATGAAGGTGGTCACCTGCTGCCGTGGGCCATCGAATCGTGGCTGAGGCATACATGTGCGATAGGGATGTGCACATGTGGCTTTTGCAAATGAACCTTCAGGTTGGCAAAGTTGGCAAATGTGCACCAAATCTTTCGCTCGTTTTATCGGAGCTTGAAATTAAGCCCTTGATTTGTTTTGGAGATTCAGACTTTAGGAACTCTTGGGCTCTACTTGCAAGCTTGAACCTATGGGACCTAAATTCAACAGTATCGCCACTAGCTTCACTTGGATCAAGGACCCGTTAACTCGGAACTTTAGGACGTGGACTCAGTAGCTTCCAGGTTGCCTCAAGACCATACAATATCTTGTCCTGAAACCCAGCCCCAGTGTGCTTATTCACCAAAAAATACATGGGGTTTACATCAGCAGGGCTTAGATCA
>CAXAMN010028628.1:456642-509305 GCA_963970005.1 Durusdinium trenchii
AACATGACCGGGACACCATCACAACATGACCGGGACACCATCAAAACACGACCGGGACACCATCAAAACAGGACCGGGACACCATCACAACATGATTGGGTCACAATCATAACATGATCGGGACACCATCAAAACATGACCGGGACACCAGCATCACATGACCCGGACGCCATCAAAACATGACCGGGACACCGTCCGCCCACCAGCTCTGACGGTGACCCGACGGCGCCCGTCCGCCTATCAGTTTTGCAAGACCCCATAGCATGGCTATTGGGGAACAACTTGGTAGAATTTGAACCTGAACCTACATATAGAAACTCTGACCACCTCAGCAATTATCAATTACCCCCTTCATTCAATCCAAACAATGAAGGGAAAGTTATGACCCTAAAACACGCATAACAAGACCCCAGAAAAACGACAAAGGCTCAACACAAATTTTCAAGAGCCAAGAAAATTCAACGAGGTGATTGATGAACAAGAACTCCCCAGAATCCCAGAACCCCCATCAAGGCACACTTGCAATCACTGCCCGGGGAGGTGAAGCAGGCCGTTGAGACTCTGATTGCCCCAGCGAAGGAGGAGCCAAAGGATGTCACCACCAAGTTGAAGGCCACAGTTGGGGAACTACGGCAGTTGTCCAACAAGAAGGCTGGGCTTCAGGGAAAGGTTGACACGGCCAAGGAGCACTACAAGTTGTTGCTCGATGAACTCAAGGGTGTTCAAGACTCCATTGACAAGGAGCAGCAACAGCTCACGGCTCAATCAGAAGCCCAGGCAAAGCTCCCCAAGAAGGAAACCTCGGAGGCCGCTGATGCTGAGCTGCCGGAGATTGATCAGGACACGAATCATCATGTCTTCAAGGCAATGGCTCAGGTTTGCATTTTGTTCACTGACACTCGGAAAGCAGAGCTGGAGCGTGATTTGGCTGAGAATTTGCTCAAGCACCGCCAGAGGCACGCGGAGCTCCCACGGTCAGGGTAACCCTGTCGGTGGGCATTTGCCAATCTGTGGAGCCAAAGGCAAAAATGGGCAAGGCTGCTGGCAAGTTGATTTGGGGTCAAGGCCATCAGCCTTGTTTGGAGATGAGGTACATGAGAATTTGAGTGAAGAGTGCTGTATTGAGTCCGTTTGGTTGAATTGGGATGGAGAGCGCACTGGCGGGGTTATGTCCGTGTCTGACTCCTTGGATCAAGATCAAAGGCTCATTGGCCGTACACTTCAGTTTGTGAGCATTTCGAGGTGCCGTTCACTGGCAATTTGCAAACGGGTAGAAGCAGATTAAAGCCATGCACTTGCTGATCCAAAAGTGGCCACAAGGGCAGCTTGGTGAGCTGCACTCTGCGTGGCAGCTCTCCTGGAAACGGCTGCAGCGGGTTGTATATCCCTGAATGGTGATTGCTGGGCCCATGGCGGCGCTCCAAGCCTACCTCATGGAGCTGAAGTGGGATGCAAGTGAGCTCAATGACTGGGTCAGGGAACCCATGGATCTCCTTCCAAGCCTCAACCTCAACGTGGACTTTCCTTGGCCATACCTGAACACTGCCATCTGATGAGGAGACGCTTGGATTGGAAGTTGTATCATCAGTTTGGCAAGACCTGTTCAGGTGCTCACAAGGCAGCCATTGATGCCTGGACTCAGAGGTCACTGCGGACGCATGGAAGAGGACAACGTGCTATGTGCCCCCTGTGTAATGTGCCGGTGACCATGAAGCACTTGATTTGGCAATGCAGCTACCATGACGGCTTACCACCTCTACCACAAGAATGGGTCAACGACCTAGAGGCCAACGAGGACCAAATGTTGTGGACACGTGGGTTCATTGAAGAGCCGGCTTTCAATCCCACGGTGGGCCTGGAATCTCATGAAGTCATGAGAATGTTTGATCAAGGGTGGCCCGTTCTGGTTCGGCCTGGCAGCGAATTGTCGTGGCTGTCAATGCAACTTGTGGAGATCCTCGTCTGACGCTTTGCGGTTGCTCTTGTGATTGGGCATCGGCAGGATGAGCAATGGCATGTTGATGGGGTCTGCACCTCTGTGGCCATGGGACAGGCCACCGAAGCTCGAGCCTGGATCTATGCATGCTGGGTCCTGTCCCACGGCACTGTTGGAGGAAGTGAAGCAAACTGATGCTCGGGTTCGTGAGATCTATGGCCACGCCGCTGGCCGTAGAGACAGAAAGACAAGGACCATTTCATGAACGGAGACATCAAGCCAGCAACTACAATACCAAGTTCCAGTTGCCTCTGAGGAAAACTGTTGGCCGAGTTGATGTCTTTCGCCGCTTGGTCAATGCGGAGGTGGTTGCTGGGCATCACAAGTGGCAGTTATTTAGGACTGCCGTGCAATGTGAGATCTGCAAGAGGCGGATTAAGGGATTTGCCACACACTGCGAGATTGCTGCGAAGGAGCCAAAGAGATGCCCTGGTGCTGGCAAAACGATGGAGGACACCATGAAGCAACTCGTGGAAGACACTGCTCACCAATCCTTGTCGGATCCTGCTCATTGGTGGTTCCTCCGGGACAGTAGCTTTGGGTGCCATCGATGCTGGCAAAAGATTGCCAGACGGTCAGGCAAGGCGGCTCTGACAGCTCTTCAGAAGTCGGAGTGCATTGCAGGTTTGGTGACGAAGGCTGACCTAGACATCAAGGGCAGATTGCATCCGAGCCATCAGCTGCAGCAGCATGGAGAGTGGCTTGAATGCCAGCGCTGCTGGAAGACCACTAAGTGGGCTGACAATCGCAGGAAGCAATGGGTGGCCATTCGCTAAGCTCTGACTCGTAGGTTGGTGAGGACCTGAGGTCCAGGCAGTTGCAAGGTGAATGACCCTTGGCTGCCACTCCCCTGTTGGCTTGATGCCGTGGGATTCGCTGAAGCGAGAAAAGAACCGTGCAAAAAAATAAGAGAGAGAGAGGGGGAAGGGGCGAGACTTGAAAGACAAGGAAAACGGAAAGAAACAAAGCAGGAAAGCAGGGATGACCATGCGACTATGAACTGCCTTCCGCTCTCTTTGTCGGCAAGCTCCTTGAAGTTCTCACGCCTCAAGCTTGAACTGGAGCACTTTCTCTGTCTGGCTACGCTGAAATCGTTTCCACAAACCTTTCTACTTTCAACGCCGCTATCTACTGTAAACTAGCCAAGCAAAACATGCAACCTTGGAACTTGGCATTTCTCCCCTCCAAGGGCAGCACCTAGCGAGGTTGGCACGGCCTGAGGCTTCTTGCACTTCTGGAGCCAGTTGAGGGGAGTGTCTACCTTTACTTACACTTGAGGATGTGGATTGACTTTTGCCTCCGGTCACAATGTGATGCTTTACGTAAATGCAATGCGCCAATGGATGCCAATGGAGGCCGCAACGGATGCACAAAAGCACCCCGCCTCAGCCACCTGCTCATTGGTGGCCATGCTGATCAGCACATCTCAGGAACAGCTGACTCAGCCTCAAATGGCCTTAAAAGCGGCAAAGATGTCTTGTCCGATGCATAGGTGAATGGTCTTGCTTGAAGTCTCTCAACCTGCACAGCGGCAAACAAACAACATTCAGGTCAAGACCTCACCAAGCCTCTCTTGGACTCGCAACCGTGCGCCATGTGGGACACTAGAGCCAGAGCGCCCAGTTTGTCCATGACAGTTATGCAGTTATGCAGTATCTTTCAGTCAGTTCCAGTTTCAGCAGTGCAGGAATGGAGCAGGCCAAACTGGTTTACAAAGAACTTGAATGTCTGCAACTGCTGGACTCATGCATGCACTCAGCCAGCTCAAGGATCCCTGCACCCGTGCCTGCCACGAAGGTGGCTTCTGGACTACCAGCCTGCCCCACTCAAAGATTGCCGTTTCGAGCTGTGGAAATCACATGATCCAAATGTATGCGGCCCCCACCTGTCTGGCAAATCGAGCACAATGGAGGGCGACTCATCGCCTCGGACAGCAAGTTACCCATTCTGAAATTGGTTCGCACACAGTCCAAAATCTTAAGCAACAAAGAAGCCGTGTAGTTGATAAAGGCCATGCAGCACCGTGTGCCTGTGCATCCTGTTCACATCCCTCTCTCTTTCTCTCCAACTTTCGCCCCTCCCCTTCTACACAAATTGACCTGGTTGTATTTGATGCTCATGTGTGGGCATTGCCGTGGTGGTCGAAGACACAGACGACACCACAAGCTTCGCCAGGCCTCGTTCAGTGAGAAGCAAAAGCCTTTAAAATGCCCCTGTCGCATTTCACAAATTTACGGAGACAATTTTGATCATATTTGATAAGCAGAACGTCATTGCGCTAAAACTTCCAGACATCCGCTCAGGCAAAAACGATTGAATCTCTTCGCAAGCACTTGGTAGAGCCCATCCTGGGATTCAAAAAAGTCAGCCTTGAAGAGAGTCTTACTTTGCCGAGCTTCGTGGAGACACCTTTGGAAACTGCTCACCTCCGCTGACAAAGTGATATGGAAAATGCAGCAGGCAACAATTTCGAGTGAATTCAGAATCTTCTGCGCTCAAAGTCGCCCAAACAACCACCAAGGATTTCTTGATGAAGTCCTTCAAAATCTTTGCGGGCTTCTTCATGTCCAAGCCTTGCGCCAGCCTGCTCTAGGGCATGGCAAGCTCCGCGCAAAAAAATAGAAAAGAAAAAGCAACAACAACAACAACAACGCCCCCCCGATGTCCAAAACGGTGCCAACGCCTGGCAAGCTGCCACTGAACCACAGAGTAGACCTCGACCTCTGCCAAGTCCAAGGACGCTAAGCCTTGCTTGTGGTCTGCGGAGGCTGAAAGTTAAAAAAAAACATCAATGTGGCCTTCCTGGCACGATGGGGAACATGATGGCTCTATGCCAAAAAGGGCAGAACAAAACATGTCCTTTCCTTGTGAAGATCAGCAAGCAGCAAGATACCCTCACGTCCAAGCTGCCCCAGGCCAGATCTGCCAGCATCCGTGGCGTTGCATCTACACCTTGAAAACTCTAGAAAAATGACTCCTCAACGCCAGCGCGAGGTAACGAACGTGCCATAAAATGCTGGTGCCGCACATGCTACAAACAAGTATCCATGCACAAGTTACCCCACTCCGGCCTTCGCGTGATAACCGAACACGAGTTTCTCTGGAAGCCGCCTCTCATTGAGACGCATCTGGCGGAGTTTAATTCGCCACGTGGCAGGTATTGTTGTCAGCATGTCAATTGGTCCAAGCGGCCAAGTCTATACCCACATATATGTCCACGCGTTTGAATGTCACTTCGAAACCCAAGGTGGAAACACAGCCGGCAACCCTTCTTCCTCCACAAAGTTCCTGCTTGCTGTGCTGAGGGTGCCGAAAGACCAAACAGCCTCAACTCAACTCTGTTGGGCATATCTTCTGCTTTGCGTTACTTTGAAGCCACTCCACATCAACCATGTTCAGTCAATGAAAGTTAGATATGCGGAGTTTCTTGCTTGATGATGATAAGAAACCAAAGCTAATCTAACGACAACCAACTTCTGCACTGTCTGACACATTAAATAACCCCATCCGCTTCCTGAGACTTAAAGTGAAAAGCGCAAGTGTGCACACCGTACGCTGCAAATCCCTTCCGTAATTAAAGTATAAGGAGCAAGGTGAAGATACATAAGACCTTTGCCATTGCCTGAAAGCTGTTCGAATTTGGGCGGATGTGTCTCAGCAGTGTCCAATGCAAATGCCCTTCCTGGCACACAACAAGAGCATTGGCACGGGTTGTTGATGCAGCCAAGGTGGCGCTGGCATGGAGAACCACCCGAAATGTTTGACAGCGCGTCAAATCTGATCCCCATAATTCAGATTTGGCCACATAATGGCCCTGCTCCCTTCCTTTCTCCAGTGCAATCATGATTCCGGGCAAGGAAAAATGCTATGCCTCACCAGCTTTTTGAAGGACAATGTCAGTGTCCGCGCATCCTGTCAAAAGCTGTTTTTATACTTTGTGGGCAGCATACTGACACCCTTTTAAGCACCTCACGCAAAGGAACCGCGCAACATGTCATCAGGCCTCCAATTTTGTCTCCATGTTGTACCCTGGAAGGAGACATTAGATATATATGTATGTGTATATCTATATACAGAAATATATATATATCAATAAATGGTTTGTACGAGAACCTTCCCAATTTGTAGTTTTGCACTCCTGGACACTGGATATGGAATGAACGCTAAATGACTTTGGCACTTGAAAGCCTGAATGGAGCACGAAGCTTTGGGCAAAGCTTAACGCCATGAAAAGCAGCCACAATGACAAAGTAGATCCAACATGATCCAACCATACCTGAGCCCTTGGGCTGCATATGTATATATATATGTATATATGTACGAGGGACCTCCATGTATAATATAACGTACTCTTGTTTCGAATATATTGTAATAATAATAATGTAAACCAAGAGAAGTTATAAAACAAAGTACATCAAACAACGAAAACTAATTATTTTGTGTGTTTTATACTTTAGTTTGGCGGCCTTGAAAAGAAGAAACTAATTCCTTCAGGTTTCGAGGTTTCCAGGTAGAAATTAAAGATAAACCAAAAAACTAAATATTGAATTTTTTAGTGTTTGCTGCCTTTAAAAAAACTGACAACTAAAAAGAAACTAAATCCTTCAGGTTTCGAGGTTTCCAGGTATGTAGAAATTTAAAAAAAAAAAAAAAAAAATATATTTTATTTTTTTTTTAGTTTTGCGCCCTTAAAAAAAAAAACAAAAAGAACTAAATATTTCGTGTTTTAGTTTTGTGGCCTTTAAAAAACAAACTAAAAAAAACTAAATCCTTCAGGTTTCGAGGTTTCCAGGTATTTAGAAATTCAAAAAAATACTAAAAAAACTAAACTAAATATAATATGTAGTTTGTTTAGTTTTGCGGCCTTTTGAGAAAAACAAAAAAGCTTTTAAAAAAAAACTAAAAAGACTAAATATTTAGTTGTTTTAGTTTTGCAGCCTTTAAAAAATACTTTAAAAAAACTAAATCCTTCAGGTTTCGAGGTTTCCAGGTATTTAGAAACTATAAAAAAAAAAAAAAAAAAAACTAAAAACACTAAATATTTAGTGTTTCGAAGTTCTAAATACCTAGAAACCTCGAAATCTGAAGGATTTAGCTTTTATGTTTAAAAGCCGAAAAAGTACAAAACAAAAACTAAATATTAGTTGTTTTTGTGTTTTGCCTTTTTAGAATGTCTAAATACCTGGAAACCTCGAAACCTGAAGGATTTAGTTTTAGTTTTTGCATTTCTTTTAAAGGCCGCAAAAACTAAAAAACAAAATATTTAGTTTTTCTATATGTTTTTTGAATTTCTACATACCTGGAAACATCGAAACCTGAAGGATTTAGTTTCTTTTTAGTTGTTAGTTTTTTTAAGGCAGCAAACACTAAAAAACTAAATGTTTAGTTTTCTTGTTTATTTATAATTTCTACCTGGAAACCTCGAAACCTGAAGGATTTAGTTTATTTTTGTTCATTTCTGTTAAAGGCCGCAAAGCTAAAAAACTAAATATTTACTTTTCTATATATTTTTAGAATTTCCAAATACCTGGAAACCTCGAAACCTGAAGGATTTAGTATGTGTGTTTTTTAAGTTTTGTGTTTTTTAAGGCCGCAAAACTACAAAAACTAAATCCGTAGCTTTTTGTACAGGCCGCAAAACTAAAAGAATAATAGTGTCTTTAGGTGTTTTATTGTCTTAAAGGCCACAACACTGGTTTAAAAATATGTATTTTTTCGTTTAGTTCTTTTGTTTTTTACCTAAAACAACTGAATATCTATTTTTTGGGTTGTTTTTTAGAATGTCTAAATGACGGGAAACCTCGAAACCTGAAAGGTGTTGCTTTTTATATCCCCACACTTGCTTATAAAATGATACCCCTCGAGGAACTCCTTAGAAAATGGTGGTCTTGGTGATGTACAAAATGACTGTTCCAGTCCTCTTATCATAAAACGCAAACATTTTCCGGAATTACGGAAAACAATACACCAAAACAATCAGCAACACAAAAACTCACACAAACAAACAACACATGCCTGCAGTGAACAATGCACACCTTTTGCAATTGTGGCATATGATACATATCACATTCCATTGCTCCATGGTTTGTGTAAATCTATTTTTAAACAAAAAATAAGTTTAATGTCACAATGTGAATTTGTTTTTGTGTTGGTGGGCTGCCCAAGTCCAAATCCCAGGAACTAGAATGATTTATGCTTTATTTTCAGTGTGGATGGAGAAGAGGGAGAAAAAATACTAAATATCATTTGTCTTCATTGTAGAGGGAGAAGAGGGTGAAGAGGGAGAAGAGGGTGAAAACTGCTGTTTAAGCTATCTTTTTCAGAACCCAATCACTATGAGTTGGCTAAACTTTTGTTACTTCTCTCTTTTCTATTGCTTTATAAGGGCTGGTTGTGAACTACACTATGCCTATTGTACATCCCCCATGATTTGGTATTATTAACAGACCATGCCATGACCAAATGTAAGCACACAAAATGTCACAAAACACAGAGGTTGGACAAACCCATTTTATAAACCCCTCACGTTGGACAAACCCATTTTACAAACCCCTCACCCTCTAAAAGTCAATCGTATTTGCGCACGCCCTCCCACACCAACCCATTTTATAAACCTCGCACCTTATCAAAAGTCACTCGTATTTGCGCACACCCTACCTACCACAAAAACCCATTGTATACGCACGACCGCCGATAGCGGTTCTTTTCTTGGCTAAAAAGGGCTTCATAAGGTCTCACGCCTTGACAAACTTGGTACACTTCTTGATTTTGTGCCCCCCTCGCCGCGCGCGGTGACTTTTGAGGGTGCCTGGCCACCGCTCAAGCCCCTTCATGGCGCGCGGAACATGGTGTAGCCGACCCACGTCTCCTGCAAGTAGGTGCTCCGCTTGCCCTTCCTTTCATCATCCACGATGATGAATTTTTCCTTCTTCCCTGGAAGGGCGGCCCAGGCGATCGTCATCCGCCATGGTGACCACCCCTTCTCCCCGACTCAAAATCGAACATCTTCTTCCGCTGCTGGACATGCTCTCGCACTGCCACTTTCACTCCACCCGGCAGGTCCTCGATGGTCAGCCAAGTTCTCTTGGGTGGAATTCCCATTTTTCGCCTCAGAGCTGGAGTGAAGCATCCCGCCTGGAACTGCTCGTCCATCAGGAAGTCCAACACTTCTTCTCTCCATAGCGTCCACTTTTGCAGGGTGACTCCTCCGACACGAAGTTGAGGGCTTCGCTCCTGAGTCCAACCATTCAGTGTCCAGCCGCTGCCGAGGTCTCCCCAGTCGAGCTCTGGCCAATCTCTTTCTCTCTCTCATTCTCCTCAATCGCTCCACCAGATGCCCTTCTCGATGTCGAGGTTGTAGCCTCTTCCTTCACCCCTTCTACCGGTGAAGATGATGCTGCTTGAGAAGGTCTTCGATCGGCGCCGTGCTCGTTGAAGATCACATGCGTGCCCTCGGAGTCCATCATGATCCACGTCCCCCGAAGTTCTTTCTGGGTCCTCGCCTCTCCATCATGCGGTCCCAAGCTGACATGCCCAGTCCCAGACTCGCCCTTCTCTTCCTCTCGGCCTCTGGGTCATAGTGTCCACGATGCCATAGGTCCGGATCGGGTACTTGAGGAGCTCGAGAATGTCCTTGAGGTTCTTGATGCATCGTCCTCAACGAAAACCTCTCCACTGGGTTCCGGGTCCCCGGCTCCTGTCGTTGGTAAAGTGGATCATCAGGATCTGCCCAAGGATATGCCTCCTCATGGGCTGAGTATCCAAACCCTCGATTTCCCCAAGTGGTCTCACTCAAGTTCTCCACGTGGTGAACCCCAACCTCCAGGATGCGCTCCACAACCAGTTGAGCGACTCGATCTCCCTTATACACTCGATGGTCTTCATCCGACCAGTTCCTGAGTAGAACCTTGACTTCTCCTCGAAAATCTCTGTCCACCACCCCGGCACCAGTCTCGATGCCTCTGATGGCCAATGATGATCTCGGGGCGATCCTCCCATAGGTTCCCGGCGGAAGCTCAATGGCCATCCCAGTCTTGATGAGGACACTCTCGCCCGGCGGAACTAGTGTCTCGATGATCTCCTCCTTAGGCTTGAACCATTGTTGAATTCCAGAGGTTCCAACTCGGAAGGTGATGTCCACAAGGATGGCGATGGCTGCCGTGATCAGTACAAGGGATCCACCACTCCCCTGTCGTCTCCGTCACTTCTTCCTTCGCAGCTTCCACTCTCCCAAGCAGACTGGCTGCCGCAACGAGTAATCCCACGCCCCTGGTGAAGCCTGGTTCAATCGCCCTCTTGAACTCGATCTTCTTGACCTCAATCGCCTCTTTCTCACCCCCGCTGATTTGCAGGGCCCTTTTGAACCTTCCCAAGGCTGGTCCCGCGAGTTGCTTGGTGAGTCCATCAGCAATGAGGACCTTTCCGGACACATGATCCAAGGTGATCTCCTTCTCCCGGATCGTGTCGGTGAGTCCAGCTGCTCGAATCCTCAAATATGCCTCGTCCCTGCGGCGACCGCAATGGCCGCAGTGGAATCGGAGTGGAGCCTTACCTCCGCCTTCTCCTCCACCACCGCTTGTACCAGCGCCGCCGTCGACCTGCCGGCAGTGAGTCCCTCCAGCGTGGCCATAAGCTCAGCTTCGGCTCACGAACGGCTGTCAAGTCGTCTGCCAACGCACTGGGGTGCCTCCGACGAAAACCGCCACTCCGGATATGCTTTTTGAGCTCTGAAGCGTCCGTGTAGACATCCACCCTCCGAATCGTGGTCAGTGACAGATCTGGACGAGTCCTCCCTGCAACCCATAGCAGCTCTCCTCTGCCGTGGGCTTCTCCTCCTCTTCCGGGGTTCGGATTTGACCCAAGACACATCGCTCTTTCTCCTCGTAGTCCTACAGCAGATTGGAGATGTAGGCTGGTGATGGATGACGTAATCCTGCCTGCGCTTCTCCACCTCCATGCCCAGGAAGCGTACAGGTTCCTGCCCATCGATCACCCATGAAGGCTCTCCAATCTTCCAACGCGCCCCTCGAGCGCTTGCTCCTGCACCAACCAGATGTCAGCTTGGGGCGTTGACTGCACTCGAACTCGTCTTCCTCGCCGCTCCCACTGGAAGTTCTTGATCTTCCCATCTCGGTGGTCACACCAGTCGCGAGGCGATGTCACCAGTCCGTCGAGGGCCTTCTTCACAAGCCACAATTCCTTCGGGTCCTCCAGCACCTCCGCTTCTTGGAAGATTCGCGGTGGTTGAACGACGACGATCCCACGGTCGTGGGCAGCCGGTGCATTGAGGAATGCCGTCTTCACGTCGATAGTGGCGAGTGACCACCGACTGACTGAAGCCAACTTGATCAATGCTCTCACCTCTATTCCACTAGCTCCGGAGGCAAACGTCGACTCTGAGCTCTTGGCGTTTCCGCACGCCACCCCCCGGCACTTGTGTCTCCCAGTACCTGCCTTCCGGCTGAAGATGGCCTTCGCCGGCACGAGATCGAAGTCCTTTCCTTGAGCCTCCGCTTCCTTCTTCAGCTGATCTGCTCGTCCTCGGTCGATGGCTTCAACTGCCTCGGACTCCTTGATCAGCGCGGCGTACTCTTCCGCCATAGAGGGCTTCCACTCACTCATGCTCTTGCGAACTTCCGCCAAGCCCACCATCCGTGCCTGCAGAAACTCTTGCGGATCTTTGTGGGCTTTCTCAGCTTCTGCCAACTGGGCAGCACTTTCTCGTCGACCTTCAAGCACCGCTTCCTCAACAATCTCCTCAACCTCCGTGGTCAGCATCTTGAGACATCTCTCGTTGATGATCTCCCCTCCATCTTCTTCCAAGAGGCTCAGTTCTTGAGCCAGCAGTTGAGCTCCCCGACGCTGCAGCTCCCCCCAGTCTACGGCCGTTGACCCATCTTCTGGACCTTGAAGAAGCTTCAAACTTTTCCTGGGCCGTCCCGGTCTCTTCCTCGGCAGCTCAATCTCCTCAGGGGTCTCGTTCACCTGAATGATGTCCCCTGTGTGGAACAGTTTTCCCGTTGAGATCTCCTGCACGAAGTACCCAGGCGTCGTCATCGACATCGTCACAGCTGGACATAGCACTCGGTCGCTATAGAGCTTCCTCTTCGCCCACACCACCTGTCCAAATGGAGCCAGCTCCCGCTTCTTCCACCCCATGGACTCCAGCTGACGTCGAAGCCGACATTCTTGAGGCGTGGCACCAGTAGCTCTCATCGAGCCCTGCCGCTAGGAGGAGCGTTCTGGCACCTCTTTTCAACTGAGCCTCCGCCGGCCATTGCCGCGGAAGTTATCTCCATCTGTAAAGGCGCGCATCAATGCGCATTAGGCACCTGTCGCGACACTGAACCTCATTCTTTGTGAGAAGGGTCTTCGTCCATGGGATCTGCCTGAGCGTGACAGACCCTTCTGCGAGTTCCACTCGGACTTCCTGAGCTCGCTGCCGTTCATCCTCCGACTCTGCTCTTCGGAGACAGTGAGTGGCTCCCCCGTCGAGAAGAGCTCGATCATTGGCGCGCACCTCTAAGCTGCTCAGCTTGATGGCCTTCACGGCGGTCCGCCCGTGCCTCAGACTCTTCAGCAGGGTCGTCGCTTCTGATAGCAGCGCTTGAACTTCTCCTGAACTCGCCGCCGGCTTTTCCACCTTCTTCTCGCCCACAACCTCATCAGCCACGATCTGCGGGCCTTCAGAGTTTACCTCCCTTTCGTTCTTCTTGACCCCCACTCCCTTCTCAATCTTCTTTTTGAAGGTCTTCACTTCCTTGTCACCGTCGGCCTTGGGCTTGGTCGCAGGGCACTCCTTCTTGGTGTGTTTGGTTGATGAGCACCCGAAGCACCGACCTTTTTCTTCTCCCTACCCCAAATCGTGTTTGAAGCGACAGTCCTGTCCCTTCCTGCAGCCCTCTTCCGATCCCCAAAAACGACCGACTTTCTCTTCCGTCTTTCCGTCGCCCTTGGCCTTACCCGAACATTCTGGAGGCACCCGAGGCCTGGTGTACAGGCGTTGCACCGGTTCAGCCTGGAGCCAAGGCAATCATGGCCAGATTCAACACTTCCTCCCACCACCTCCAACTTGTTGCGCTCAGGTCCTTCATCGTTGGTGTGATGAGTTGAATCCAATCTCCCAGGATCAACGATCCCAAAGATCCTGCAGTGGTGGCAGTTCGACTGAGCGGATCACCTCCCCCCAGCTTCCATCCGACGAACTGGTCCCAAGTTGGCGCAACACGGACTGTGCTTGCTCGAATGGAGAGCCCATCATAAGCTCTCGCACGCCGTCTCCAGATCCTTGATGTCCTGGATCTTCACCTGGGTGATGACCTTGATGTAGACCCCACCCTTGAGCTCCCCAAGAACCTGGCACTCCGGGTACTGCCGAGCCTCGTTGATTACCATCTCTCCTCATAGCGCCCGGCTGCTTGTCCTCAATTCCACCGATCGGGAATTCGGGAATCTCCACATCGGCCCATGCCTGATTAGGACCCTCCTTTCTCCCACGATCTGGTGTCGCCGGTGGTGGTGCCTTGAGCTCACGAAACGGAATGCTTTCACAAAGAATCCTCCACCCATTCTGGATCTTCATGCCAAGGTCGCAGCTTGAGGTCGCTATCGGTGGCGTCGTTGTCTAGCTGTGGGCCTGCCTTGCCGGCCTGTGCAGCTTCATGAGCACGCCGACTACCTACAGCCATCTGCCGACACAAAGGGAGTGGGTAGGAAGCTGAAAAGCTGCTCACGGCTTCGCCTGGCTTTGGCTCACGACCATACACCTCCACAATGTTGGGCTGACATCGCTCCCGAAACAATGCGATAGCTGCTCTTGTGAAAGATCCTTGAACGGTGAAGTGTCTGTTCCTGTAAAGACAGGTACATTGCCCAGCCAAACCATCGTACCAAGGTTTGTTGCGTAGCCACTTGCTGGGCTTCTGGAATCCTGCCCCAAAGCTGCAAAAACAGAATTTTGTGATGCGGCGCCCCAATTCTAGTAACACTTTGTATGCGTGTAATTCAAACATCACCGAACTGCCTGGCTGTTCACACGACACAAAGCATCCGCTCATCAGTGCAAGGGTCAGGAGAAAAGCCGTTCTGACAGCCAACAATGTCTGTTCTCGAGTCACTGGATCATTCATCTTGAAGCCTTCTGGCTACTGTTTGGATCTGAGTCTTGGACGTCGGAGCGTCCCAAACGACCAGCACGGCGGTCCAGCGTGCCACTCACGAATGGCACCATTGTAGGCTAGCTGCGCAAGATCACGGAAGGTCGCTCCATCTCCATAGGCGCGGCCAGAGGCCCCACGCTCGACCCCAGGATGTACGTGGAGTCCCAAGTCGGCGTCTTTGACCAATCCCCAAAACCCGAAAATAATTCAACGCAGTCAAAAGCAACTGCGCTGTCCCGGAGAGTCTCGCTGACGCTTTTGAAGGTTGTTCGCGGAGCAAGCAACTGGCTGTCATCTGTATCAGGGCCACAAGTCGGTTCCGGCTCGAGCCCAAGTTCTTGAAGAGCCATGCTTGCACCTTGTTGCAACTTTGTATAATAACCCCTTTGTTCAGTGTGTCGCCACAACTCTGCTATTGCTACCTCTGAGAAATCAGCCTTGCAAATCCCTCCCCCGAAGGGTGACGCATCCAACATATACAACACGGGCGCGGGTTCAACTCTCAAGTCGGCCTGCATCACCGGTGCCAAGACGCACATTAGCAGCAACTCGGTCATGGTCTGCGAAGACATCTTAAACAAAACGTCATCACCTAAATTCTCACCCTCATGGTAGATCTTGTCAAACACAGCAAACACTGGTCGCCGAAACAAGCAAACATGCGTCCAACAACCTAGAAGTGCTTGGAGAAGTTTGCGAGTGATAGCACCTTTCTTTGCAATGAGACTTGCGATAAAACACAACTGCAACCCTAGAACGTGGAGCCGAAACTCGGCCTGCAGTGCCATGCACTTCCGCCCCAAGCACGGTGGTGTGATCAACTTGTCTCCGGCGCTTGCCAGGGTGAGCGGTGAGTTTGACTTGTTTGTAAGCTCCGATGCAACAAACACTTCGTGATCTCTGGCGTGGTGAAGTGAACCTGACGGCCGATCAAGCTTTATCCGCTGAAGTCCAATATGATCATCAATAGTCAGAAGTTCGTAGAAAGGGTCTCTAGGACAGGGTAGTCGATACTGTAAAGCTTCATCAGGCCTCATGCTACCTGCCAACGTCCGCAAAAGGTTGAAATGGCTCGGCTCTGTACAGCTATAGGGCGTCGCCCATTGCTAAAGTTCCCAAACACACGTAACACTCTGTATCCAGAAGACCGGGGTCAAAACACTTCAAGTGAGCCAGTTCAGAACCATGGAACCTGATCCGCTCTTGCTGAGCTCACCTTGAAGGTGTGATAAAACTCACACAGGTCATCCGAGGAAATCAGCAACTTCTCATCCCTCGAATTGATCACAGTGGGGTTCAAGATCAAGCGGTCCCAATCTGCATCCTTAGGCACACAAAACATCCCAACTGTCTCCACTTCACGGACCTGTGAGCATGGTACCACGTGGCAAGCCTCCAGTGAGTCCCACTTTTCAGCAAGCTCAAGGATGTCTGATCGAGCCGCGTGAACAATGGCCTTTGGCAGCGATGGCCACTGAAGCTTCGGACGTCGAAGCACGTCAGGTTGCTTGAAAGCTGCTCTGACCACTGGATCTGAAAGAAACGGGCTGGGGTCGAAGGTTGGTGCAAGTTTCCATTTGATCCTTTCTGAGCGAACAGGAAGGGTACTTGTGGTTTGCATGGGCAGCCTGACCAGTGGTTCCAAAGCCACTTCAGCACAATCTTTCTCGAAGAGCCCAGGAGACATCTCGTCAGGGCTGGTCTTTGGCTTTCGCTTGGGGTTACCATAACCATCAAAAGACTTCTGCAAAACTTCTAAAAAACTGTGCACATCTTCAAACTCAACAGGCAAATCCTGATGTCTCAAATTAAAAGCACACTTTGTTAATTTAGAAAACTTCTCGCCTGCTCTGCCCAGGCGCTCCGTCGTGACCCCTCCCGCTCGCAGAAAGTAATCTACGAGCGTCTCAAGGTAGTCAAGCATATCTAACTGCTGCTGACTCATTGGAAAGCCTCTTCGCGCCTTATCTGGCGGCCACATAGTTTGTCCCAGCGTCAGCCAGTTCAGGGCCACCACCAAACGCTCCATGGCCAGAGCTCTCGTTTGCAGGAATGTGTGCTTGCGCCTGCGTCTTGGGAGAGCTTCTTGGGCGATGTCCATCGCCCCCAGCGTGGGGGGGGACAAGGCCACAGGTCAGACTTTGGTGTCAGTCTGCCATCGGTGCGGAGAGGAGCTAGGCTGCGCCGAGTGAAGGCAGCCAGCGCTCCTTGCTGTGAGGCGACAGTCAGCGCCGATCTGAAAACTCAATGCAATGAATTCCCTCTGGGAGGGCGCCGCCATTGTCAAAAACGCCGAAGTCAGGCATGATGTCGCGCCCGGACTTCCCCTCCATGCTTATGAGATTTTTCACCAGCCAGAGATTGGAAATCCAATGAATTAATTGTTTGCTGTTTTTTTGTTGTTTTTTTGCTGTTTGCATTTGCTGTTTTTTTGCTATCGTTATTTTGTTGCTATTTTTTTGGCATTTGGCATTTGCATTTTTTTGGTGTTTTTTGGGTATTGTGGATTTTGCTGCCTGACGCCTTTGCTGAGGAAAAGTGTTGTATTGTTATTGAGTTGTGGCTTTGGTGGGTGATTTCAACAGTACGTCCTTTGTGTTTGTTGCTGGTTGCCTTAAAGCGCGTTTGCATCCATGTGGTTTGTTCTTTATCTTTGCTCTTCAGTGTAAAGAACATCTGGGAAGGCAACTCTCATTTCGGAGACATTGGGACAGGCTGCCGCCCGGTCATCCCAGACAACCGAAACAACAGGACCTGCATTGGTTGGAAGGATTAGATTAAACAAAAGGAGGGATGGCCAAAACAACGCTTGGTGGAATTGGGGTTCCCTTTGGGAATGGCATGGGGGATGGCAAATTGGAATGGCAAAAAAATGGCAAATCCTCGAGTTTTTGCCATTTTTTGCTATTCCTGCAATTTGGTGGTTTACAAAGATTTGCCATTTTTTGCCATTTCAAAACTTTGGTTGTTTTGGTTGTCAAACAGTGTGCCATTCTTTTGCCATTCTAGATTTTGAGGATGAGTCAACACCACAGGGGATGCCAGGCAGAGTTTTTGCTTTATGTGGACGGCTGGTGTTGGGTATTCCTGGTAGTAGGGCCACTGCATAGGGCAACTAAGAACTACTACTGAGCATACATTGCATCTATATACAAGGGGGCTACTGGATTATTGCCATAAAGAAAAAGCGTTGCCACATGTTCTATTCATGATTTTTACATGCTCTTGCCAATGCTCTTGGCCTCACTGGTACAAGTGTGAGAACTCTGCGCTGCTGCAAGCGCTGCAAGCAGGGGAACCAAAAAAAGAAAAACATTGAAAACACACAGTAAAAAACAGCAAAACAGAACGCCAAAAAAACAGCAAAAAAAAGAAACAGCAAAAACAATGGGAAATCAGAATGCATAAAAAACAGCAAAAAAATGCGAAACAATTCAACTGGAGCTGACCCAGTCTGTGGCTATAAACATCTCATAACTCCATGCATTCTCTTTGACTCGCGAGCTCAGGTGACATCTCCTCCACCGCTTGTGTACTCGCTCTGTCCTGCTCAACCCCACGATTAAAGGTAGCGGTCGGGAAACAATCCCGTCGCTCTGGTGTAGAAGAGCCTGGCAAAGGGGTCTCACAGGCCAGCTGAGCACGCGGGTCAGAGCCACCTGGCTGTCTCATCCTGTGGTCGAGGACGAAGGATCGTCCTTCGTCTTCTTCTTGGGCTTCCAGGGCTTGCGAGGCTTGGTTTCCTCGCTGCCTTCCTTTCCAGGTGGAGCGACAGCATGGGCCTGATTCGCTGACTTGGTCCTGGAGTCTAAGAAGTCCAAATCCTTGAGACAGGCCACGTTTGCTGATATCCAACTGGGCTGAGCGAGTCTGGTGAACGGCACGACTCCCCCCCCGCACTCTGTTCTTTTTGAGTCTGAGCAAAGTTCGGTTCCGGCAGGGAGGTGGGAAGCCAGCTCAGGCTCGTACGGCCTGCATCGTTGGCAGTCTGGTCGATGAACATCAGGCTCCGGCAGTTGCCGGACCGGAAACCTATCTCCCATCCATTGGCCTCAAAACCGGTGATCTGCGAGAGGATTCCGTTTCTCTATGTAGTCTGATGTGGCTGCAGAGCGTCTAGCCCCAACTCGTCCGAGGCATTCTTCTGAACGACCTCCCCCAACTTTTCGAGGTCCGCAGCGACCCTGATGAAGGCTTCCCGTGCTAAGCATCCTTTGATGCCGCCTCCAGCTGGGCCGCTTGGAGGTCTTGCAACCCTTCCTCCAGCTCCAAGGCAGACGTTGCTTCGAGTCCCTCTTCCTGCTGAAGTGCCTCCAATGTCTGTTCGGGCCTGGCTTCCTGTTGGATTCTTTCGTGTGCTCCTAGCCGAGTTGGAGCACCACCGGCCAGCTGTCGAACCCTGCCTCTGTAGCCGTGGTCGGCCTGGCCCCAAACAACACTCCTTGGTTCTGTTGTCCCCCTGCTGATTCCGTTCTTGAGAAACCAGGCGTCAAGGCCTCCTCCTCGGCTGGAAGAGGCGTTGTTGCCTCGGCTGGAGGCTCCTCCTGCAGGTCGGCATCTTCGGCTGTTGCATAGTCGCCAGCTGCGTCGTCGTCCATCACTTGACTCATCCAGCTTTCTGCAGCAGCTAACAGGGACCCAACCCGGCATCTGCCGGCTTGTCCATCCACGCTGAACTTTATCAGCTCGAGGTTTTGGGCGCTTCGTAATGAGTGAGCCCTGATGAAGCACTCTGCAAGCTCCCAACTCACATCGATCATCACCACAGGAGGTCGACTCCATCTCCACTCTGCCTAGTGCACTACGGCGGCCTCGCCGCCTGCATCCAGCTCCAACTCTTGGTCTTGGAAAAAATGCACCACATCTTCCTGATCTGGCACGGCCACCATAAATCCCCCATTTCTCACACGCACCAAAGTGTGCGCTCTCAAAACTGTGCCTTCTGGCCGAGGAGGAAGCTTCACAAACAAAGAAGGCAGGGCGCCTCCTGGCGCTCGGGCCCTGTGTAGGGCCACGATGGCAAACTCTGTCAATCCACCCACTGCAGCCTGAAAGCCTGAAAGCCCAAATGGTACTTGGCAAGCAACCCGCACGTGAGGGCCCGGCCGATGCGAGCGGCAGGCGTCCACCCGCCTGGTGAGGATCGCAGTCTGGAGAACAAGTGTCGGGCCCCTGATAGGTCCAGACTCTCAAGCTCCTGCGGCGTCACCGCAGCCAGCAAAGCCTCTTGCCAAGGTGCACTGCCGTAGGGATGACTCACTGGCGCCTCAACGAGGGTCGAATCAGTAGCTCCCAGTTCACTCAGCTCTTCCACCTGAGAGCTGCGAGCCCCAGTCGTCGGGGCAGCAAGGGCACCCGAGGTGGGGGACCTTACCACAGTGAACGAGGAGAGGCCCGATCCACTTTCCACAGCTTCTTCGCTCTGACCGTCACGAGCGATCCGGATCCTAAGACCAGCAATAGAAACTGTGACCTCGTCGATCTCGCTTGGCTGGCTCATGCACTGGTGTCTCGATACTGCCCTAACCTCCTTCGGATAGCCAGCTCTTGCGCAGCACCCTCAGGGGTCAACCAGCCTGAAACCACCAGGGACCCAAACAATCGCAGGCCTCGTCGGCAGCTCGGTGACCAGGCGCAGATGGCCAGGCAGGCTCTGAGACAGCAGCCACCAAGGAAGGCGAGGACGATCGCCAGTAAAATCCAGCCCCACGGGCAAGAACACGGAGCGTGGAGCGGCCACAAGAACCGCAGTTCACGGAGGATCTCCGCAAACACGCTCCAGGGCATGCGCTCTTTGAGCCAAAGAGCTTGAGCGGCTCAAATGCTTTCCTAGCTCATGATAGGTGAACATATGCTTAACCTGAGAAGCTTAGTATGAAAGCCAGCGGGCGACTCAGCGGGTCTTTTTCGGCAGCAACAGCCTACGGCCATCTGCGCAGGAGCCTCTTTTTGGTAGAGCGCATAGGGACTCACAGGCTTCAACCCATAATGCTCCCGAAACTCGAAAAGGAATAGTTGTCGCGCAAACGCCACAGAAAGAAAGACTTCGCACATAGAGACTCACAGGCTGAGAATTCAAGTCTGCCGAAAACAGTAAGGACAAGGATGCCAAGTTGCCAAGTTTGAAGGCAGTTTTTTGGAGTGCGTTTCGCCGACACAATAGTCCGTAGATGTTGATGGTGTTCTCTTGCAAGAGGGCTTTCCATGCATTGAAAACAGTCTTTGCTGCACAGGATTTAGCCAGATGATGTCTCAGATGCCTCAAAATTGCATTCTTCAATTACAAGCAACTGGATAGTGGATCAGAACTGACTCATGAGGTCTGGTGCTTTCTGATCAGTGGACTTTAGCTTTGAGCTCAGGAAATCCAGTTATTGGCAGGAGTGAGCAGGAGCCTGAACGAAGGATTGTCAATTAGGGAGGGTTGAGCATACCAGGGACTACACAATGTCCTGCATCCTTCAGGTGCCCCAGTAGTTGAGGAACTTCATATGGGGTATTGGCGAGATCCAGAGTGATATTGCAATACCGGAAAGACTGCATTGTGATTTGTCATGGGTTTCCTGAAAACAATGCAATGGCGAGCGATGTAAGTCTTGACCAATTTGAGGGGGGTTGTTGACTGTGAATATCCTTCGACCGAAAAGAAACACTCTGGACATTGTTGGCAAGAAAAATGCAGTGGAGGGAGGTGCAATCAAGACCCCACTATCATTCGGTGCATCGGATTCCTTCTCACCAAAACGTCCACATCCGCAGGGCGGATGTGAACCCCTTACATCTCTTAGGCCAAGAAAGAACAAATTGGAATTGCATTCGGCCGCAACTTCTCTTCAAACATCTTGCTTGATGGCTGAGCCACTGAGGACAATTCCGCCAGGTCCAATTGCCCTAGCTTTGGTGCTAGAACCTTGCCATGTTGAAAACTCAAACAGGAACAAAAAATCATACAAATGGTCCAAATACCAAGACGAGATTGTGGCCTCCGCCAGCATGCGCCAGTCCATGGCATGGTTGCCTTGCTGTGCACCAAGCCAGGCCAACTGAGCCAGGTCCTCGCATTCTCTCAGAATCAGGTATGGACTACAGTATGTAGTTCAATTGCAAGATGCATACTGCGTTTTTGCTGCTTATCCTCAGCCGATTCAGCCTTCAGTTCCTTCAGATCGAAGGATGCTGGAGTGTAGCCTCAACAAACTGCCCGCAACGACAAGATCTTCTTGAGCTCTCCTAGCCTGTGGTGGGAAGTTCAACCCCTTTGGCATCGACAATTAATCCATTGGATCGGCCCAATAATACGCATTTCCCGCCGCTAGCTGGATTGATGGATCGTTGACCTGTATGCCGAGATACCAATTCCAACATGTAACATACGAGTATGACTGGGATACCCCGATCAAGACATGACTGGGGAGACACCATGAAAACGTGACCGACACATCATCAAAATACGACGGGGATACCCCCCGCCCATCACAACAAAATTGGAACAGCGGAGCGCCCAACCCATGGACCTATGCTCGCCCGACCGCCTAGGGCCTATGACACTTGTCTGTACAATGCTTCGCACTTTGGGGAATAAAAGCGGGTTGTTCATATTATTAAGCAAGTCATCTGCACGATAAAAGCTCATGTGTATTCCTGGCTCTGTTCAAGCCCAATTTCCGAGCCAAGCAGCTATTGAGAACCACGAGGCCTCATCAAAATCAAGAAACATTTTCCTGGAAACTGGGTGGTGACACTGACACCCTGGAAATGCTGACAAGACTATCCTGCTGAACTCTGTGGCCACGAGGCTATGCTGCCACTGCCCGGCTTTGCTGCTGCTGCGTGCTGCTGAACCCAACTCCACTCGGGCAGGCTTAAGGTCCCGTTCCCGCGCATGATTCAGCAGGCAAAGTGCCAAGGACCAGGAACCTGCCTGGACAACTTGAACGAAGCGTCATCGAACCAGCACAAGGGAAAGCAAAGAGCCTTCTCACAAGCAGCCAAGCTCTCCCGAGTCCGGATGGCATCAAAGCCAAATGCCTGAACAAGAACCGTCTCACTGTCTCGACAGTATGCCAAAACACAAGGCCACGATGCACCCCACTTTCCCTTGACGTATTTTGTGCAGGAAACTGATCCTAGTTTCAAGGCTGCAGCCGAAACACGATGGAAAAAAGGCAACCTGGTCACTCAAGGGGCAAGGTTCACAAAACAATTTCAGATGTCAAGGGGAGCGGGCACGTCGCTCCCTCCAAATCGAACATATAATAGTCACTGAAAAGCTGCCCAACAAAAGTTCCACCTGCACACAGAAAGGATGGTTTCCCACGAAAGTCCTACTTTGCCAGAAAGATTAGTTTGGAGAAAGTTTCCAAAGTTGCGCCCCACCCCCCAGTGTGCTCACCCCGCCTGCAGCGAAAGGCGCAAAGCCTTGTCCCAACAACCTTCCGTTGACGATAACAAGTATGTGCAACCAGACCGCCAAGCCCAATGCAGCAAATGGCTGTTGAATCACAGCAGGGATACCACCTCTGCATTGTCAATGGGGGGCAACGTCCACCATGTGCAAAGTCTACATGTACTGCAAGGCCAGCTTGCCAAGCAGCCTGCTTGTGAAAGCACGGCCATGGCCACGTTGATGCTCACCTGTCAACATGAAGGTTGGTAAGTATGTGGGGCAGGTTCTAGCTGGCTGGTGCTTCGAAGTTTCTTTAACCAGTTCGCTTTGACAGTCGGGCCCACCCAGCACTTTGAGCCCAACCAAACTACTGTATATCACGGCGCTTGCAGGCGGCAGGTATTTTTTATGTTTCATGTGTACATTGGCCAACTGTATTCCACACATGCCAGAAAATGCCACCTAAAGCGGCCCCCCACAGCAACATAAAAATATTCCTGCATACAGAGAGAGAAGGGAGAGAGAAAGAGAGAGGGGGGCGTACGCTGTGAAGGCCCCTCCTTTGTGATGTTTTTTCACAGTTTAAATGCCTGAGAAGGGAATGAAAGCCAGCCTCCGTAAGGAGATGCAAATGGGGTCAACGGGGGTGAATGCGAGAGCGCAGGGGAAGCGTTGGGAGGCATAAGGAAGGGCCAAAATCACCGGACTTGTCTTCGGGGATCGGGCGCCTTTCTGCACCAAGGCTAGCTTTCAAAAACGAAAAATATAGAATGACAAACGCACGGAGCGGAGCGGACCTTTTCTCAAAGGTGGGCTTGGGCCACTTCAGCCCGGTCGTGTTCATGAACTTGCGGATCGACATGCATGGAGTGAAAACTTCTGACACCCCACCTACAAAGCTGCATCCTTTGCAGTCTTTTTCACACTTGGCCATGTCGCGCAAACCTTTCTACTTTTCTTGCCAGCTGTCTTCCCACTGGCTCGACATGACCGCAACGCAAAAGGCGGCGAAGCCCTTTCTGTACTCATGGCCCCAGTTCAAAGCATGGTCAAAAGCAATGAACAGGTACTCCAAACTTGCACGTCGGCCTGGCCTGCACATACTGGGTCAAGTCGTGCTTTCGGCGAAGGTTATGCCTTCATCAATCTCCATCTGGTCATTTCCGGCTTCCTCATCACGTACAGAGGCCGTAGGCCTGTAGTGCCTCCTGTAGCCGTGTGTCGGGCCCGACATGAAGAACTCCTCTCCACTGCATCTTCTACTGACTCCAAGAACGCGGTATGGCCTCAATCTTTGGGCTTCTGGATCCCGGTCTGTGAGATATTGCTCTACTGCGACTTCTCCCTCATTCTCTTCTTGTTCTCTGCTTGTTCTTCCTCTCTTGGTTTCCTCCTTGATCTTCCGCGAGGTTCTGCACGGCTTTCACCATGTTGTGCATTTGCTGGCTCACTTCTAGGTTGCTCACTTCGAGTTCCACCTCTTCTTCTCCTCAAGGGCTCTGGCAATGGCGGTGGAGGTTCACGAATCCACTCACCTCCAGTAGTCTCAACTGAAGCTGCCACTGCCCATTCCCGAAGATCCCCTGCAGATCTTCGATGCTCTTGATCTCCTTCTCTTCGAAAGTCTTCAAACCAGTCAGTCCTCACATAGGCAATCAACGTTCTGTACCACCATCTGATCTTTCTCCTTTTTGAATAGCCCACAAACATGCCAAAGCCGAACACCAGGATCGTGTACGCCAAGAACACCAACAAGACGTAGAGGCTCCATCCATAGCCACCATTGACCTGCTTCCTCAATGGTGAAATTTCCATCACTTTCGTTGTCTGGTACCTGGTAGTCCATATACTCCAGGTTGCAAAACCTGAAAGGAAGGAGTAAGGTAACCATCTTCACCATGGGCTTTGAGATCTTCACCTTCGTCTCATTGTTCTCCACCGAGATGGCGCAAATCATCTCATTCTTCACCTCCTTCATCTTCTTGGCTAGGTTCTTCTTGCGCAGCCCTTCACGAAAGGCTTCGTCTCCAACATGGCCAAAGACTTGGTCGGCACCCTCGGCATTCTTTCCACCCCCCCAATCAAGAGCATCAAAAACTCTCGTCGCTGTCGCGACAATCTCTTGGTGCCCAAATCAGCCATGTTCCCAAGTGTTGGAATGCCCTCCATTTTCAATGTCTTTGTTTTGGCCTCAAGCTGCATCCATAGGTACCTTGTATCAATGCGCTTCAAACGACCAACTCCCAGCCATTCAGTAAAAGTCCGGCAATAGGAACTGTCCGCGATGGCTTTGATCAGCACTGGCCTCTTGCTCAAGAACTGCCAAAGCTCCTTCAACTGCGACGCTTTCGGCTGCACCACCTGCGGAAGCTAGGAACTCAGCTTCACAGGAAGACAGGGCAATGCTTTTCTGTGACCTGGACCAGGCTGCAATCAGACATCCATTCAAAAAGATCATGGTGCTGCTCACACTGTGAATCGCTGTCCGTCCAACTGTCCAAGGCATCTGGGCCATCCAACTCATCAGGATTCCAAGCACTTCAGCTTTCTTGCTCTTGTACTAATGCTCAGTAACCTCAGTCCTGTTGAGGTAAAGGATCAAGTGTTTGAGCTCGTTCTCAGCTCTCTCTGCTGGACTAGCCATTGGGAAATGAACCGCAATGTTCCAAGCTCAGAGCGAAATCGGTGCTGGTCGCCACCTGCCAGCACATCTTCACAAGGTCCTTCAAGGTCGAATTGACTGCTCTCTGGTGTGGCTTTTCCTGCTCGCTGTGACAACTGCTAGAGCTCCACAAGGCTTTGGCACATACTTCTCATGAGGCATGATCACGATGCCCTCCTTGGTGAAGAAATGCCTCTTCTTCAGACATCTGACAAGCGCATCTTCTGCGTGCCCCACCTGTGAAAATAGGCCGGGTTCACTCAGCACAAACTTGTTCTTCATCTTCTCAAGGAAGCAAAGAAGCTCTGCTGTTGTTTGATCGTGACCTTTGAATCACTCTCTGGCCATTGCCTGCATCTCCTCTTCCGCTTACCATTCCTCACTCTCCAATCGAACACAGAGCGGAGATGTTCAACATAGCGGCGCGAGTCGCAGCGCAGCCAAAACCGCTTCATGCACTGTGGGGAGGTCCAGGTCCAGTAGCCAGTTCATCTCCACCGAGGCCTCGCTCAGCGTCCGCAGATGGAATAACTGGGCCCCCCTTCGCCCAAGGAGCAGAAGCACAATGGAGGAGATATCGCCCGAGTAGGCAAGACACCCGGAAATCTTGGGATTCAGGACATCTCTCGCGAACGCCCGGGGAGCAGGCGGGTCCAAGACCGAGGCCATGACCATCGAGGAGGTTGTGACCAAACCGAGATCAAAGGAGTGGGTCAAAGCCACGGCGAACAAGTTCGTTGTGAAGTCCACGCATCGTCGGCTCAGCTTGGAAGTCTGAGTCTGTGGATGTGAAGGCCCACCAGTGACAGAGGAGATATACCGACTCAAGTGGCGCGCTACTCGATCAGACCGCAACGCAGTCCGCTGATCACTACCTGCGGCACGTCGAGACGAACTACCAGTGGTCGGATGCCCTTGAAAGAAGACTTGGCCTATGCAAGAAAGCGTTGAAAAAGAAGATCGGTCCAGAGAAGAGAGCCCTCGAGGTAAAGTTGGACGAGTTGGACGACCTGCTGTGGGACGTTATGAGCGCTAAGGAGACAGAACCCACGCGCGTCGCTTGGTCGTATGCGTGGGCCACACATTGGACGCTTAGAGCAGCGGAGGCCGCGGTCGTGAAGGCGAAACATGTGGTGAAGTGGTTTGGAAACGCAAGGAAGTGAGGCTGTTCATCCCCAAGTCGAAGATGGACCAGCAGGCGAAGGGAGTATGGAGGACATTGCAGCTGCGGAGACAAACACTGCGACGTTCTGTGACCCTGGAACTTGACCGTGACCGCACACTTGAAGACCTTCCACGAACATGTCCAAGCGTGGAAGGATCCCAGTCCTGGGATATGCCTGCAAAAACGTCCCGTCTCCTAGTGGCGTGTACATTCGGGTCTTCTGTGTCTTTGAGGTTCTTCTCCCAAACGGCAGCCAAATAGCGAAGTCACAGTCAGGCGCCTGGTTGTTCACGAGCACTCGCTTTGCCAATGACGCTACCTGTGAACTAGTTGGTTCCTCCAACCCCATGACGGCGATGTAGTTCTGCCACCATCGATTGACATCCTTCGCCTCCGCGGCATCAATTCTGATTCATCGCATTGGTCGATCAGGGACTGCATCTTCAGGGCGTTCTCTTTGACTTTGAGTCCTGCGCCTCTGTGAGGGGGGGCGCAAGGGATCCTCTGCTACTCCAAACCAGCGCCAAGACGTCCGGTAGCAGCCACCAGCCACACGCGCCGAACAACCTTCCTAGGTGGGTGTGCTCTTGAGCCCATCAGGGACTATACTCCTATGTATGGCATGTGCACGCTAAAAAACAAAAGGCGCCTCTGTGCAGTGCACCTGCTTCTGTCTCATCGCCCCAAGCAACCTGGCATAGCGCTCCACCAGAGACAGGATTGGGTTTCTTGCAGTTGGCACACACAAACAAACCCCAGCAACTCTCTGTCTCTTTAACCCAATGCCAACCAACAGGCTCCGCCAAAAGTAACTGGGTCATGGCACTCTGACACCTGCCACCATCGGGCACCACGGGCTCCATCCATGACACTGTTGAAGCTGGCCGCATCACATTGCAAGCACTTCAGTGCTAGAGTCCTGGAAAGCTATACAGAGGTGTGGGACAAGGTTCCAAGGCGTCACAAGATTTGCCGTGAACCCTGATGTCAGTGGTGTCCTCAACAAGAACAGGCCCGCTTGCCAACGGTAGCCTTTCACAGCGGCCTTTAGCACGGCATTTGCTCCAAACATGGTGTGTTGCAAAGGGAGCTGCCACATTGCCACCACAGCATGCCAGGCAGAGTGGTGCCCAAGAACGCCAAGAGTTGTTGACAGGAACATGGCCTCAAATTATCCGCAAGCCTGTGTTGCCACGGTGAATCCTCTGACACCTTTAGCTGCGTTTCAACGCCGCACCGCGACATGCGGACTTACACCGGAACATCGCACCCTCCAAACCCCGTTTGCCCAGTCGCGTTCACATTAAGATCAAAAAGTTTGCTACGCCTCAGCTGCTCCAAGGCTGCTGGCCACATTGCGGGCGTCGCCGTGGCCTGCGTCTGTGTGTGGGCAGCCAAGATTGCCACGTCCGGCTTCACGTTGGCTGGTAGGGCTGAGGCCAGCGCCCCGGCTACTACCCACGCATTTCGACAAGCTGTGACCGCAGTGCTCCATGTTACGAGGTCGGCTCCTCCAGGATGGTTGCCGGTGGCCATCGCACATCGAAGAATACCACCCCAAACCCGTTTCAGCAAACTTGAAAAAGCAATACAATGTTCATTATTTAGTACGCTTAAAAGAATTATCCCGGCAAGAGACCCCAAACAGTGTGTGTGTGTGAGGCCTAGAGGTGTAGCAGCAGAAAGTCTAGAGATCTACACGCATTGGGTGGTTGTGATGAAGGTGGAGATCGTGGTGATGGTGGCGGTGGTGGTGAGTGTGAGCGTGAGTGTGAGTGAGAGTGAGAGTGCGAGCGAGAGCGAGAGCGAGTGTGTGAGCGCGAGTGTGAGAGTGAAAGTAAGTCTGAGTGAGAGCAAGAGTGAGAGTGCACAAAATCTGCATTTCGAGGTTCACCAAGAGCTGCGCCTGCCACGAAATCAGTTCGCAAAGTGCTGCGCCGGCCACGAAATCTGCACTTCGAGGTTCACGGAGTGCTCTGCCTGCCACGAAGTCTGCACTTCGAGGTTGCAAAGTGCCCCCCCTGCCACGCAATCTGCACTCCCAGGTTCACAAAGCGCAGCGCCTACCACGAAATCTGCAATCGAGCCACGTCCAAAAGTCCCGATTCATTGCACCTGTCACGAAATCAGAGCGCCTCGACCATCACCACCATGTCCAAAGCGCTGCGCCTTCCCTTGCGCCTGCCACGAAAAGTGCCCACCCCACCATGCCCGAAAAAGCGCACGGCGCCACAACGAGAGCGCAGTCGCTAGAACACCCGCCGCGGACACCCAGATTTTGCGGGCCTGCGCAGTAGAAATGCACGTCGCCGATTTCGAGAGGCATGAATGTACTGTAACTTAGCCGGACACGGCCGCGCCATCACCTCGATCTAGCCCCGTGCTTAACCCTTTCCGTAAGAACGCCTAGTGTGTCCACACTGTCTGGGCAAAAACTACGGTGGCAAAGAAGTGTCTTTTGACTTCAACATTCAAGCAGCCCTGCGGGCACGTCCACAACTACCGCGCGAAAATTGTCTAGCCACTTCAACAAGCACTCCTACATGTCGGACAGAATCTTCCAATACCTTTATTGACCTGGCCCATTGGCTGGAACCGTCTGCGTTCAGCACCGTGCTATAAGACACCACATCCCAGCAAATGCCTCAGACTGCAGCATAAAGTGTGCCAGCATCAAACCGAGAGTCAATCAATGAGTTGCACAAAGCCTGGGTTCTGCAGTGAAACCGTTACAAGACCTGTGCTACTCATGGGGTAAGAACTAGCTCCCCTATGAAAAGTGCGATGGTCAAGCTAAGCCACCCAGGTTCCGGGCAACCTGAAGGATTTTGGAGGCCACCGGCCAAGAACACGCTCCAGCAAGGGCATTGAAGTGTAACACATTGATTTGCAAACCCTTCTGCGCAAAGAACAACTCCTCGCAAAGTGCACTGGATGGGTGGTTGGCATGGACAACGCAGGAAGCAAGCAACGTAGACCCATTTAGATTCACTCTTCCCACAGTTTTTCTTGACTACTGCGCAACACTGGCACAACAATTGTGGAAACACACAGCCTTGCAGCAGCTCAAGTATTGAACACAAAAACATGTCTCCTGCAAAGCTTTTGCCCACCTTTTCTGACTACCTCGTTCGGTCACGCAAATCACGGCGACAGATCCTGGGGATCCCACAAATCAATTGCTACGTAAAACATGCTTTATATAGATCAGTCTTGAGTCTTGATTTGTGAAGCCTTTACACAAACAAAACGCCTTGCCCAGCTACCCAATGCCACAAGGCGCTTGGTGAGGAGTGGTGCGGTTTGCTGCCGCTGTGGCACCGGGACACGGGACCAAACCATGCGCCATCATGACAGTGAGGACCAGACCTCTACCACCAAGGCCGCTTCAACCATGTTGTTCTGTGTTCGAGTATCCCTAGCCATGTTCAAAGCACTTCGCCCCGCAAGGTTGGACTCGCAAACACTTGACGCCTGATACTCAAAATCTTGCGCTCAGGAATGCAGGATTCCGTCAAATGCAGTGGAACGCGTTCACAAAACACCACAACTCCTGTGAAGCACAGCTGGCGTTTCAAGCGCCGGGCAAAGCTCGGAAGTGTCGCCGCATATGGCGGGCAATGCTCTCCGCACTGACGGGCTCCTTCTTCAATCGCGGCATCGGCGGTATATAGATGGGGATAGGTCAAAACCTTGGAGCCCTGGTCCACTACATAGCCTGACCTCCCAGTTAGGTCAACCAAAGTATCTTGGCTTTGATCTACAGCCAGATGCCTGTTACTGGATCTTTGATTGTCAATGTGCGCAACGCTAAACAAAACCCCCGTTGAAACCAGGAGGAACGTTAAGCACGCTCATGTTTGTCAAAAATGATCCAGACAGTCCCAACAGGTCAGGCATGTGTGTAGTCAAAAGTCAAAAGTACTGACAACATCGGTCTGGAAGTGAAAGAAATCCTTGTTTCAAAAAGATGACCCTGACGGAAATGTAGTCATGAAACAATCATGACTCGACCAAAAAAGTGTAAAAAAACAAACAAGCGTGCATCACCGCAGGAAGTATTTTTCAAAAGTTTGCCTTTGGCTTCCTTCAGGTTCCACCGCAAAAACAAAATCATCAAGAAAGAAAAACATCCAAAAGAAAACAAGATACCGGGCCACCTGTTGGGTTTCAGGTTTTGAAGATGGAAGCTTGTGTTTTTGAGGAGGGGGAGGCACCACATGTTCAAAAATGGTTTTGTTGGTTTGATTTTTGGTCAAGTAGTGAGCGGCTCTTCTGGACGCAAAACCAGTAAGCCCAACAGGCGCAGTGGGCGCGAGCTTCATGGACGCAGAAAACACAATTTAGCATTGTTGCGGAAAAACACGGGTCACAAAGCTGAAAGGCATTTTAAGGTGGCGGTTTAGAGTCATTGTTGTGTTGGGAATTGGGTACGTTTTGTCTTCTTATCTTGTTGGTCCCTTTGCGCAGGCGTTGGATCCTCGCCATCATTTTTTGAGGAGACATGATTCATCACCCTTGGTTTTACCAAAGAAATGCAGAAATACGCCGATCTCCTAGAATGGGCCGCTCTGGTGGTCCAGTGGTCGTGTTGGCTGGGTGCTTGATCATCAACAAGATGGCGCGGTAAACCCGCCAACACTGTTGCCATGCCTCAAACGTCGGAGGTCCAGGGATCTCAGTGGTCGTCCAAAAGGTTGAAGGTTGAAATTGCGAGCTTTCATTTGCTTCTGAGACCTCCTGCCATAGGGCGTAAGTACGCTGAAATCAGCGTGAGGCGGCTCGCCTCTGTTCTCCACCTTCGCCTGAACTGCCCTGACCTGTTCTGGAGTTAGCACCTACAGCCTCCCGATAGCAACGATAGCATACCTCCAACTCGGATGGAGAGATCAGCTCAACCTCTGTTTGATCCAGCTGACCCACAGCCGCACTCATCTTGACTTTCTTCTTCTGCTGATCTCCTGCTCCCGCAGCCACGGCTTCTGGAATTGCAGGTGGCTCCACTGGCACCAAAGGATCTACATCCTGAAGGCTGAAAGCCTGTCTAGCCTCGCCATGTCATTGCAGCCTGGGTAATCTCCACCGCAGTCAAAGAACGATCAGGTTGGCCCGCGGTGGTAGGAACCCGCGAGCGGCTCACTGCATCTTCCAAAGTCACCCTCGGCAGTGTTACCAAGATGCGGATGGAATTGACGCCACCCAGACAAGCCGACAAGGCATTCCACGGAGGGTCCTGCAAACCAGTCCAAGCCCAAATCTCATTCAGATTTGTGAGGGCGGCCAGTTAGAATGACCTTGACGATCAAACTTGACAGGAATTGGAGGAGTTTGCAACGAGCAAACAGCACCTCCGCTAAGCGTCACCAATAGCGCTGTTGCCCCTTCCGCGCGCTCCGTTAACCGTCACTGATAGCGCTATTGCCCCTTCCGCAGCAAAGGCATGCCAGAGGAAGGGATCACCACTTAAGCCAAAATGGATCGAGCTCAAGTAGTGATCCCTTCCTCCAATGTGTCTCCCTAAAATGTCCTTCCACCATGAAATGGTTCCAAAGAGAGAGTAACTCCAGCTAGCTGAAGCTACCTTTCGTGATCAAAGTGATTTGCATGATGCTTGATGTTTTGCGAGACCATGGCTGGCAATTGAACAGAATCTTGCTTGGCACTGGTTCCTGTTTGATGTTTAGTCAACAAATCTTGATGAGTTGCAGGAACCACAAAGTTTGGGTGATTATTCGGAGAAGGGCCGCGCAGGTCGAGATTTCAGTCTGAGAGCAATCAAGATCCCCGTCACGTTTGCAGGGTTTCTGAGACGCTTTCACTATTCATCACAATTCAGGGGGCCACCCCTTCGCAATTCCAAGGCAATTGTCCAGACAAGCCCTTTTGGTTTGCTTTTTGCACGAATCTGCTGCCCTAGCAAATTCAGCGCATATTTGTCATATTGAGTTGACACAAGTCACAAGAGTGCCTTTTTGACCTTTTGGGCCCCTTTCGATTCGTAACTTTGGTTTGCTATGGGAAGTACATTCCGACAAAAATGGTGCGTTTGCATTTCCAGAGGTTTGCACATCACAATGGGAAGACATGAAAAAATGACCGTGTGAAGTGTTTCAATCGAAGAAGCAACAACCAAAAGTGAGTCAAAACAACGGTTCCAATTTCTTTTGATTGGCCACAGTTTGTTGTTTGGCAGTTTTTTCATGTTGAAACAGCACTTTTGTTGAAAAGTTCTGTTGTTTGCTGCCCGATGGTGTTTCGAATGGGAACTGACTGTTCCCGGCGCTGGAGGCGCCACTTATGGCGATCCAAGCTCTTGGAGTGGATGTCATCCACGAATTTCTAAGGCAGTGAAGAAGCAGATCCAGTCCAACTGGAAGCGAAATTCTTTGCGACGTCTTGTTGACTGTCTCGGCAATGAAAAGTTTCCTCGAATACAAAAATGAATACTGTATATAAATAGCAGCCCCATGTTCTTTTCATTGGATTCATTTGAGCTAGCTATAGCTAGCTTCTTGGTTTGATGAAGTCTTGTGAGATCTGCTTCGGATGTGTTGTAGGGCCCCTGCAAAAATGAGTCTGCCAACAACCTAGTGACAGATATTCCTTCGGAAGGCAAGGTTTTGGAAGTATAACAATGATTTGTATTTGTGTGTGTTGTTTTGGTTTCTTTGCGGCGTTTCCCGGGCACATTCAAACACATTGAAAACATGAACAACTGTCTGCAAATAGCAAATCTTTGTCTGGTTGAAGATAGGTTCAAACAAAATATATATCGTTTGTCAGAAACAAATGTGACTTTTTTGTTCGGTCTGTTTGCCTACGCTTGCCTATCGTTCTTTGATTTGGGGCTGCAAATTTGCTAAAAGTCTTACTTGTTGAACGTTGATTTCGATTGGTTTCGGGCAGCGTCAGGCAAGGGGGGACCACACTAAGCCAGTGCTGCAACTTCTGGGACACATTCAATAATATTCTCACAATACTTATAGGATGATGAAAATAGAATGACTTTACAGCAAAGCACGGCTTTCCCCAGTCGGGCAACATCAAGGGGGACCCACGAAGCCTGTTCCGTTACTTGTTTGGCACGCAATGGAATCAAAACATATTCCCACAATACGTAACGATACTTTGTGCTTGCTGATGGAAATACCAAGAAAATGACTTTACAACTTACAACATTACCCTTTTCATAAGATTTCCAAGTTGAAGGTGCTGGAAACCGCCTTTTCCCAGAACTGTTGTGTGAACACTATCGACACCGTTGTTCGGCGCAACCAAGACTTACGTTTAAGAGACTCTAAAAAGTTTTTTTGGGCGCTCCGTTAATTCTATTTCGTTGTTATTCTTCTGGCATTGCTAAACAGCATGCATAATAACAAAATGACAACTATAACTAGACGTTTTTCTACTTGAATGTCATTTTATCTTTGTGTTCTCCACTTCAATCAGTGCAGAACCCATCCATACCCATGGTCACGGTCAAAAGTGAGGAATTGTGAGCAATATGGGCGAACAAAATGACGCATAACAGTTTTTGTATTTTCACTCCATGTAATATGTATGCTTTTACCATGCACATATGTATAGGATGTCATTGCACTCACTTCTGCAGCTCGCGGTCCAAAAAGGGTATCGTAGCTTAACGGCTGTTTCTATAGGTTATCAGCCGTAGTGCTCTAACCACAGCCATGGACACTCTTGCTATCCCTGGGAATGCCACATCATCAGTCGCTGTGCCAGCCGGTCTCGTGACTGAGCCCCGTGTAGATCTAGACGATCCCATGGGTTCAGCCCCGGCCACGGCATACTTCCAATTCGTGCAGCAAAACATCCAGCAAGTATATAATGGCAATGAGGGATGCCATCATCGCTGAGGCTGAACGAAGACACAAGGAGGTATTAGCACAATGGATGGACACGGTAAAAGCCAAATTCCACCAGGCGATTCTTGAGGTAGAAGGCAGACACCACGAGGAGGTGAGTTCAGTGAAACAGCAAGCCCAATCTAGCTATGACAAGTTGCAAGCAGAGCTTAGCGCTGCCAAGGCACGGATATTCAAGCTAGAAAACGACAGAGCATTGGAAGCTGAAGCAAAGAAGGCAGAGATGCATTCTCTCCGCGCACAACTCACACACGAGTGTCAGCAAACGGTGAATGCAATCACGGAAAGCGCTGAGCAGGGTGTAGTGAGACTTCGTGCAGAGTTCGATGAACGAGAGCTCAAACTTCAGCGTGATTTGAGAGAGGCAGAAAACGACAACTACAGCCTACAACAAATCATCGAGACTTGAGGGCTGACAACAAAGTCACTGATGAGCCAGAGTATGTTCCGACGAGCATAATCCCTTCGCCGATGGTAACACCTAGGCAAGGTGCGCATGAAAAGAAAGGTACCTTAGAGACCATTGCAGCAGAGGCTAGTGCGCGTTTGAGTGGATTGTTTGGACCTAAAGTGCCCACAGCCACCATCACCGGTGATGCCCTACTGGGGCAGCCGCTCCAATCAAGCCGGTGCTTCCTGTTTACGGAGGTACTGCAGCAGATGGTGGCAAGACACCAACTCACGTGTTTCATAGCCCTGCACCTTCGATCCGTGAGCCCCATAAGCCAGCTTCATCAGGTGCCATCACCTCTGAGCAGGTGATCGAACTGGTCAAGTCACTCACTCAAAGAGAATCGGATGAGAAGCCAAAGGTTGAGGAAGCAGATCACATTAAGTTGAATGATACGCCAACCCCTGAAACCTATCGGCAGTGGAAACATCATGTGAGGGACGAAATCAAGTCATGTTCTGACAAACCAGATGCAGCCTGGGACTGGTTGATGGAGGTTTACAACACCGTTGATGAGAGAAAGGTTTTGGAAGAGCGGTTGTCAAACCCTGGTAAGTTCACAACGTTGGATACCAAGTTGGCGGCCGCATTGACCAGAAGTGCAAAGGGTGATCTAGCAAACCGAATCATCAAGTACAAAGAAGAGAAGGCAAAGCTAGGCATCCAAGTTCGTGGAAGGATGATTCTTCTCATGTTTGATGACTATTTCAAGACCTCAGAAGAAGCAGGTAGCCTTTACAGGGTTGAAGATCTCCTCAATGTGGTGAAGGTAGGCGACACCGTGGCGGATTTGAAGCGCTTCATCAACCGCTGGGACGCTACCATCGCCGGTATGCCCGAACCACCGCACGAAAACGTGCTTCAGGACATCCTTTTGAGGCAGATCCGGACTAGCGCAATCTTGAGGTACGACATCGATCTGTTTGATCGCGCAAAAGAAGGTGACCACCATCGGTCTTACAAGTTCCTACTGCAAAGCATCAAGGATTCGATAGATCGGGAGCGCCTTCGAGAGAACCGGTCACGCATTGCTGAGCGAAACCGGCTCAAGCCAGGTGACCGACATGAGAAGAATGCAGCTCCAACAGTTGATCCTCGGCGAAAGCGTTCACCATCGCGTGGGCGACCGACTTCCCGGGGGAAGGGAATTTGTTGGGCCTTTTTGGAGGGTAAGTGTGCGAAAGGGAAGGATTGTAAGTTCAAGCATGAAAAGCCCAAGCGTGACCCTTCCAAGAAGCGCCAACCATCTCGGGAGCGGAATGAGTCGAGGGACAAGAGCACAGATAAGGAAAAGAAGCGTATGACCAAGGAAGAGATGGCAAGGACCCCATGCAGGTACGATCAACAAGGTACTTGTAGGAGGGGAGACAAGTGCTTTTTCAAACATGGAGAAAAGGCAGCGCCGGCTCCGAAAACGAAGCCAAGGAAGGATTCCCCAAAGCCAGGAAAAGCAAAAGGGGACCCTAAGAATGCTGCCATTTGCCTGAGCAATCGGTTTGCATGTTTAGCAACCGGGTGTGCCTGGTCGATCCTGTCTCAAGAAGCCCTGTCTTCCTCCGGCACGGAAAAGGTCCAAGTCGCTCGTCCAAAGGATTACGTTCGTCATGAAGCCTGAGATTCGCACAATCCCTGCTCGCGGGGAACACTGCAAGATGGTCAAACGTTCACGCAAGTACAGTGTGCATTATGCCACGAGCGATCGTGTGCCCAAGAGTGACCCGAAGACAACCAACATGGCCAAAGTAAAAGCTAGGCAGTTGGCTGAAGTCGTTCGGAATTTCGAGTGTTCATCTGCGCCGTCATGTCGCTTTCTGTGCACCGAGTCGTCGCTCACATGCCGTGCTTGCCGAAGTTTGATCAAACTGAAAACATGTCCTACTACCATTCCTACCATTGTTGCTGGTCCGGCACCAAGAGAGGGCAGGTTCTCATGGCTGGTTGATTCAGGGAGCAAGACCTCCTCAGCAGGAAGGTCATGGAAGCTGCTGGTGCAGAGAACCCCCGAAGGGCACCTCACACCATCAGTTTGATCACTGCAAACGGATCGACTGAAGCCAGTGAAGTAGCTGATGTTCAGATGAAACAGTTACTGGAACCTTGCACACCGTATCTGCTGGATGAATGCCCCGCAGTGCTGTCCGTTGGCATCAAATGCCTCGACCAAGGGTACAGTTTTGTGTGGCCGGCGAACGGTACGCCGATCTTGGTTCGACCGGACGAGAAAATCGTTCAACTTCGTGTTGATGGTCATGTCCCAGTCCTCGACTCCGATTGCAAAGTCTTTGGAAAGGGTAAGTTCAAGAAGGATAAACCCCTGAAGAAGCTGTTTGCGTTGCCGGGAGCAATCTCGAGCCCATCGGACAAGAAAGAGGATGAGGGCATTGGTGAAGAAGTGCCAGACGATGAAGAAAGCCGTCTGGTGCGATCGCGAAAAGTTGGAGACTTGATGCGTGAGGCACAGTCTGCGAAACACCAGTTTCACCGCTTCCCCAAGAACGCATTCTGCAAAGTGTGTCAGCGAGCCAGGATGCTTGCACCACAGGCACGGAAGAAAGGGGGTGAGAGCCGCATCCAGACTAAGGCATTCGGCGACCATTTGATTGCCGATCACGTCGACGTGCGCGCGAACATCGAAGAAGGGAATCGTGGTGAGCGGGTCGCATTGGTTGTGAAAGACCTGCATACAAAGTTCCGGAGTATTTACCCAGCTCAATCCAAAAGTTCGAATGAGGTAGTGGTTGCACTTCAACATTTTGTTGCCCCGGATGATGCAGTTGAGGTCATTTACACTGACAATTCCCGTGAGTTGCTCGCTGGTATCAAGGAGTTAGGGTATCGTCACCAAACCTCCGTTGAGTACGTGGACTCCTCAAAGAGCTTCATTGAAAGGGAAGTCAGAAATATGCTTGAGGGAGCACGCACCAACCTTATTCAGTCGGGTATGCCTCTTCAGTACTGGCCACTCGCCATTCAGCATTTTGCCATGGCAACAAACACGAGTGACCAGCTGGACTCATCTCCAAGCCCATGGGAATTGCGTTTTGGAGAGATGTTTGAAGGTATGGCTATCCCGTTTGGTGCAAAAGTCCTGTTTTGGAACATCCCCAATCGTGCCGACAACACAGCAGGAAAGCTGTCACCCACATCGGTGGAAGGTGCGTTTCTCGGTTATCATGTGCAGCCGGGACACAAATGGCGCGGGGAGTATCTAGTCGCTAAGTTGGAAGCACTAGATTATCATGTTGAACACAACAGTTTGACGACCCAGAGGACAAAGAAAATCGAGCTCCTACCAGGTGGATTTAGTTTTCAGTTGCGTGTCAAACAAGATCGAAAGGAAGCCATCCCTGATGACCCAAAGCTCAATCTCATCGAATCTCCCAATCCGATTCCATTAGCAGATGCTGACCTTGCAGAGTACACACCATCCGAAGCACCAGAGGGTGTACCCGAACACGAATTCGAAGTCACTGCAGCAGACAAGGCTGAGGACTACAAGCCCGACACTACGCCGGCCGGGGTCCCTATTCCCGAAGGTTACCACTGGGACGGTCTTCGTGTGGTAAAGACGTACAAAGGCAGCGAACGTCCAAAGGACATTCCATCAGACTATTGGAAGACACTTGGTCCAAAAGATCGTGCCAAGCTGTTGAAAGAAATGGACGAAGCAAAATCATCCTCCAGCAAAGGTCCAAAGACCACAAGTCCAGCGACTTCTTCCCAGCTCGGTTCAAGCCGAAGCCCTATAGTGCCACAAACTCGGGCACTAGCTGGGAAGCCGTGCCAACACCGAAAACGATGTTTGGAGCACCTGCTATGCTGCGGAAAGTGCTTGACCAACCAGCGTCTCCCTCTCCGGGAGCTTGTCGCCCAGCGTATCAAGCAAATCGAGTTCCAAGTTGCCTTCGAGCTATTCTGCGCAGTTGCCAGGCTCGTTTCTCGCGATGAGGTTGCTCGAAATCCGAAGGCCAAGGCAGCGTTGGACGCTGAGTGGGAGCGACTGAAAGTCAAGGGCACATGGGACGAAGTCCGTGTCCAGGAGTGCCGAAAGGTTGTCAATGAGGCCAACCGAAAGGGAGAGACTGTCCATCTCGGCCGCATCTTCGAAGCGTGCTACGAGAAGGGCAGTGAGCTTGAAGAGTGGAATCCTTTGAGAAAATTCAAAGGAAGAACGGTCTTCGAGGGCAACAATGTCAGGGACCAAAACTCTGACCATGCCTTGTTTGGCGAGTTGGGCTCAAGTCCCGCGTCAATGGAAGCCGCCAAGGTTCTCGACGCCTACGGTAGTCAGCCAGGTTTTGGCAAACAGCAGGCGGACGCTGTTCAAGCTTATGTCCAGGCCCTCTTCACTGGGGTGCCCACATGGATTTCTCTTCCACGCAATAGGTGGCCAAAGACCTGGGAGGGCAAATACCAAAACCCTGTGGTACCCCTCGTATTGGCACTATACGGACATCCCGACAGTGGCGGAATTTGGGAAAAGCACCTCAACAGTCGGCTTCATTCCAAAGGTTGGGCACAAATCCTGCCTGATGTATGGCAGAGCATGTTCTACCACCAGGAACTCCGACTTCTTTTGGTCGTATACGTGGATGATTTCAAACTGGCCGGGCCCAAGGAGCACCTTTCAAAAGGATGGGAGCTTATCAAATCAGCCGTCGACATCGGCGAGCCCGAAGCCTATGATCGGTACTTTGGTTGCCATCACAAGGAATTTTCCCAAGTGCGTCTCCCCAAATCCGCACATCCTTTTGCTCATGTCTTCGATCCCAAGCTTGCTACAGCATGCCAACAGCATCGAACACGCGATTATTGGCACCATGACCCCGAAACTCGCACTTGGACTCGGTTTCATTTGCAGCCCCGCAAGAAGCTCTACGACCCTGCGAATGAGGGGGGGGAGTTCAGCAGGCACATTTCGGGTCAAAGGATTACACGGTTCGATCACGACGTTACTTTTCACGGTTGCCCATCGATTCAAGCTGTCAGTGGCGAAGAAGGTGCAACTTTGGTGATGGATTCGTGGTCAGACAACCCCAAATTGCAAACAGAAGGTTTTTGGACGGGTTCGACTATATTTACCTACGGTGAAAAGGTTGAGCTCAGCGCGTTCGCAGCGGCTTCAAAGAACAGACCTGGACCTCATCGAAACAAACGCGAGGCGAAGAACGAAGCTAAGCAAAAGAGGTTCAAACCAATTGAGGAAGCAGTGAAACCCACGGCTAGCGTCATGGCTAAGCCCGTTAGCATCGTTCGCTACGACATGTCAAGTTTTCTTGAATCATGTGTGGAAGCGTATTGCGAGCTAGCGAAAGTGGATGTTTCCTCATTGAAGCCAGCCCCAACTCCATTCACGGACGCAGGTATTGCCAGGCCAACGTTGGATGAGTCCGAACCAAAAGGTAGGCTCCAACCTATTGCTAGCAAAGTTCTCGTGAAAATTCTCTTTGCGGCTAGGATGGCCAGGTTTGACCTACTCCGTGCAACCCAGAGTTTGGCATCCCGTGTAACGAAATGGTCGACGGAATGCGACGTCGCGCTCCACAGGTTGGTTGCGTACATCCATCATACCAAAGACAGGTTCTTGGACGCCTTCATCGGCGATCCCTTGTCCGAATGCCAGATTTGGCTGTTCGCAGATGCGGATTGGGCAGGGGATGAAGAGGCCAAGAGCACCTCCGGGTGCACCACCGTCATTGTGGGTCCAAACACGTATTTCCCAATCAACTCATTTTCAAAGAAACAAACTGCGATTTCCACCAGCTCCACTGAAGCTGAAGTGGTCGCTGCCAACCAAGCTCTTAGAGCAGAGGGTCTTCCGGTGTTAGCGCTGTTTGAGAAACTCGCCTACGGCAAAGCAGCTACAAAGCTTGCCCCAAAGGGAAAGTATGCCGATGAGGAAGTGTTCACTCGCATTGACCCCGAAATCAACGAAATTCGGAACGGCAATGTCGACTCTGGGTTGGACGCCTCAAACATTCAATCACTGAAAGTTCATTTTCCAGATTTTTGCCAAGTCAAGTTCATGGAAGACAATCAGGCTACCATCACGATTCTGAAGTCTGGAAATTCGTCATCCATGAAGCACGTGAACAGAACCCAAAACGTGAGTTTCAAATGGCTAGAGCAACAGTTCGAGCGGGAGCAGTTCGATTTGATAAATGTAGGAACCCTCTACCAAACAGCGGACATCCTCACGAAAGCATTCACGAACGCTGCCAAATGGGAACACGCCCTTAGGCTGATCGGCATTGGGCAAAAGCTCGCTGACAGCCCGGTGCAGGCCGGAGCCCCAAATAGAACTGTGGTTTCCAAAATCTTGCAGCAGGGGGGTGTTGCACACACGCACGTTCATGATAGACTGCTTGTTGAGTTTTGCTGTTCTGCTGACTCTAAACTTGGGCAACTGCGCAGCGAATCGAAAGGGTGTAAAGTCATCCGCGTCACCATCAACGAAGATGCAACCACGAGCAAATGTATGAAGTGGCTTGACAAGGAGATCAACACATTTAAACGACAGCACCCACAAGCAAAGGTTACGCTGTACGGCAATTTGCCCTGCACAGGCGGTAGCCCATGGGGAAACGTCAACAAGCAAACTGAGGAAGGATTGGAGCGCATAAAAGAGCAACAAAAGGAGTTCACCAAATTATTCAAGAACTTCGCAAGGCTTGTGCGTGACCACCTTGATTCAAGAACGTTTGTTGCCTTTGAGCTTTCCCGTCGCTGTCGCTATTGGCACTGGCCGTCGGTGTTGGCTTTCATCAAGCGCCACAACTTGCAAGGGTACAACTTTGATGGATGCATGTTTGGTGTACGTGATAGTCACGGTGAACTGATGCGCAAGAGTTGGCATGTATGCACCAATCTTCATGAACTTGCACGTCTTGAGCAATATATGTGTACACATGATCACACTCATGGACAGAGTAGAGGCAAGTCATTGAAGAGTGCTGAAGGTTACACTTTTGCATATACTGATCTTGTTTACCGCTGCTTCAAGAATAGCAAATCAAGCCGTTCTGCCGCCGTCACGCAGCGTGCCCTGCCAGCGATCATTGCTGATCCAACCATGTCGGCTGATCAGGAGATGCGCAGGGAGACCTTGGAGATCTTCGAGTCCCACTTCCGCCAGATTGTAGCCTCTGGCTACTACTTGGAGGATGGCTACTCCGAGGACGTTGACGCGGTTTTGAATGGCGTCTTGGGTCAACATACAGCACACTCTGTGCTGGCTGGCCTTGTCGAGAAGAACCCATGGCTGGAGCCTGAGTTGGGTCCATTGATTCGGACGCCACGGCAGGTCCTAGCCACCTTCACAGGTGTGCCCACGAGCCAAGACTACCAAACGGTACACATCTTGATCTCTGACTCCACCTTGTGCTTGGTTAGCGGTTCGAAACGCAAACCCCAGAGGTTCGACTTGGCTGATCACTTCCAAGCCTATCGTCCAACCTACTGTAAGCATTTTCACCACGAATGCTGCTGGGGTGCAGAGCTGCCGCTTCTCCTAAAGCGTGCCCGAATTGCCGTGAGGAACCTCAAAACACAATTCCCAGGCTGCATGCTGCTGGTGGGTGTGGTATGGTCTGGCAATGAGCTCATCGGCAAGAGCGGAATTGAAGCTCAGTCTTCATGGCCCTTCGATCATCCTGACGGCGATCACTACATGGAGCTTCAGGAGAAGGTGCAAGATGAGTTGGTTGAATTCGCTGCCGACATGTACCGGTATGCCGTACATTCAGCCGCTCTCATCAGCGCGCCCGATTCGGAGACCTATAGCTTCTCCCGGAACGGGGCTTACAGCGACTGGTACAACCGGCTGAGCCAATGGTTCCAGGACGAGGTGTACAAGTCCCAGATCGGGAAGTGCCGCTTTCGCCTGGTCAATATCAATGTCCTGAATGTCAGGATGGACCTTCGCGACCAGTGGCACTGCGAGAAGTCGGATGAGAACGCCAATCACTTGTTCTCATTTTGCCAAAGCGTTTTTCACCTCTTGATGAGACTCTACGTTCTCGGAGATATCGCTTTGGAAGTTGCTGCGACTAGCCCGATGAACCGGCCTCTTGGTGCGCTTGAAGAAAGGGATGATCGCCTCCCTCCGCACCAGCGGTATGAAGAGCTACTCCGCAACCTTGCCGACGTTCGCCACAAAAGGGCAGTCGCCGCAGCCGAGCTCACCGCTCGCGCCCTTACCAAGAAGGACGTTGCCGCGGGACAACCGAACAGAGCTGCGCCGATTACCGAGGCGGACATGGCCGTCATCGACGATGAGCCCGAAGGCGATCAAGATGATCCAGACCTTTCGGAGATTTTCGTCGCAAATGACGCCACGGCTGAAAAGATCCTCCAGCAGCGCCGTGAAATCATGGAAGAAGAGCAGGAGAAGATCGCTGCAGAGCTGGACATCAGCCGCGACACCTATGAGGGTCGGCTCCAGACACTTGAGGAACTCAGCCATCGTGTTGAAACCGGTGAGAACCCGGCGGCATGGCTTGATGTCGACGCCAACGATGATGAGGAGGTGTGGCCAAATGATGAGGAAGCACATGAAGAACCGGACGATGAAGTAGCTCCTCACGGCGAAGAAGGCTCGGCCGCCATCACTGGTGAGCCCGAGCCTGAAGCACCCTCATCTCTATACCGGCTGTCGAAGAGGGCCACTTTGCGCGTGTCCAATATCTCGAGGACCAGTATCCCGAGTATGAGTATCGCATGGCCGAGATCGATGGCGCCTTCCAGCAAGTGGTTCAGCTTGGCAACCAGCAAATTCCGCTCCACTTCGCGAGCGGCTGGGAGCTCAATGGCGGGCACCTTTTCTTCGCGAAACCCCTCAAGAATTGGCTCACCCAGCTATCAAAGGTCGTCCGCCAACACGACCAATTTCTGGGACTTGAGGTCGACGAAGATGGCTACGCAGATCTGGACGAAGTAGCAAGGTGTTTCGGCCTGAATCACCGCAGTGCCCCACCGCTTACGGTGAAAGACTTGATTGCCATCGGAGCAAAAGACAATAAAAACAGATTGGAGTTCTTAGGCATTCGAGAAGGGCACAAGCTTGAAGAGAAGGGCGCAGCGCTTTGGCCACTGAAGATGCGTGCCGCTGCCGGACAAAGCAAGCACGCGATCAAGAGCGCGCAGGACAACTACAGATCAGCTGCTTTGGTGTACTGTAGTCCCTCGCTCCGGCCAGAAGCCAAAGCTCCCTTCATTCGGAAGCCCATCGCCAAAGCGGATGAAATCCCTTCGGTCGCCTTCCATCGCACCAGGCCTGCATGCTGGAAGCGAATTGTCAAGGAGGGCCTCATCCCAGGCGGTGGCGAGTTTGTTGGCAGTGATCGTGCACATGTCTATCTGGCTGCCAGTCGCATTACGGAAACCGACTATCAAAGCGGTCTCCGCGGCAAGCATCCCATTCAGCTCACGATCGCATTGAGGGAGGCAGTGGACAGCGGCTTAATCTTTTTCAAGAACCGCTCAGGTGGCATCATGACAATAGATGTTGTTCCTCCCGAGTTCATCATCTCTGTCGAGAACACTGAGAGCAAGTCCACCTTGTGGACGAGGGTCAGTGCCTCAGGTCTTCCTGATGAAGCCCCTGCAGTGTCTGGAGAAGGAAGCCGGGCCGCCGTCACTGGCGAGCCCCGGCCAGCCGCGAAAGCAATGCCTGTGTCGCTCACTGCTACAAGCAAGTCGGCCCCAGCAAGCAAAGCTGCACCATCTACCCCGCCGACGAGCACAATGGCATCCACTGCAAATGAGCCAGAGCCACCATCATCAGCTCCGCCAGCAACTGCCCACAGCGGCTACGCCCCTCCTGAGCCAGAGGGACCGCCACCTGGCTTCGAGAACCCCATCACTGCCCCAGCGCAGCGAAAGGGAAGGAAGCTCACTGTGGTGCAGGTGGAGTGCAATCAGTGTCAAAGCCTTGTTCTTCGAGGTATGACCCATTGCGATGCGTGCTCTGCTGAGCTTGCCAGCAACACGGAGCTGCCAGAAGAGACTGTCACCAGACTTTCAGTTCTCAGAAGGCAGCAGCTTGCGAGGGCCGGCCTCGCTCGCACCGAGAGCCCAGTCAGCGATTACATCACCGCGGGCCTCAATTTGCGTGTTGTGTCAGCAAGCGGCCGTGGAAACATGAGCCCCGAAGCGATCATGATCCAAGATGCACGCAGCCGAATGAAGCGCGCCGATAAATGCGGCTTTCAGAGCATCGAGGACCGCTTCGAGCACGACATTCAGTTCATGGAACGAATGCTGCAAATGGGCTATGACTATCGGGCAGCGCAGCGCCAGGACTGGCTTTGCCATGTTCACTTGGCAAACCCGCCGCGCAACAGAGCGCAGGTCAGCCTAGGCCTTGGATATGATGAGGATCATTCTTTGGCGCGGCTGGCCTACATCGACGTAGCGCCCGATCGGTTCCCACTGGCCATGGATTACATTCCGGAGCAATGGTGCGTGATCTACCGCACAGACATTCTCTCCTTGCGCGAGTATGCCGAGTACATCAACTCACCCAAGTCCTACAGTGGCCTTTTGGCCTGGGATGGCGTACATCATGTCCAGCAAGACAGCGCATTGGAGGAGCTTCGCCAACTATGCCATGACAACCTCTCCGCGGCAAGGCGTGATGTGGTCAACAAGCAGACTCAGGAGCAGCGCCAGCAGCAAGGCAAGGGCAAGCGCAAGTCCTCCACCGGAGGTGATGGAATCCCAGCTTCAAAAGCTAAGGGAGCTCCGCCACCCTCACCGGTGAGCCCACGTGCATCCGGATCGGCATCGTCCTCGTGGGGATGGAGCTCATGGAACTGGAGCGAGTGGGGTGAGCAGCGGCAGTGGGATCGCCGCTCACAGGACTGGAGCTCGAGTCAGGGCTGGTGGCATCGGCGATAGTTGAGCCAAGTCTCAACGCTTTTGCTTGAGCGAGCATAATTCATGCATGACATCCATTGTCAATATGTATGCGGTTTTCCTCCCAAGTCCTAACTTTCAACTTTCTTTTGGCGGCGGGGAGTGAATAACTAAAATGCACGTACAGGCCACGTTTGGCAGTGGATTGCTAGCATCCACAACTGCCATGCTGCCCTGCACTAGCCCTCGTGCACTTTCCGCGTCCAGCTTCAGTAGCAAAGCTACCTTAGCTGAGGGGGGTGTATTTTCACTCCATGTAATATGTATGCTTTTACCATGCACATATGTATAGGATGTCATTGCACTTACTTCTGCAGCTCGCGGTCCAAAAAGGGTATCGTAGCTTAACGGCTGTTTCTATAGTTTTCTGACTTTTGCCTCAGAAAATTGCAAGAAAAATGAGGAGGGTCTTGTTGCCAGTTCATTTGTTTGACCCCTGTTTGATGTTTCGAGCGCGGATTAAATTGTTGGGAAAGGAAAGACTCCGAAATGTAAGCCGGGCGTTCTGGAAGTGGCCGCGGTTTTGGATCAAGAGAAGCAGAGTTGAAATGTCAATATGTTCTGGCACATTTTCTTCTGCACAATAGTGCTCGTGCATTCTCAAGCCCAACCCTCCACCCTTTGAGAGCTGCTTTTTCCTTTGGGTAGCTGTCCAAGCTCTGTTCTTCTGTTCACATCCCTTGACCTCTTCTTTTTAAAAGGTCAAAGGCCTGCGCCAGTTTCCATCCTCCTCTGACTCTGTCGCGCAAGGCTTCTATCTGTTCTCCAACTCTTAGTCTTCCTCTTATTTAAACTGTCCTTCCACGCGACTGAAATAATCCATGATCCTTGAACCAGTACGACTTCTCTGTCAATCTGTTGCCTGTGCTGACTTCTACGTCGACCTCGCGTTCGACTCTATTCTGTCTCCATTCCACCTCCCATCGTTTTCTCCCTTTACAGTCTCCGTGCCTGGTCAACCGTTGACTCACACTTCCAGCCCAAGACGATGCGGTTCTCCTTGTAGGTGGACTCCCTTCGTCAGGCGCGGGCATCCTCGGCGATGAGTTCCGTATCTGCCCATGCCTTGTCGGGTGTGGCCTCCCTCATCGTTGACGTTTCGTGTATCCATATGTGGGTCTACTCGGCGACGACGCTTTTCGTCCACTGTCCCAATGCGAACCGTTCTGACGATGAAGACCTCCGTCAGACGGTGGCGGGCTTACTTCTTGCTGAAGACCATCTTTGTCATCTGATGTGGTCCTCTCCGGAGCTGGTATCCTGCGTCCGCCTGCGTCCTATCGGACACGGCTGTCTTCCCCCGTTGACGTATCGCACTCTCAACTTCTCCACGTGCACCTACTCGATGATGACGCTTCGTCCTCAGTCGAGACACGACGGGACAATGTACTCCGTTCTACGTTTCTTATGTTGGTTCCATTAGCTATGTCCTCCTCCTTCGATTTGGTCTCGAACGTGGTTTCGGCCGACACTCCTCGAGCAGTACCGCGTACCGAGTTGAGCGCTGGCCACCTTTGCCCAGGCCCTCTCGGCTCTGTCTGACATTGAGCCACTCTACATGGACGGGCGGTGCCGCGGGCATTGAACAGCTCCTTCATCGTGGCACCCCTCTGATCTTTCTCGAGATAGCAACCGTCGACTGTTACCGGCTGCTTTCCTAAGGTCTTGAGCAGTCTAGCTGATCAGCGGGTTGACAGGCCTTGACCTTCCGCCCCTGTTCCTCTCAGCGCCGCTCCGAACCACTGGTCCTAAAGCAGCCTCCCGAACCTTGGGCAGCTCGATCAAGCAGCGGGTCGACTGGCCTTCCGGCCACACTTCACCCCCCCGCCTCAACAGGCCCGAGCTCCTCCAACTGAGCCACTGATCGCTCTTTTCGGCTCTGCAGACTCGAGCTCTTTCAATTTGCCGCTGGTCGAACTGTAGCACCAACACGCTCTGTGCTCAGCGCTGGTCGAGTAACAAACTCAACCACGCGTCTCCACTCTGAGCCCTGTGCATTGGTTTCACGTCCTCGGACTCCCTAACTGAGCAACAAGTCGAACGTTAACCCAGGTCCTCAGTTCTCAGACTCCCTGACTGAGCAGCTGAATTGGTATTGGTGTGCCCGGTTCTGTTGGGCGGCAGGTCGAACCTTGACTTATGATCTGTGCCCTCTGTGGCTGCCGCATGTTCTTAAACTCCCTCATTGAGCAGCCGGTCCAACCTTTGTACCATGCACTATGTCCGACGAACCTTGTACTGAGGACTGTGTCCCTTCTGCCGCTTGTCATAGAGGCTGCCCCTCAAGTACTCGAACTCCCTACGCTAGCAGCGGGTTGGTCTTGTTGTCGCAGTCGTACACGCTCTTGAGCTCCCGCTCCCTCGAGCCTTGCCGAGCCCTGACCTTGTCGTACCTGTGTCTACATGCGTCTTGGTCTCCTCCTCCCGAATTCCCAGCTCTACCCTGGTCGCCATTTGCCTCTCCAATTGGCTCTGCCGCGACTTCTCAGCAGTCCTCGCGGCGGGATGTCGGTTTCCGGGGGGGGTCTCTCCCCCCTCGAACGACCTCGCCTTTCCCTTACGGAACCTTTCCCTTGAACGACCGTGGTCCCTCCCCCCTCGCGAACGACCTCGCCATCCCGGCCGACGTAACCCCCCGCGCCCCCCTTTTCGTTCACATGCCTTCGTCTGGGAGTCACAACGAATCCCAGATCGAATGCCGGTGCGGTGGCACGGCGTGCCAGGGTCTGTTCGCGGCACCGGGTGGGCCGATCATGAAGTCCAACTGGCCCAGCACCCGGCTTGTTTTCCAAGGACTGGGGCTTCTCGCCCCTATCCTCCGCCCGGGCCAGCCAGCTAACTTCACAGTCGTACCTGCCTGGCAGGTGAAGCACCTCGAATCGCGGAACCTCGAGGAGCTCAAGCTGTAGCGACAACTCGGCCACGACGTAGTGCAGGGACACGGACCCGGCACAAAGCTGGTGAGGCGACCACACTGTCCGCCCTGATGGCAATGGCGTGTCCTCGAAGCCGATGCTGCCACAACTTGACCGCCCTCAGCACGCAGTATGCTTCACGCACTGCTCTGTTGGAGGGGTGGTTTGACTGCTTTGCAGGAGCTGCTCCTCTAACGGGGTGAAGGGAGCTTCAAAACCCTCGGCGATCGTTAGCCCCAACGTCGGAGGATCTACCTGGAACAGGATCCCCCCCATCCCCGTTGCCGATGCAGTCACAAGTCCCCATCGTGCCCGCAGGTCGTTCCAGTGCAACGGAACCTTCTGCCGCACCACCTTGCCTGCGACGATTTGGAGGGCTTTTGGCTATCCAGGGAAGGGCAGCGCCAAGACGAACAATGGCAACCATTCCGGGCCCCGAGTCGGCCCCTTTGGCCCTCTTGTGCGCGTGGACTGTCTCCTCTGGCCTTGCGCAACTGCTCCAAAGGGATCTCGTCTTGCGTCGTCCATGTTACTAGGGTTTGGAGTAGGTTGGACACCATCTGCTGTGAAACGCCCGTTTCGATCGAGGCCTCCGTCTTGCTCGCTCTCAGCGTAATACCGACCCAGGTTACGCTCGATCCTCTGCTAGCCCGACGTGCTTCGACCTTAACCCCCAGCGCTCTCATCGTCAGGACGATCATCGACAATACCTGATCCCTTCGGTCTTTGGCACCTTGGACCATGACTAGCAGCTCGCCTAGGTAGCACTGTAGCATGGTTTCCCAAGGCCGGCACATGCTCTGCAGGAGACGTGTCATGGCAGCTGTTACACGCCCCATCAGTAATGATGTGGCGCGAAAGCCCAACCTGAGAGACGGCCAGATCCAGGCTTGCCCTCCTCCGGGGCGCGGCTGACACAGTGTCTCAGCTCTTCCGTTACCACGGGGAGATGGCCTGCTAGATCTCTGACTTCGATCGTCACGAACTCTAGCTCCAGGCGCTCAGGGGATCCAGTGATCGACTGATCCCCATCCCATGAAGCCGCCTTCCTAAGTTAAGGGATCGAATCACATCGACCCCTTTGGGAAGAACCAAGCGCTCCTGCACCTGAGCTCGAAGGTTTCCTCCGGAGTCCTCGACATCCAGTGTCAAAGTTTGGAGCTTCCTGCCGTCTGGGCGATCCTGTTCGATGAGGCCTACCCGCGACACCGTAGTTACCCCAAACTCTCGCTCCGCCTCCTCCCACGGCAACTTCTGGCACTTCCCCTCTTCCTCAACCCTGCGCAGTTCTTGCTCGATCACCGGCCGGTACCTCTCCTCCGTCAAGAAGTTCCGCCAGCGCTTCACAATTTCCAGCTCCAGCTCAGGGACTTCGGAATCCATGTCCTCCTCGTCGATTGTTGGAAACACTCCGTTCGACATGGGGATCTGTGTCGCCATACCCAAGGGGCGCGCCATCGATTATAAACCAAGCCACACTGTCATCTGGGTCTCTCGTCGCTTTCTGCCACGTCAACCATAGTTCCCCCCGCAACGGGGACCTGAAGGTGATCGTGGGGCTCAGGTTCGTGCCTTCCACTTTTGCTGGGCCTCCCAATGTCTGAACCATCTTCTTCGCCCACAACTCCACGTGCCTGTCCTCCACTCCGCCTTCGGTCGTCCCCAGCCTTCGCGCGGTACTGTCCTTTCTCCGCCTGCCCGTCCTGCGTCATCACTACCTTTGACTCCGCGGGCCTCAAGCATGTTCAACGCGGTCTCCACCTCGATGATCTGTTATCTCGAAGCTGACGGCTTCATCTCCTTATTCTCCTTCAGTCCCATGGGCGCGTTCCCACTCACAGGACGACTCTTGCCTCTACCGGAGTGCTCGTCTGCCTGGTTTTGTTCTTACCCGGCCTCCAACTTGCACCTCCGCCAACTCTGCCTCCCATGCCTTCCAGTCAGTGTCCAAATCTCCTCCTCGAGCTTTCAGTTCAACTCGACCTCTCGACGTGGCCTCGACTGGTCCTGAAGTTCATGCGCTCCTTTGCGCCTCTCGAACGGCCAAGGTCCCCTCCGCCTCCTCGAATGTGGTCTCAAGCTGGTTCTAGGCTCCTCAGGCTTTATCTATGGCCGCCAGCACCAGCCCCACATGCGGTTTGCCGCGCGGCCATGACAATGCCCCGAAGCCGAAAAGAAAACAGCACAAGTGGAGGAGGGATGCTTGAGCCAAAAAGGCACACATCCCTCCTCCACCCTACAACACTCACCTATTGTGTGGAGTGTAAACACCCTCAAATATTGAATAGTTTAAAATCATGCCGACTGTCATTGAAACTGTTGGTTCATCACATGTCTTTTCAGAACACCATTTACAATGGATTTGCATGGACTTCTGCCTTCTGGAGGTTAGCACGCGCAACCCTTTGACCTGTTACACCGTTACACCTTTGACCTGGAGTGTTGACACTTTTGACCTGTTACAACCCAAACACACTATTGGTTAAGCACACCCATACTTAAACAATCGGTAGCAACGCGATAGTAAACAAACAGTCTAGACCTGTTTGGAACACAAACAGGATGTGACCGCAGCCGCCACCGTCTTTTTCGCATACACGGGTAGGGGCCTCTCAACGACTCTCTTCTGGGAGCAAGCACGCGCACTGACTGGACATCCCTAACAGCCCTAACAATGTTTGACTTAATGATTTCTGACGCCGTGCCACTGACATCTCTTTGCAAATCCGTCACAAGAGCTGAGTCAACCTAGTGCCTGATGCGCGCAAACATTACTGCACACAATCTCCTGGGCCACGGATTCGACGCTCGGCAAAAGCACGTCACATCCACAAAGGTCAAGAATTGCCTCGGTGCGATGACGGTCGCATTCACTTTCGCGGCCTGCTGCCACACACCATGGTTAATTTTATACAAACAAGCCTGGCATCGGAGCAACGGCCGCAGTGCCATCGCAGCATGCTGGGATGTGAGCTGCGACTGTGACTGTGACTAGTGTTTGCCTCTGGAACATCCATGGCAACGACAGCCTTTGGCCTGCCAACATGTTTGCCGTTCAAAAAATATTTGCTAACAAGGCCCTTCCCAAATATGCCAGGCGGCATTTTGTCAACAACCGGTGAAGCAAGTGGACGTTTCTCTTCATGGTTCTTGCCGTTCAACTTTAGCATCACAAAAAGGCCACCAACCTATATAGAACCTTCCGGGCAACAATAGAACGAACACACGTATGTGAGAGCGCACACGTGAGAGCATAAATTTCAGCAAAATCCCCACCCCCATGATGGGAGGTGCCAACATGCCTGAAATGACCTCAACAGACATGTAAGTTACATTATTGAGAAAATGTAAGTTACAATCAGGGGACGTATGGGAAAGCATGCACAGATTGCACAGACATGTGAGATCATGTGAGCATTGCTCAAAACCTATCGGGAATTCTTCTTTCGCAAGTTCCTTTCGCAACACCTTCGCGACTTGCGTTTTGGAAATTCTGAGCAAAAACACGTTAGCAGCTTTGGCGGACGGAACTGATTTCGCAAGCTTTTGCTGGCGCTCTCCCCAGTTTTGGTTTGTCCCTGGTTCCCAGCGTAATTACAGCTTCTTTTCAGGTATGTCCTTCTTAAGGTTTATCTTCTTTCTAGCTGTTGTTTCTCTAGATTTGCTGGCGCCCTCCCCAATTTTGCCTCATCCAAGGTTCTCAGCTTACATGTTTCTCTTTAAAGTAGGTATGTCCTTATTAAGGTTTATCGTCTTTCTAGCTGTTGTTTCTGGTGTCACGTCCTTACGGGCCCCCGTGAATTTGTGCGTTTTTCAACCAGACAGGGTTTCAACAATCATTCTGGGTGGGGGGGTGGGGGGGGGAATGACGTCGGTTCGTGTTTGGGTCGTGTCGTGGTTTGATCTCTTTGAGATTTCGTCGAGTCGCGAGTCGCGTTTTCGTCGTGCCTTTTTTTCCCCCACATCTTAGTGTGGGGTTCTTCTTTTCTATGTCTCATCCCGCTTCTCCCGCCCGCCTGCCGCCTCCACCGAGACAACACACACCGAGACAACACACACCGAGACAACACACACAGAGACAACACACACAGAGACAACACACACCGAGACAACACACACAGAGACAACAC
>CAXAMN010028628.1:509315-562139 GCA_963970005.1 Durusdinium trenchii
ACACACAGAGACAACACACACCGAGACAACACACACAGAGACAACACGCACCGAGGCAACACACACAGACAACACACACAGAGAACACACACAAGAGACAACACACACAGAGACAACACACACCCAGACAACACACACAGAGACAACACACACAGAGAACACACACACAGAGACAACACACACCGAGACAACACACACAGAGGCAACACACACAGAGAACACACACACCGAGACAACACACACAGAGAACACACACACCGAGACAACACACACAGAGACAACACACACAGAGAACACACACACCGAGACACCGAGACAACACACACCGAGACAACGCACACAGAGACAACACACACAGAGACAGCGCTCGCTCTCGTATTGTGAATTGCAGTAGATCTCGCTCTCTTAGAGGGTCTGGCGGTTGCGTGAGCGCCGGTGGTCGCCGGTGGTCGCGGGTGGTCGCCGGTGGTCGCCGCTGTCCACAATTTTGGTTTCCCCCAGATTCCCAACTTACATTTTATTTTCAGGTATCTCCTTCTTAAGGCTTATCTTCTTTCTAGCTTTGCTGGTGCCCTCCCCAATTTTGCCTCGTCCAAGGTTCTCATCAGCTTACATTTTTCTCTTTAAAGTAGGTATGTCCTTATTTAGGTTTATCGTCTTTCTAGCTGTTGTTTCTCTAGATTTGCTGGCGCCCTCCACATTTTTTGCTTATCCAGGTTCTCAGCTTACATTTTCTCTGTAAAGTAGGAATGTCCTTCTGAAGGCTTATCTTCTTTCTAGCTGTAGCTGCTGTTTCTCTAGGTTTGGTGGCGCTCTCCCCAATTTTGGTTTCCCCCAGGTTCCCAACTTACATGTTATTTTCAGGTATCTCCTTCTTAAGGTCTATCTTCTTTCTAGCGGTTGTTTCTCTAGATTTGCTGGTGCCCTCCCCAATTTTGCCTCATCCAAGGTTCTCAGCTTACATTTTCTCTTTAAAGTAGGTATGTCCTTATTAAGGTTTATCGTCGTTCTAGCTGTTGTTTCTTTAGGTTTGCTGGTGCTCTCCCTAATTTTGGCCTCTCCCAGGTTCCCAGCTTACATGTTCTCCTAAGTATGTCCTTCTTAAGGTTTATCTTCTTTCTAGATGTTGTTTCTCTAGATTTGCCTGTGCCCTCACACATTGCTGTCGAGCGCGCAGCTTGTCACAGGGTCACACGCTTGGCTGAAATGCTATGGTGGCCATGCATTTTCAAGCCTGCTTTCTGCACGTTACATTTACGTCTTGTCAAAAGCAAGAAGCATTTGGGTTTTTGCTGCTTTGGCCTTCTGAAAGAAGACGTCCAACCTCCCTAAGTTACATTTTTCTATATATAAAAACAGGGGGGACCTGGACGTCAATAACAAATGTAAGTTACATTTTGTCACGACCCCCCCATGTTCTTTTTCGCGTCTCTTCTGTCGGAGTTTCCCCCGATTTCCCCAGGGATCTTCCAGAGATCTCCAGTCCGCGCATGTGTTTTTGGGGGGACGGGAGGGGGTCAAAATGTAACTTTTGAAGCTTTCGCACGCACAAACTGATGCGACCTTCTACGCCTTTGCTTGGTTTTGCTGGCTGCGTGAGCAAGGTCCAACCCCCCCCACCCCCCAAAAACGGCCTGAAACTGGACGGGGGGTGGTAAGTAAGTTACATTTATCACCCCCCCGAAAAAGTAAGTTACAATAAAAAGGTCCCCCCCTGTTTTCAGTGCCTAAGGGGGTGGTGATTCAGCAAACACATCATGGTGACAGTGTGTCAAGATCAAGTAAGTGTCACAATTTCAATTTTCGTGGGGCCTGCAGTGGGTTCATGTATGGCACTGGGACTCCGGGACACTTTTGAAAAACAGCGCGCGAACACCCTTGTGGGAAAATCTTGCGGAACGCACTTGAAAAAGACACTCCGGCTTGACGTTTCCATGACAAATGGGAGGAATCTCTTGTCGTGGGACACTGCGGGGAGCTCTTGGAGGACACCCTTGTACGGCATAGCCCGCTCACCAGCAACACGCCGCGTTTAGCGACACACATGCTCCGCTCCAAGTGTAACACCGAACTTCCTTGACGCTGCCAACCAACCCGCTCCCCAGCAACACGTCTACGCACGGATGCTGTTCCTTGAAGCTGAACGTGAACTCTTCTCGTTCGGGTTCGGGTTCAGGTCAGGATCGGATCCTGAACCTGAACCTGAACGGGAGCTGTTCTAGTTCGGGTTTGAGTTCGGTTCAAGTTTGGGTTCCGGCTCAGACAGTGGGGAACCTGAACCTGAACCTGAACGGGAACTGTTCTAGTTCGGGTTCAGGTTCAAATTTGGGTTCCGGCTCAGACGGTGGGGAACCTGAACCTGAACGGAAACTGTTCTACTTCGGGTTCGGGTTCCTGCTCAGACGGTGGGGAACCTGAACCTGAACGGGGGCTGTTCTAGTTCGGGTTCGGGTTCAGATTTGGGTTCTGAACCTGAACGGGAACTGTTCTATTTCTGAAAAGGTGCGGAGCGCTTTTTCCACACAAGTTTGGGCCTAGATGGCCATATGCATCAACCTATGCTTGCATGCCTGACAGACTGTCATCTACGTTTCATGTATTTCTGTCACTCCTCCTTCTGTCAGGCATACATTGCGTTGCCTAATGGGCTGTGCCACTGCAAAATGCGGGCACTTTGCCGAGAAGTGCAAAACCCTTCCAGCATGAGTCATCTTGAGCTGGAGCAAGCGTCGTTCAAGCTTGCTGCTGTACTTTTCTGCCACTTCCCTTTCAATCAAAAAATCGTTCAAAGTTTCCTTCATCCGTTCGACCTGTGCTTCAAGTTCATCTATGTACGTTTCCTGGGCAAAACATTCATTCTCCAAGTTCTGGATCTTTTCTGTACATTGTGCACAGGCCTGGCACTCAAACCACTGTGAGGCTTGAGTCTCACCGTCTCTCACTTCCATCTTTGCACTCGTGTAGACCTTCTTCATCAGATTCGTGGCCTTCACGAGGTACCGCATGAAGTTCCCAACGCTCTTGATCAGAGCACTCAAGTGGTCGCGCAGCCACGTGCACAGGCTCAAGGCCCCAATGCATGCACACAGGCAAAGCGCCCACCAGCCAAAGTCCATCTTGTCCTCATCAATGCGTCCTTCTTCTGCTGGTGTTCCACTTGCTTTGCCAAGGTTGGCCATGAGCATCATAGGCCAATCCTCAAATCCTTGCTCTTATTGAACTTCTTTCTTCAGGCTCATCTTCATTTGGTACTCTTTCTCAATCTCATGGAACTCCTCTTCACCCACGCGGTCACCCACGGCGTCAATCACGCCCATCATGTAGAGAAGTCCTCGGAGCCTCTTCTTCGGCAGGTTCTTGGCGCCGGTGTCTGCACTGCTCAGGTCAGTTGGAATGGGACTCACCTGGGTGATCTTGTCCCTTTCCTTCTGCTGGATCCACAGCATTGCCGCGTCCATGTGACGCACTCGTCCAATGCCCTGCCTTTGTGTCATGCCTCGCGCTGCTGAGCGTCTGACCTGGCTTTGGTCTTGCACACGCCACCTGTGATTTGATTCCACAGGTGCCTTAGGAGCATCCCTTCTGAGCATCCTGCGACCAGGGCCATGAACTCACCCTCTCCTGAGATAGGGCAATGGCCTTTTGGCTTCTCACTTTGCTGTCGATCAGGTTGCCATCCAGATACAGCTGCATGGAGGTTGTGGACTTTCTGTCATTCTTGTTACCTGCATGCTCCGTCAGCATCCTCCACTTCAGCTCCATCTCTGAAGTCCATCATCGACTGGCCCTTCTTTCTTTCTTCCAGTCGCACACCCGAGCCACTTGTACCGAACAGGTATGAACATGTGTGCCAGGCATTTCGGAGAGCTTGCTTTGTCGGCTTAGCCATGTGCCTTGCCAAGCATTGAATTGCATACTGTGCATCTGGCCGCTCTCCTGCCATGTACAGAATAAGAACCCCAGGAGGGTAACATACATACCTTGTTTTCGGAGGTTAGTAGGTATCTAGCAGGCACCCCCTGCCTCCCCCCCCCCATCTAGGTATGTATGTGTGTATGTATGGTCCAAACGTACATACCTCAAAATCAGGGGTATGTATGTTTCTGGGGAACATACATACCTAGAAAATGAGAGGTATGTATGGGGGAAACATACATACCGAGGCAAGAAGAGGTATGTATGTATGTATGTATGTATGCATGGTCCAAAGGTACACACCTCCAAAGCATACCCAGTATGTAAGTATGTCCGGGGAAACATACATACCTAGAAAATGACAGGAATGTCTGGTATGTATGTATGTCTGGGGAAACATACATACCTAGACAAGAAGAGGTATGTATGTATGTATGTATGTATGTATGTACGCATGCTCCAAACGTACATACCTCAAAAGCATGGGTATGTATGTTTCTGGGAGAAATAGAAGCGTCATACATACCCTAGAAAAGCAGACGTGTGTATGACGCATGGGTAGTAGACGTGTGTATGACGTAATGTATGTATGTGTGGGGAAACATACAAAGCTAGAAAATTACAGGTATGCATGTCTGTCATTGATATGTGTATGTATGTCTGGGGAAACATCCCCGGCCCTGCCCAGACCTAGGCGTCGCAGCGTTCGAGGCAGGGGTAGTAATAGGTTACCAGACATACGCTGTCGATACACAGTCCCAGCTGACGGGAACAGGAGAAAGGATACATGTGCAACACAAAAGTGTATGTGGCCAAAGAGTCCAGGTAGCAGCTGCAACACTGGGGCCTCGGCAGCAAGGGCAACTGAGAGCGCAGAAGGTCTTGACCTAAGTGGAAGTCATGGACCAGGACGCAGGCTGCGGGTATAGTACACAGAAGCAGGTTTTGTGTGCTTCTACCAAAATACATTCGTGGAAAGCAGAAACAGGTTTTTGGAAAGCAAAGACATGTGTATACATGGAAGGAGCCATGGACTTTACTCTAATATAGACTCATCAGAGGCCACCAGAGATGTACCCGCGCTTGGTCGAATCAGAGACGACTGCGAAAGGGCAAGAGTCGATACACACTCCCAGCTGACGGGAACAGGACAAAGGATACATGTGCAACACATAAGTGTATGTGGCCAAAGAGTGCAGGTAGCAGCCGCAACACTGGGGCCTCGACAGCAAGGGCAACTGAGAGCGCAGAAGGTCTGGACCTAAGTGGAAGTCATGGACCAGGACGCAGGCTGCGGGTATAGCGCCGTCTTGATCTGGAGTCGAAGACATAGCACGACTTGAGACGCAGAAGCAGTGCAAACCTTTTTCTGCGCGTCGGCCAAAAAGTCGTGAAGCACCCACGCGCAACTAGATGTCCAAAGCATGGCGCCGACCGAAGTACGTACCGCGCCTATACAAATTGGAACCAGACAGCTGAGCTGCAGGCACTGCTAGTTTGCGGGCCCCAGGTGCCGGAATCCAATGACACCCTGTGCGGACCGAGTCTTGCACACACGATGCACGGTGTTGGTGTCTGGGTTGACAAGCACCAAGGCACCGCCTAGGAACTCTCTGCTCACTCGCCTCGTTGGCAGGTGGATTGGTGGATCTGCTTGTCCCACATCTACTGGAGCACTTTCTGGTGCCGGGACTTGGCATGTTTGACGGGGCTTCGCTCGCTTCTGGGCTGGGCGTGCTGGTGGGGTAAATGCAGTGGAGGCGGATGCCGCACAGGCGTCAACGTGGGCAACTGGTTCTAGCGACGCGCCACTCGCCTGTGCTGTTTGGTACCTCTCCCAAGGTATATCGGGGCACTGCCGCTCATTGTGCTCGTGGCTATAAATCAGAAGTTGTAGCTCTTGATGCACCGGGTGCGCTGTGGCCAAAGAGGCCTGCCAGCGCGCCGCAATGTAAAAAATCTGCTCTGCAGCTTCTGTGTCGACTCCACGCAAAGCATCATGCGCCTGAGGCAGGTAAGGACTTAGAGGGTGTAGGACCTACATGATGACATTGAAGGCAGCAACACTTGGTAAGGTTCCTACATGATACTGACTCAGCACCTACTATACGCTGTAGCAGTAGCGCTTGGAGCAAAAGCATGGAAGCTATCACTACCGGGGCACGTATGGATTGACGGAAGGCTCGTACCAAGGTGACTGTGGCTTCCTGCAGCCTTTGTGGGTCTTGAAGTGCATCTTATCCACCACCCACGTCAAAGCATCCAACGCTTGCCATCTTGAAGCCTCGGGTTTGGACAGCCTCAAAGAAAGCTGTGCGCGGATGTGCCGGCGGATGCCACAAGCAAAATCGTAGGTGACCCAAGCAGTGCGAGGCAACATTTGCAAGATGTCATCAACAAATGAAACCGCCTGTCCCTGCGACTCTGTCGCGTACATGGGCTGAACGGCGACCACGCGCATGCACGGCGAGACAGCAGCGAGAATGCCAGCCGACTTGCGCCCGACGCTGGCTTCGGGAGTGCCTCGCCGCGGGTCTGCGCCGCGCGCATCGGGCTGTTTCAGCAGCGGCTCCCTGAGTGGCAAAAGGTCCATCTCATATGTGCGAATAGCACCCATGAGCACGGCTGCGGCCCTCTGCCACACACGGTTGCCCACCTCATACTCCGGGAGGATGGCCTGACCCTCACAGATTTCCCGCTGAGCAGTGATTGTGACCTGTTCCACAGGGCGTGCGGGCGGGGTGCGCGGCACAATATTTGGAACCCCGCCGTGCATCCAGTCAAAACCCCGGCGTGCAAGGTATAATTCCATTTGTATGCAGAGCCCCTGTCGTTGCAAATGAGGCACTGCGTATTCCACTTCCCATCCACAACAACTGCTGGCACGGTGTTGCACAAGGGGCAGCAATGCTGCTTCGCCACGCTCTGCCATGCAGAGCGCACGCTCTCCAGCACAGGTTGCAGGTCCGCTGCCAGGTGGTGCGGCCATAGAAAGAACTCCAGATTCAGGAAGCTCATGTCAGTGGAAGCTGCGAGGAGGCGCAAGGCGCCGAAAAGAATGACCTGAGTGTGTCAGAAAGCAAGCCATGAAGAGGAGTAGCATGCTCAAAACGAATTGAACACTGCGCAAAGGAAGGAGGGCACTGAGGCCCACGCCGCCAATTCCACCGCTGCCACGAAGTGCTGTCTCGTGGCATATTGAGAGCTCTGCAAAGTGTGGCCCCAAAGGGCGGAGTAGATGACATAGAGCGCGGTCAAGTGATGCCACCGCGAGCTGCTAGTAGCAAACACCAATGCAGCAGATGTCTGTCCCAGCATACTTGAGGTGTGACGAAGAACCACCGCTCTTGTTGCGGCATGGATGCGAAGATGATGATGGCCGCGCGGAAATAGCTTTTCATCTCGCACCTCCGGCCAGTACCAGGGACCTGCGTACACTGCCTTGCACCGACTGCATCGCAGACGTAGCAGGTGTCCAGCCTGCAAGCCGAGATTGAATGTAAAGCACTTCGTTGGAATGCATTGCCATCGAAAAAGCACGCCGCCATCCAATGCACAACCCCTTTCTGCCAGGCAGGCACGTAGGGTAAGGTCTGCAAAGCCTCGTGGGAGTCTGGGCGCAAAGCGAGGCCACTGGCCGGCGCTTGTGTGACCGCAATGGAAGCTGGGCATTGCTGCAGCAGGCGGTCGTAGGTGAGGTTGATCTGCTCCAAGGTTGCATGGTATCCAAAATTGGTTCGCAAGAGTTTCTGCGCCAAAGCTGCGCGACCGGGTGCGTCAGCGATGTTGTATGCCAAAGTCAGCATGCCCAGGTGCTCCGGCTGCTACGGCGCGAGCAGTGCCAGGAAGGACGCGACCGGTTGCCATGGAAGCGACACGCGGGCAACGAACCACAGACTAAGCAGCAAAACGGCTGCATGCACGGCTTCGATGTGTGCTCTACAGGTGTCGACTAGAAAAAGCAAAAACCAATGGGATCAACGAACTGCAGGCTTTGAACACAAAAACGGCTGCCTGCCAGGCCAAGAGAAAAAGCCAGCCTAGTGAATGGAAGTCAGTGCTCCATGTTTTGTCTGTCTCCGAGTCCAGTGCCGCGGACAAAAAATACTAGGGCGCGACCTCAGCAGCTAGCGTGCAAAAGCTGCTAATCGCCAAAGCCACCATGCTCAGCGGGTGGGTTTGCAGGTCCAGCAAGAGCACCAGCAGGAGGCTGCGGAGGGTCTGTGATGTCGTAGCCCAACGTCTCCAAAGACTCCTTCCACGTCTCTGCTTGGACAGGAATCCATGCGCCAACGGAAGGTGCTCGAGGAGGCACGGTGGTCTCTGCCATCGTCCCTTGGCAATAGGCTTCAAACGAAGGTGTTGTGGTGTGACTGATGCCGAGGACTCGGAGGAGAGGTTGCAGCGCCTTGCCATCGGCTGTCTGACTCTGGACTGGGCGCTTGCGAAAGTACCAGACAGGCCTGCCACCCCCAACTGTCTTCTCCGAGCGCGCAAGTTTGCCCACATTCAACAATGCCAGCACAGCACAGGCTGCCACCGTGCCATGCAACGCAAAGGCCTTCTTACCAACGGCTGAAGCAGCTTGGACGAGGGTGTCTCGCAAGCTGTCCTTCGTAAACCAAATCCAAACATCCTTGGTCAGCAGGACGGTGTGCATCATGTGCTGGACGAAGTCGGTCGACAGGGGTGAGTTTTGATCCTGCAGGACTCGGGCCCAATCTTCTCAGGATCGTATCCAAGGCCTTGGCATTGAGAACGGAGGACATGTCCGCCAAGACCTTGCCCAAGGCATCCACGGACAATCTACGTTGCCTGCGTGGGGGTGAAGTAGGCTGCTTGCCGTCATCATCCAAGTCTGACGGTTGTTCCGGGTTTCGGCCCAAATCCAAAATTTCCCAGGTTCTCTCACCATGCTCGCCAAGCCAGTACGCGAACTCGACGACCTTTTTGGGGATCTGCTGCGGCAATTTCAAAGAGGAGGCAAAGTCTTGACCTGGGCAGTAGAAGTGGTGCCAAAAAGGGACACTTGCAAAATGTAGATGTGTTAGGGTTTACGGCAAAGCTAAGGATCCAACCCAAAATATCCGACGTAGTGGATCGCGAGTACCAACCTGTCGAACTTGGTGCGCATTCTTCTGTGGTACTTGGCTGTGTCATGCTGGTCATGTACCAGGAATGTCTCCTTTTGCTTCGCCATACGGAAATCGAATTTATGGTCCACAAGATCCATCATCTTGATTGGGCCAGAAGGTATACCCGGGTGGAGCAGCACCAGGGCCACCAAAGATTTTCTGTCCCTCCGCAAGCTCGAATATAGGCGTGGAAAGAGAAGAGATGCCAAGAAGTCCCCCGGACGCCGTGCATGTGGAGGCAATCGGGAACAAGCAGCACGAATGTCGTGCAATTGCAGCCACGTGGGAGGTGCGAAGGCGACCGTCAAGCGCTGCCGCAGGCCAAATGTGTCCTGCACAGGAGACAAAATTCTGAAATTGTTTGAGGGGGTTGACCTACCATGAATGTGAAGTGAACGGGTCTTGCTCAAGCGCCTGCTGTAAATGATTGAAGAGATCCGGAATGTGGCCCCCACACAAGAAGCCGAACCATGGATCTGGGATGGTGAAGGCCTTTTGAGATGACATCACAGGCCTGTCCCAAATCACAGCATCCCACCGCTTCCCAGGCACACCTTTATCAATGGCCAACTCTGCAGAAAACCACCCAAGCACGCCATCAATTTCTGGCTCGGCTGCCAAAAAAGATCCACGGTTTTGGGGCTGAGAGGCTGCATGCCCCGCAGCAGCAAGTGACCCACCCCCAGCCAGCCCTTTCCGCAGCAATGGCTTCGTGTTTTGGTCCTTCATCATAGAGTTGGTGGCACTTGTCGAAATGCGCCTAACTGCACATTGAGGTTCGGGACCTCTTCTGCTTTGCGCTTCTGCTGCACAGCCATGACGCACGCGTAGATGATCTCTGGAGCGTCCTTGTACTCTTGAACACGGGACGGCTGGCAGAGGATGCGAGGAGGTTGGGCAGAAAAGCTCCGAGCAAAGCTTCACAAAACTGAGCACCGGACCAGCACGGCATCGTCACGTTGAGGCTGCTGCAAGTACCTGTCAAGGAGAACGAGTTCCAACCACCCGACTGCATCTTGTTTGTTTGCCAACAGATGCCCAACAACAGCACAGAGATTATGCTCAGTGAGAGCAGAAGCGAAAACTCCATAGAATGCCCTGGACCTCGGCCGGCCACACCCCCCCCAGGACACGCTTGCAGCAGACTAGCGAGAGGATGTGTATGTCTGAGTGTGCCACAGCAGCAACGAAGAAGGGGGCTGCAGTACCTGCAGGATGGCGGAGCGAGAAGGTGTGGGCACTGGTTGCGTTGCACCGGCACCGCGACATTTTCGGGTGGTTTGGTCCCAAACATCTGTACCGACATCCAGGTATGCTGACGAAAAGACAATATCAGACAGGGGTGGGATGAGACCGACAAAACTACGCACTGACATAGCAGTAGCAGACCTACATGCAGACAGATGTGGTTAGGACATGTAGTTTCTCGAAAGGGGCTTGGACTGCGTGGGGGTACTCGCATCATTCGAGGCAGGGGTAGTAATAGGTTACCAGACATACGTTGCACAGTCGTCGACGTGCGCAGGGGCTCGCTTCGCTCGCCCCGCGGGGGAGGCGCCCGCGATTTATGAGTGACACCCCTCACCGCTGCTGCATGCTCGTGACGAAACAGATACACCGAGAAAAATACACGTGCGTATGGCGCATGACTATTAGACGTGTGTATGACGTCATGTATGTATGTGTGGGGAAACATACATCGCTAGAACATGACAGGTATGTATGTCTGCGTGTGTATGACGCATGGGTATTAAACGTGCGTATGACGTCATGTATGTATGTGTGGGGAAACATACATCGCTAGAAAATGACAGGTATGTATGTCTGTTATTGGTATGTATGTATGTCTGGGAAACATACATACCTAGAAAATTAGAGGTATGTATGTATGTTAAAGGTATGTATGTATGTCTGGGGAAACAAACATACCTACAAAAAATTATAGGTATGTATATATGTCTGGGGGAACATACATACCTAGAAACTAGAGGTATGTGTGTATGTTAAAGGTATGTATGTATGTCTGGGGTAACATACATACCTTGTTTTCGGAGGTTACAGGTATCTAGCAGGCATCCCCTGCCTCCTCCCCATCTATGTATGTATGTATGTATGGTCCAAAATACATACCTAGAAACTATAGGAATGTATATATGTATGTTAAAGGTATGTATGTGTGTCTGGGGAAACATACATATCTAGAAAATAAAGTTATAGGTATGTATGTATGTCTGGGGAAACATACATACCTAGAAACTATAGGAATGTATATATGTATGTTAAAGGTATGTATGTGTGTCTGGGGAAACATACATATCTAGAAAATAAAGTTATAGGTATGTATGTCTTTCTGGGGAAACATACACGCCTAGAAGATTATAGGTATGTATGTTTGTCTGGGGAAACATACATACCTATGATAAAGGTATGTATGTGTGTCTGGGGAAACATACATACCTAGAAAATTATAGGTATGCATGTATGTCTGGGGAAACATACATACCCAGAAAATTAAAGGTATGTATGTATGTCTGGGGAAACATACATACCTATAAACTAGAGGTATGTATGTATGTCAAAGGTATGTGTGTATGTCTGGGGAAGCATACATACCTAGAAAATGATAGGTATGTATGTATGTATGTATGTATGTATGTACGTATGTATGGGGAAACATACATACCATACATACCTGGAAAATTAGAGGTCTGTATGTATGTCTGGGGAAACATACATACCTAGAAACTACAGGCATGTATGTATGTCAAAGGTATGTATGTGTGTCTGGGGAAACATACATACCTAGAAAACTATAGGTATGTATGTATGTCTGGGGCAACATACATACCTAGAAAATTAAAGGTATGTATGTATGTCTGGGGAAACATACATACCCAAAAACTACAGGTATGTATGTATGATAAAGGTATGTATATGTGTCTGGGGAAACATACATACCGAGAAAAATATAGGGATGTATGTATGTCTGGGGGAGCATACATACCCAGAAAATGATAGGTATGTATGTATGTTGAAGGTATGTATGTGTGTCTGGGGAAACATACATACCTAGAAAATTATAGGTATGTATGTATGTCTGGGGAAACATACATACCCAGAAAATTATAGGTATGTATGTATGTTAAAGGTATGTATGTATGTCTGGGGAAACATACATACCTATCTGGGTTCGTAGTGCATGTACATCAGCCTTCCCACAATGCTTCTATACTTTGTGACTTCACCGCATTCCAACAGCTCTGAGTCCTAGTCCGGGTACTGGTGTCACAACTCCTGTTGCTACTTCTTGCGCAATCTCTTTGAGTTCTTCCTCACTGGCCTCCATCTCAATTGTGGGCTGCCTGTATCTCTCTGCTTGTCCAGCGTGCTTCATCAGGATTCCTTGAGTAGAGTAACTCCATGGAAGACCCTTTGCTGTGAAGATCTCAGGCCCGCTGAAGCTCTCCTCTGGTGACAACCTTCTGATAGTGCGGGCTTCATAAGCTCCAGTTGTTGACAGCACTACATGGTCGTCGTTCCATGGACCCAAATCCCCTTCTCGAATCCTGCACTGCCTTTGTTGCGGATGGAGCGCGTGAACATCACACTTTCTCCAAACAATGCCAGTTTCCCACGATAAGGATGTCCCGTGGCCAGCTCGAAGCTGGTGCGATTTGAGCCGTCCAGCACACGAAAGCGGTTGATCAGGAATGAGGCATGCTTGAAAGCACATGGGAAAATGTCGAAGTTCCCAGCAACGTCGATCCTGGCCTTGTCCTCAGCATACCACCTCAGGCAATTTGCCATCCTCCTGATCGTTTGTACCGCTCTCTCAACTTGTCCATTTGAGGCATGTTGACCTGCTCCAGTCAGGCGGATTTCTGTCTTCATCCCACGGACCTGTTGCACCGACCTGAGTAGTTGACGGGTTGCTCTCTCACTGTCGGCCTGGGTGATGCACGGCTCCCTAGCCGAATTCTCTAGGGCAAATCTGAGACTCGCAGTCCCCTCTAGGGTATTGGCACTGCGTGTATTGCCGTCATCACTAGCACTGTCCCACGCTGGTCCTGGCGCTCGGTCACCTTGTCGACCACCACCTTCTCTGACCTGTCCTCTTCTCCTGTATATGTGTAGCAGAAGTCGATCTGGATCACATTCTTCCCAATGTCTTCCTTGCTATCCGAACGTTCATGTTTGTCCTCCTTTGACCTGCTTGCTACACATGCTTGACACCAGGGTGCAAATGGCCAGTGTGTCACGTTGCGCAGTTCCTGCTCTGCCAAGCTTGGTAGCTTGGGCTGTCCTAGAGTCACTGGTCTCCTCCTCTGTTCATTGTACAGCTTGTGAGCTACTGCCATATGCATGTGGTTCTCCAGGTTCACTTTGAATGCTACCAATCTCTCAAGTAGCTTCTTCTTGCTGCCAGAGGTCGGCAACTGTCTCTCTTTGCATGCCAGTTGGAGTTCCTTCACTGTCATCTTGTCCGAGTAGGTGGTCTCGTCCAACTCCACTTCACTCTGCCTCTCTGCAACCGCCATCTTCTCCACATCATGGAACATCTCTTTGGCCTCCAACTCCTCTATATCTTCTCGGTCATCCTCAGGCCATTCCACATAGCCAAATGCTGCTTCCGTCTGAGGGTATGGAGCTATTGGTACTTCTGAACCTGGTTCCCACTAATCCTTGAACTTCGCAATGGAGAAGAAGGTCAGGGTCCTCTGTGGCTCACTCGATAGGCTGATCTTCCGAAAGGCCTTGCTGCCCAGCTGATTGATGTCTTCTTCATTTGCCAATTGCGTCCATAGTCTTTCCTTTCCCTTCACCAGGGTCAAACGTGCCTGGTAGTCTTTCTCGGTGCTCCCAGATGGATCGATCAGCTGAGTTGCCACTGGATCGCTATAAACAGCAACTCCGTTGGGTAGCCTGTGCCATCCTGGGGTCATCTCCATCTCCTGCACGTACTTGCTCAGGTACCCTTGCAAAGCCAGAACCCTTGCTGTGCCCTCATCTTCTGCATCCTTCTCTGGGATCTTTTCTCGTGCCATCACTGCAAATATCCTGGCTTCGCATTGCAGCGAATTTCGATCGTTGTTCAGAGGAATGTTCACAGCACGACCCTCATGTCTCAGGCGCAGACTGCCATCAACATTTCTGACCATCCTCTTCTGAGAAGCTTTGCAGCGCACAGTATTGGGCGTTGAACGTTTCCCAATACGAGCTCTTCAACAAGCTCCACCTGCCTGCCGTCTTTGCCCATCAGTCTGATCTTTGCTTTGGTTGTGCCTTCATGACGTATCTTTCGACCTTGGGCATCCACCATCTTCAACTCTTCTCGCCCATCTTGTCGTAGTCCCACATGAGCATAGGACCTTGGCAAGACAGAAATGTCAGCTCCACTGTCCAATGTAATCAGACACCTGTCATCCTCACCATATTCACTGCCATTTGCTCTTCTACGGCCTGGAGCTCCATAGCAATGATTGTCACACCACTTGGCACGTCCACCGTGGGCTCATAGCAGTCTTGAAACTCATTCTCATCCATGTCGTAGAACTCCTCAATCTCGAAGTTCTCTTCAATGACTTCCACCATGCCCACACGCCATGGATGTGCTTCCATATTCTCATCACGGGGTGTTGTGAGGTCAAAGACTTCCAATGAAGACGCCTCAGGAGGTGTCTCCAGTCTCACCATCTTCACTGATGCTGTTTGGGTCGATGCTGCTCCTCCTCCACCAGCATTTCCAGTGATGATGATGAACTCGCTCCTCCAGGATTCGTGGTCTCCTCAATTTGACCCACTCTTTTCCGGCAATCCTTTGCAAAGTGGCCCATCTTCCCACAGGTGTGGCATGCTCCACTTTTGGATCCTTTGCCACCTTTGTCATAGCTTTTGCCTTTCTTTCCAGGTCCTTTCTCCCACAAGGACTTGCCTTTCTCTGCGCCTTTCCAGGAGCCCTTGCCGTCTTTGCTCTTCCCTTTGTCTCTTCCTTTCTCCTTTCCTTTTGACTCTTTGCCTTTGCTCTTGCCTCCTTTCTTTCCTTTCCCACTCTTTCCGATGTAGTCCACCTCCATAGGAGTTGCATCATCTCCCAAGGTGTGAGTGGGCAACATGAGGCTATTTGTTTGAAGTGTCCCATTTCGTCGTCACGGCCTCCAGCTGGATGATACGGTCCTTCAGCTGTTCGTAGGCTGTGGCATCTGCCAGCCACAAGTGCAGGTGCCGCCGAATCTGTAATGGACATGCTAGCAACACAGCTGCTACTTTGGCATCATCTGAGTACTTCTGATTTGAAATTCGCTCGTGCTCCAGGATCAGCGCTTCGAATTGGGGAAGCTGTTCTGAGACTGACCTTCCCTTCTGCGAACTGGATTCGTGAAAGCTGACTCAACAAAGCCAAGGCTCTAGCTCTGGTGGCCGGCTGCATCTCCTTGATCAAAGTCTGCCAGGCTGCAAACCCGTTCTCATTCTTGGTGTGGCGGATGAGTTTCAAAGGCCGCTGACGTAGGTAAGAGGTCAGCAAGCTGTACAACCGCACTGCCTTTGCCTTCATCTCACCCGTCATGTCCCCAATGTCATAGTTGGCGTCCACATTCTCCTCCACCATGTCCATGCTGTGGGCCATTGATGGGTCCAGGCCCTTCACATAGTTCAAAAAGGAGACCTTCCAATCACTCCAAAACTTCAGTTCAGCCTCTCTTCCATCCGGCTTGAACACATCAGGCGACTTCAAATCTCGTGCCCAGCCTTGTGAGGCTTGATTGATGGCCAATCGCTCCAACGCTGTTGCCACCTGTCGTAGGCTCTCATCAGCCATTGCTTTCCAGCCAAAGACCCTTGGGTAATAGGCCTTTGTTTCCATCGCCTCACAACTCCCAATGCCGTCGAAACCGAGGCCTGCGTAGGATATGATATCCCAGAACCGCCAGTTAGACACTAGCTCACTCAGCTTCTCCTGCTCTCACCGCTTCGATCTTCTCAATCAACTTCCACTTCACGGGCACCACCACTACAACTCTTTTCACCTCTGTCAGGTCCTCTTGTTGGACCAAGAGTATTGAAACCCTCACAGCTTTCTCGCTCTTCACCCGATGCTCAAGGTGTAGACCTTCCTCACCTTCGATCTTCCTGATGGTGCTATCGGGCCGTCCTGGTAGTACAGGACCTCCTGAGTTGTAGTCGAGCCCACACCGCTGGCCAATCCTGCAAGGATAAGTAGTTCGATCAGCCACATGGCTGTGAAAGTAGTACCTCCCCTGGATCGTATCCTCCTCGTCGATCTCGTCGTAGTGACGTGTGGCAGATGCCGTAGGGTTCGTGGTGCTCGTAGTACGGGTGGCGTGGGCAACGGAGCCCCGGTGCTTACGACCAGGGCTCCGCTACCATGAAAAGGTGCGGAGCGCTTTTTCCACACAAGTTTGGGCCTAGATGCCCATATGCGTCAACCTATGCTTGCATGCTTGACAGACTGTCATCTACGTTTCATGTATTTCTGTCAATTTCGGTTTTGGTTCGGGTTCAGATTCAAGTTCCGGCTCTGGGGAACCTGAACCTGAACGGGAACTGTTCTAGCTCGGGAACTGTTCTAGTTCGGGTTCGGGTTCGTGTTCAGGGTCGGGTTCCGGCTCAGACGGTGGGGAACCTGAGCCTGATCCTGAACGGGGTTGTAGTTCGGGCTCGGGTTCAGATTCAGGTTCCGGCTCAGACGGTGGGAAACCTCAACCCGAACCGGAACCCGAACTAGAACCGGTTCGGGTTCGGGTTCAGATTTGGGTTCCCGCTCAGCCGGTGGGGAACCTGAACCTGAACGGGAACTGTTTTAGTTCGGGTTCGGGTTCAGATTTAGGTTCCGGTTCAGACGGTGGGTCAGGCTCAGGTTTAGGTGCGGGTTGTGGACGGATGCGCTGGCCCTAGCGGGCGAGTTGTAGTTCCGGTTCCGGTTCCGGTTCAAGGGCGGAGAACCGGAACCCGAACCTGAGGGAAACTGATCGGGTTCGGGTTCAGGTTCGGGTTCCGGCTCAGACGCTGGTGTACCTGAACCTGAACCTGAACGGGTTCCGGTTCAGGTTCGGGTTTCAGCTCAGACGGTGAACCTGAACCTGAACGGGAACTGTTCTAGTCGGGTTCGGGTTCAGGTTCGGGTTCCCCATCGTCTGAGCCGGTCTGAGCCGCAACCCAAACCTGAACCCGAACGGGGAACTGTTCTATTGGGGGTACGGGCTCGGGTTGTCACGGGTTGTCTGAGCCGGAACCCGAACCTGAACCTGAACGGGTTCTGTTCTAGTTCGGGTTCGTGTTCAGGTTCGGGTTCCGGCTCAAACGGTGGGGAACTTGAACCTGAACCTGAACGGGAGCTGGTCTGGTTCGGGTTCAGGTTCAGGTTCAGGTTTGCGCGGGGCGCCCATCGGTGCAAAACTGCATTGCACAGCGGCATCACAGACGTAGTTCGTCGCACGGTGCGTGACTGACTGGATACAACGGTGTAACACGAAGCTTCCTCGTGAACATTGCCAACGGCTCCAATCACCAGCGATACGCCGCGTTTTCCTATGGCCCGAGGCCGCAAAGCACTTTCCACGGTGCAACCCATTCACGGCGACATCCCTGCGGCCCCCGCTCCCAGAAAGAAGCTGGGGTCACCCCGGGGTATCTATATATCAGAAACATGTCAACATTGTAGTTGCGCAAGTGAACTTTGCAGTTTTTCATCTGTATGTGGCCTCTTGTGTCTCAACACCATTCAACACCTGTGCCTCTACACCTGCATCACCGCAACTGTATCACAAGCCTTGTATCTCAACACCTGCCCCCTGATACCTGTATCCAAACGCCTGTGTCCATGTAGGTGTGTCATCTTGGCATCTGGGTGATGCTGATGATGATGATGATGATGTGATGAAGATGAAAATAATAATGAATGTGTCTGTGGTCATGGTGGGGCTGCTGGTGGTGATTGTGACGTTGACTGTGATGTGGTTATGGTGGTGATGGATGATGACCATGATGGTGATGATGGTGATGGTGATGGCAAGGATGATGATGATGATGATCGTGATGCTGATGGTTCCACTCAGGGACAAATGCCTCTTTCCACCTACTGGTCCGGAAAGCCGGCCTCTCAACCGCTGCGCTTCGTGCTTTGTCAGTCGGTCACGCCCAAGGAACATAAGTTCCAGCACGCGCATTGCTTCTACAACTATTCGTGCTCCCTTTTTTTGAGCATGGCCAGGACGAAGTCGTTGAAGCACGGACACCAGCAAAGAGAGAAACCACATAATCAATCCTGGAACCCCTGCGGCGGAAAAAACGAAACTTGCGCGCAGCTTGAGGGACAACACATCCCCCGTTTTCTCGGGGACTTCAGACTCATTGCAATTGTCAATGGGATGACTTCCTCGCCGCGTTTGGCACCAAAGGGGCGGATGCTTGTCGCATCATCAAAAATTGTCCCGGAAAGCGCACGGGCCGCGTTGGGATCAAGTCGGCAACAGCAAATCCCAAAACGACCTGCCCGGCACTTTGTGGATGCGGGGCTGCCCAGACTCACCCTCTTTGTTCTTAAGTTTTGCTGCCATGTCCGGCCATTGCGGGGATATTTCGAAGTTTTCAACCCCCAATGCGGCTGGAGATTTGCTGCCTCGCCACAAAACGAAGCGGTCAAGGTCGACAAAACGGGAGCTGGCAACAACTCTAGGCACACAATTTTGTTGCACTTTTGTTGCAGCATGTTGCGAACTTGACTCGAAATTCGCCCAGAAAACTTAGCAGAATGATGACCCCTCAACGCAGAACTGCTCAGCCAACGTGAAGAAATTTTGCACCAAAAAAGCACTGCAGGACCTGCACGGATATGAGGGAGACATCCCAGGCAAATGCTTTTCTGGGCGGCATCCTGGAAAAGGACCACAAAAAGCGATATATAACTTGCTTAAGCTCAACCACTGGGGCAAGCGACCACCGACACGGCTGGTGCCCCCACACAACGTTCAGCAACGTTGCGTTGCGTCTGCAAGTTGAACAGCGCGACCAGACACATGACGCGCCCCAAGTTTGGCCTAGAAGAGTCAAGTGTTCATGCTCACCACCGCACAGCGCGGCCAACTGAGCAGGGAACAATGTTTTACAGTTCGATGTTTTGTCCCATGTGCCTCCAACCGTGGAAGTTTGGGAAATGTCCATGAACACGATGCAGGGGTCTTGGCCTCTCGTTGGAGCCAAGAGCTGGTTGACCACCATGTCGGTTTAGCGCACCACACACAACCCACGTTCCGCCCACGCCGCGCCTCCTAGGCGGTTAAAGTCTATACAGGAAGCTTTTTCACAAACATGTACAACAAAAAGTAACAACACGCCGCAGGGCAAACCGGTCAACTCCCAAGTTTCCCCAAGGCGAATTTCTTCACCCGCTGGTAGTGATTTTAAGCTGTTGCATAAGAGGGAAGTCGTCGAGCAACTCGGTATCTAAAAGAAAACAATATAATTTGGCCTCGCAGGGGGGCCGAACATTGAAGGGGTACAGTTTCCCAAGCAAAACCGCGTATGATTTGAGAACTTCCATGGCCTGAGGCTACGATGGAAACCGAGTTTAACCATGGCCGACGCTTTCTTGTAGCGAGGGCAAAGCGACTGATTAGATCTGTGTTCCACATATACCACTACTTGAGCGGGGAAACACAAAAGGTAGAGACCGACCGGGTAGCTGTCGGGACCTTTTCTGGTGAGGGACTGTCTCTCCAGTGTTTCAGGAACGTTCCCCTTAGTCAATCATGGATGAAACCAACAAAGCCAAAGAGCACAAGAAGGCTCAAGAGGAACACCGTTGCGATCAGATTGCGCCACCCGGCTCTGCAGAGAGGCTGCGTTGCGTCGACGCTCGTTTGTGTAAAGGTGTGTGTGAAAACAGGCGCGCGTAAAAATCGCAATGCGTAAACGCTCGATGGTCCCACAGCTACACGCACTGTGTCAGGATTACAGGCCTGCACGCGTTGCCGCCGGTACTGCCAGGGATGGACGTCACGCTATGGAGGGTGGCTGATGGGAAGGGTGCATAAAAGCAAATAGCTGTGTAGTGATGCTCCACGATGCGGTAAGATGTCGCCACGCGAGGGTATAAGGCTGAGTCGAATGGTGCTCCGCGAAGCGCGAGGTTTCTCCACAGGGCTTTGCAGAGAGGCTGTGTTGCATCGATGCTCGTTGGTGTCGAGCAATATCGTCTGTGAACGCAGTACGCGCTATGTCAGGCTGCCGGGCGCGCACGCGCAGCATCGAAGCCGCATAGCGCAACCTCATTGTGCAGGGTTCGTGCTGTATTGCGCAACCTCATGGCCAGTGTCGCACTGCTGTGACTTCTACGCGCATGACTTCACCTTATTCACCTTATGGTGTGACGGTGTGTCCAGAATGCTAGTAGCGCTGGCGAGGGGAGGGGATGGGGAGGGGAGTGGACGGGAGGGGAGGGGAGGGGAGGGGAGGGGGGAGAGGGGGGTGCAAAACAATTGATTTATCAATGAATCATCACATGGGAGGGGGGGGGGGAAAGAGGGGGGGTGGGGGTGTTAGACATTGATCTACCAATCTTTAGTCCCGAGCAGGCTCTCAAGCCAGTCCCTTTGCTTCGCAAAGCAAACTCAAGGTAGTCCTTACCAAGCTACCTTTCGTGACATTTCAGAAACTTTCATGTTCATAATATGTAGTTCCTTTCCGCACGCCCCTTTGACCGCAAAAAACGTGGGGGCTGTTGTTATATACTGCCCACTTTCCAGGTATGCAAAATCCTATCAGGTGCGAACGTGGGAGGGAAAAAAAAGGCTGGTGGTGGGGTTGTCGTGGAGGTGTTGTGTGAAGGGTCGCCAAAAAAGAGTTCGGGGCCATCGATGTTGGTAGTGGTGGCGGAGAGGAGGTGGAGGAGGCTGCATGCGAAACATCGCTTGGCGGCCGCGGACATGTATGCCGCCCACCGCGAAATCCAAGCATGGCGCGCGGCGGGCCGCAGTATGCTGGGGGTGGGTGATGTTTTTATAGCGAGACAGCAAGCGCAGGAGGGTCACTGCTTCAATGCTCTACCTGCCCCTGCTTCGGTGGCCAGCACGACTAGCCGGGCACGCACGCCTCCTCCCTGTTTTGGGTGTGTCCGCTCCTTGGCCCGCCGTTCCGCTTGCGAGGTGAGTGGCGAGACCAAAGTAAAGCGGTGTCGATGGCTAATTGGGACCCGTTCCCCAAAGGGAACCTGATGGCGATGACTTCAATTTGCCGCTCGTTAGTGGGTGAGCTGTGGGCGTTCAAGTCTCGTAGAAGGACGTTGCCAACCGCTGCGCCTGCGCAACAACAAACCCGGAAGTGGGCAGATTCAAACACAAGGTCTGGGGATGTTGGTAGCAACGTGCAGGCTGCTGCTGCAAAGGGGCCGCTTTGTGAGTCCAGCAGGTTGGCCACCCTCTCAACAAACCTCGTGGTGCTTCAGGCAAATCGTCTGGTGCTGGCGGCAGCGCTCTCTCTGGCCAGGGTGGGGTGGCGAAGCCGAGGTTGTTGAGAAAGGCTTGGACGTGCGAAATGCACTGGATGTTTCGCGGGGCGGAGGGCTGTTCCTTGCAAGTGGCACTCCACCTTGTGGAACGGTTCAGGGATCTTCTATGCATCGCGTGCGCCGCGTCTTTCCAGGATGCCCAAAAAGCCGCTGCTGTGTGGTGGAAGGAACTACGGAGGCCAAGGCCACCGAGGCTGAGGGCGAGCCGGGCCCGATGGGCGGTGGCTTCTGGCAAGGCTGGGAGGTGCAGGAGCTGGGCCAGGCTCTGCTGGATGCTTTGGTTGTGGGCAGCGGCAGGGTCTCGTTTCGAGACTGGACGCAGCCCACCGAAATCGTGTTTTAACGAAGGCAGATCTGGATGCCGCCAACATAATTCTCAAAAAAAAACCAAGCACAATGCGCAGTTTGTTCTCCGGTGGGGCAGGCGTGAGCAACTCTTGGATGAAGGTCGCCGTCAAAATTCTAATCTGGTCCCTCAAGTTGCCATGTACACAGGCTCTGTTGCATCTGGGAGATATCATCAGGTCCATGCGCGTCATTTTTCAATTTTAAGACTTGTGTGTGGATGATTCAGGTCAACCAAGTAACGATAAACCTGCAGCAGGTCATCCATTTTGCGCAACCTATGGAGACGAATTTGTTCTGCGGCTTCTCGAAATGGTGCAAGATCTTGCTTATAAAAAACATGGCTGTGTCATCTGCAACCGCATTACGCTGTATAAATCTTTGGCCTCAGCAAAATGGCGATGCGATTTCACTTTGATAGCCCGGAAGCAGATGGGGTCCCAAGATGACCTTAATCGTCGAATAAGATTGGCATTGGCCAAATGATACGTTCCAGGGACAAAAAGGGATACATGCAGGGACCTTACAATCTTAACCACAAAACTAGAGTTAGTGTAATTGTCAACCAGGGCTCGTGGAACCTGCTGCGTGTAGAAACCTAAACCACTGACTCAAGTTCACCCCTGTTAATTGTTTGCTTCCTTTTGACATGGGACACTTGGAGTATCTCACAATCATTTAAAGACAGTTCATCCTTAGGTTGTTGTTTCATACGAACAGCTGCATATAGCTGCCCATGCAGCTTTGCAACAGTCCTGAATGTATCTACCAGCGCCCGGAAGAGGGAGCGTTTACTTTGCGAGATGAATGTCCAATTATCCGCCTACATAAAGGGCGTCACGTGAACAATGGACATACGCCTGAGGAAAGAATTTGAACGCAGAATGCGATCAAGTGCATGAACTGATCGGACTTTGGGGGTCATAGCCCTGTTTGCGTCTCAATTCGTGGGTTCGCGGGTTCGCGACGTTGTTCTTGAACGCGGTGCCAAACGCACAAACACTAAAGGTTCGTTTTCCAACGTTGGAACAACAAGTGTCCATTGAAAACTTCATTGTGGTGAAATCCAGCACGGCCGCTGGGCATCTCAGCCCTCTGCACAAATGGTGGCGTGACACCAAAAACTTCAGCTGTGTGAACACCTTTGCTTGCAATCCTCTTTGTTGCCTTGAGGAAAGTAACTGTCGCCCTTGAGACAAGCAAGTGAAACTGTTCATTGTCATCTCATTTGAGATGCTGCCAGCTGTGGTTTGCCGCATCGGGCTCGGCGCATGTGTGAAGGCCTCGGTTGCAGGCCCCTGGCCTGGCATCACTCCACTACTGCAACCTGATGCTAGGTTCCACCCATAGCATGGTGTTTTCCTGCTTTCGTCACTACGGCTTTGTCCACAACATCAGTGGGGCATTACCAGTTATTTTTTCTGACTTGTTCACCTTGCCCATCTCCAACCAAAGGCGCTTTAAACAAAAAGGGCATTTGGAATGTCACTTGAGGCTCACCTTCAAGCCGGGCAAGTCTGGTAGCAGTGTGTAAGATTTTGTAAGGTCTGTCTTGATTGACTGGCCAAAAATGGCGTGTGCAAAAACAGAAACCGCAAAAGAATCCCAAGCGTCCACAATAATCTTGAAATTTTCCCATCATCGACTACACCCTCAACGCAATGCCTGGAGTCAACCAAACTATGCAACAAGGGTGGCGCCGTGGCGCCCAAATTTTTCCCATGAAAAAACCGCCCTCTTCCGTAGACCACAAGGAAAAAAACAACCACAAACAAGTCAACAACATAACATACACATGCAATGACAAAGGTCGCCAAAGCGACGCACTCCCGACTGAATGAGTGTCGAATAGCGGTTTCTTTTGGCGACATAAATGTCTTGACTGATGCTCCTGCCCATGGCTGGGCAAATCTCGAGACCAATGTTGTCAAAATTGATAAAATGTTCCCCAGAAAATTTTGGATTTCCCACAAATTGCATTTCCCTCCTCAGGTGTTGCATGCACGGCGTGCACAAACCGGGTGTCGAAGGATGAGGGGTTGGCACACCCAACCCCATCACAGACCCTGAAAAGACTTAACTGTGCTGGCCCGCTGGACAACAGTTGGGCCATTTTCCCTGCCACGTTTGCAGCAAATTTGGAAAAATTGTTAGCACTGAGTGAGCCACGTTTGGGAACAATTTTAAAATTAGACGACGGCTGGCCTGAAAGCGAGAAAGGTGACTGTCAAGCAATTCTAATTAAAAATCGAGTTGTCCAAGAGCCACGACTTCTTTATACATTCTGTTATTGAGTAAGAAGTTGCGAAGACATTTTGGACCTAAAGTTTGAAGAGAAATGATATGTAGAAAGAGAGACAGAGAGGGCGCATGTGAAGGAGTGACAGTGTGGATGTGCAGGTGTGATATAGATGTGCAGATGTGTGGGCGTGTGGAGGTAGAGAGGCAGATCTGCGGATGTGAGCGTGTGAAGATGTAAATGTACAGAGGTGAGGGTGTGTAGACCTAGATGCGCAGATGCAACGGCAGCGCAACGTTGTGGGTCAGGAGCGCCAACCTTGGTGCAAATTTCTCGCTGTGCAAGCACAACGCTGACGAGGTTCGAATCACAATCTATATTTTTTCCACACCAGCGACACGCCGCGTTTACACCAGCGTGTTTCGCGCTCCCCAGTGGCACGGCGCCACGCAAACGCACTTTTTCCACCAAGGCCGCGCAAATCTGCATGGCACTGGGGACATCACGGACGTAATTCGCCACGCGGTCTGCCCCCACACTTCTTTTTGCACGCGTGGGGCTGCCGTTATCGCAAGAATGCGAAGGTCAGCGGTTGTAGAGATTGAGATTTCCTGAGTAGCAAAAACAAACAAAAACACAAAAACAGACAACACACCACAAAACACAAACCAAAAACACAACAAGCAACCCACCACAAGACAATTCCACAAAATCCTGTAGATCTCTTGATGGGATTTTGTCATTTAACGTTGCAATGAATTCAACGTGAGACAAAGGTAAAACAAACAACTTGGGCATGGATGAATTGCTACGAAGGCCAGCTTTCAGTGAACACTTGCACGCTCCATCGGAGCAGACAATACAATGGAACTGCATCATCCGCAGCACCCTTGACAGTGCTAGCATGCGTCAGTTTGGTGGGCACCAGGCAATCCGATCAAGGAAACGTTGCTCCCAAGCTGCGAAAGGTGCAAGTACAACACACCTACATTGCATACTGCACATAATGCGCCTGCCTCCGGAAACGGAGGAACTGCTGCTGAGTTCGGAACTCTACCAGGGACCTCTCGACATCCATTGAGCTCCAAACCATGCTGGGCCTTGCGGCATGAAACCAAGCCCGTACAAGGGCATGGGCGCTGTTGCTGTTGATACTGCCATTGTGCTGCGTGCGCATGTGGTCCTTGTGTTCCTGCTGCTGCCTGAAAGGGATTGCCCTGTCCGGTTTGATCACGCACATCCGGGCCTTCCTGTTCCGCGTTCAAAAAAACCGTGACCGCTGTGCTGCGACTGCTTACTGCCTTGACTGGTGGTGCATGCGGTGCGCCTCGGAGATCTGTCTGATCTACAAATCCACGCTCCATCGCGCCTGGGCTATCGCGCGCCTGACCTGGATCGCTCACTGCCGACGCTGGTCAGCCCCGCAGTGAAAACTGCAGAAACAGGTCGATCTCTCCGCCACATCGATCAAGGTCATTAATGAACATACTTTCTCGCATTGTGGGGGGCTGAAACACATTTTGGCTTCCGAGCGCGTTGCGGGAAATCCACACGGAAGCCTTCGCCTACTGTGAGGCCATCGAAGTGGTGGAGGCTCCGCCCGCACTCAGGTATCGCCCACAGGGCCTTCACCAACTGTAGTCAGCTGATGGACTTTGATCTCCAGCACGGTAAAAGGACAACTTGGAGAGGACCTTATGCAGAAAGCAACACGTTTGATTTATGCCCTCACTTTCGAATTCCCAAGTGGACGAGCCTCCTCCCTCCCGATGGAGAAAACCTGGACGAAAAAATGTTGGAAACCTGCGCCACCAAGAGCGTTACACCGTACCGGCAAACGCAAACAGGGTGGTGACCTTAGTCCACTTACCTTTTCGAGCCATATGTCGCAAGACCCTGAGGAGGTTGAATCGAATCCGTTGGACCTCAACGATGGTATGGATGATCGAAGTCAGGTGCCGATAGCCTACACACAGGCTGCAACAGACTGGCTTTCAGAGGCAGGTCAAGCCCTTTTTGCCCAGAGTCCCGCAGTCAGTGTCTCGCAGGTCCTAGCAGATGCAGATGCAGCTTTGAAAATGCCTGATCGTCTTAGTAGTCCCTTTGGCCTCGACTCTGCCAGACCAGCCCTAGTTTTGGCAGATGTCAGAGCCCAGCCGCCCAAGTTGGATCGTGGATACGCCACACAACAGAAGGACGCAGAAGGGGACCTACCTGATATGACTGCCATTATACACATGCTCATGCTGCATCGAGAGCTCATAGTACGTAGTCACATGATATATCTAATCGTAGACAATCGATTGCCTGAGGATGTCCCCTATTGGCCTGCCTTTGCAGCGTGGTGGGCCTCTCGCCGAAGCTTGGTTGGTCCGCAAGAGGAAATAACGGAAGTCCGAGCTGATGCTGATGTCGGCCTTCATAGGATTCCATACTATTGGGCCGGGGTTTTTGTTCTTGAAGCTGCACGCTTTCTCTACCCTGCTCAACACTTTGCACTCATCGACAATGATTGTGTACCAGTCACACTATTTGAAGTCCAAGACCTACTGCAGTTGGCTCATCAGCAGCACCAATGGGCTGATCTCATAGGGTGTGCACGACCAGGGTCTTACTCTAGTTCCGGAATCGGCATGTTGTTATTCACTGAAGCTCACCTCGAATACAACGCAGGTCTGGTCGTGTCGATAGGCAACCGTCACAAGAGCAGCCCACTGGAGCATGAAACAAGTGCTGCGGCGCTGGCACAGAGTCTCCAAGCCTGCCGCCTCGCATTAGTCTCTCGAGCCAAGGCACCGATCAATCCGAGTGAGGCTGCCATCAATGGGACCATATTTACTCTCTTTGTTGGAGTCCCAATGAGAACTGCCCTTGACTTGTGCATTGTGTGGTCACTCTATGGCCTCTACATGTGTAAGCACTTTTGGCCTTGCCGGCTATGAGCACAGCTAACCTCGGCCCTCACGGCACTATAAGATGGCCACGACAATCCCATCCTGGGGCACTCACCCCAGCCGGACAAGAGCGTCACTAGTTGGGCTAGGGCCAATTTCGAACAGGGAATCCTCTCCGTGCTCCCAATGTTAGAAGGCCCATGCACTGCCACATCACTGCCGGGGGAGCGTCTTTTCCAGGCCAGTGCGTTACCACGTAATCGAATGCGACCAACCATTTTTCATGCCTTTGGTAAAGCCAAAGTAGGAGCACAGGCTGCTTTGCGTGACCTGGAGAAGCAGGGCTGGGAAACGCTGCCAATTGCCATACTAGGTATGCCTAATCTGCCTCCAGCATGGGCTGTAGACACCTGGAAGCCAATAGGGGGGGTGCAAATTTACGGGGTTTTCCTCCGGAACAGTCGGCAATAGTGCTCTGCGATTTTGCCTGTTGTTAAAGTGGCGCGCGATTCTCCCAGGGAGCTCCGACCTCTTTCCAGGTCAGGTGCGGGGTGACAGCCTTAGCTGTTGTCCAGAGAGGGAGGACGATGATGACCTCGAGTCAGCTTCTACGCCGTCGTCGAACACATCTTCGCGCAGAGCAAGCCAGCTTGCTCAAGCTGTTGCACGAGATTCGACAAACAATAGCCAGACTCACTGCCTAGGCCAAACTGTTCCCAGTCCACAGCTTTTGTCACCCCCACTCTTTGTGTCCTGGAGCCAGGTCGCAGACTTGAGAGGAATTATAGGTGTACACAAGGACCATGAGGCGTGCCCCTATGATGAGCTGAAAGCAGCTATTGATCATCCCAAGGGTCTTGTCCCGGGAGAAAAAGGCTTCTTTCTAAAGGCCAATGATGATTTGCTCAGCCAACTCGAGAATTCAGTTATGCCTTGAAAGTGGCTGGGTCCTCTAAATACCCCCTTGAAAAGTGGTGCCAAACAGGGTGGCTGAAGTGGGCGGCGAAAGCCGTGGCTAGGTTTCGTCCTAGCTGAAAAAGTGGTGCTTGGGAGGGTGGCTGAGATTTTTTCATATCAACAAAACTGGTGTCGGGAGCCGTGGCTGGAATTGTGCTTTGACATTCATCTCTTTTGCCACTGTGCTGAATTGTCTCGCGAAACTGAATTTCAGTCGTTCACAAAACAAGCTGGAAAGGTGATTTGTTCACCTTTCAAGACCCATCTTCACTGTCACCGCAGTCTGAACAATCGCTGTGGGCCACAGAGCCGCCGCAGCAAGATTCTGAATCATCAAACCCAAGATCACTGATTGCAAGCGGAACTTGCTCAGTGCCATCGCCAAAATCCACTGACAGGAGCACCTTAAATGGACAACTACAGGACGAAACCAAACGAAAACTACAGCAGCATTGCCAGCACTGGTAGGTCAAGTCCGTGAGGTTTTTGGTCGTCCTGCAGTCTAGTCCCGTGCAAACGAAGGCACCCCACAAATAGCAGCTGCGATGCAAGGAATAGACATGGCGTTTCCTGATGGACAGCGCCCCAACAATATGATCTTTGCTTGTCGGCCTTTCTCAAAAACATCAACAAATTCAGAACACCAAACAAAATCAGTGTCCTGCCATCGAAGTATAGTGCACGGGCTTTGTGGATGTCGGAAAGACTAAATTGTCCAGAGCAAAACCATGCCTGAGCAGTTGCAATTGCCAGCCTTCAACTGGCTTAACTTGGTACATCATCTAGGTGGTCTACGGTCTAAGGAGTGCACAGCCCCAGCATGGTCGCCGGACACAACAATTCATTGGTCTTGAAGGAATAGATTTTGGAGTTGCAAGTCAGCCTAAGCGCAAACAGCAGAGCCAGCCCAGTCAACAAACGCAAAACATGTCAATCAATAATCCATAGTCGGTTTGACTAATTTTGTCAATAGGTTGAACCTCGGAACGTTGGGCTCATACCATCTGATCGCCTGACGCCTCTGCTGAAAGACTTCACAACGTCGATAACCAACCTGTTCCGCTCATCTTCCTGACAGTGCGAGGGCAGACTTTCCTGTTAAAGTTACTGTAAAATGTAGGATCTCCCGGATCCCGGGTCATGGCCTGGCCAAACCTTTTTTCTATGAGCAAATGCTGAATGAGAAACATTTAACTTAAATCCGAGAAGCTGGAACTATAAGATGGAGCAAATCCAAACCTTCTATCTCTCGTGCAGTGAGGCGCTCACACCAAGCGGGGCCATACTTGTTGAAACAAGCCCGAGAGTACCTGGACAAATAGTGCCTTGCGAAAGGCTTGGTAGCAATTTGAATGGCAAACATCGTATCGATGGACCGGACTGTCAAGTTCTCAGCCAAGATGCTGTCGGAAATCTCTGTCACTGAGCTTGTCCAAGCCGTGCTCCTTCTTGATCTTGTCGTACTCGGCACGGGCCTTCCCAACAGTTGGGCCCTGCAGCTTAGCAACCTTGGAGCAGGTCAAGCAAGAAGCAAACTAAAGTGAGCCTACAACCTCCACTGAAAGCAAGACCGCAGCGCAGTCCAGTCCAGAGTCAGTCCCCAAGCACCTTCCCTGACAAAACCAATTCACTGCGTTTCTCACATAACATCGCCCGGTCCACTGATCCATGCTTCCCTCAGCCTGGACCATGTGCGTGATCAAGGCGATTGCGTCGTCACCTAACTGACTAACGACTAACGTCAATTGTGCAGTTTTTGCACTTTAGGCTGGGCGCTGGAGGCTTTTCCCCCAACACCAAGGACGGACCGCCAACCAATTCGACAATGAGAGAAATTGACAACAATGGAGCGAACGCCAAGTCGAGATTGATGGAGTGCGTTGAAACAATTATCGTTTCAGTAGTGAAACCTAGTTGAAGAAAAAACTAGTACGGGCCAGTCAGTCGTCCTAAACCACAAGGGGGTTACATGGTTTCCCGGCAGGGTGGTTGAGTGGAGATTTGGCATCTACAAAAAAGACGAACCGAACAAGCTCTTTGGCGCAAACTAAAACCCCCGCCAGGAAGTACCTAGATCTTCTCCAGGCCCGTACCCCCTTGCTCATTTGCTGCGTTTGGCGGCAGATTTTGCCTTCTTTGGGGACGCCTTCCCCTTCGCCAATGCCTTTGCAATGGGAGAGCGCTCAGTGTCCTCCCAAGCCTTGGCATTCTTGGCGGCCCTTTTGGGCGTAGCCGCAGGCGAAGGCGCAGGCATCGATTTGTCGTCAATTTGCTTCTTGAGATCCTGTGCAACAACGATGAGGCACAAAACAAAAAGAAGTTAAGAAGCAAACCGTATTTGGAGCTCTTATTCAGAAAATAACGAGCCAGCATGCAGCATTCAGCATTAATACCAATTATATCAACAAACAACAGTCCTTGAGTTTCTTCTCAATCTGATCTTGCAACACTTTTGGCCATTTGGTCTTGGAGAACTTGAGCTGAGTAGTTGCATATTTCTTCAAAGCTTCAGTCGACTGGATGTAGTGAGAAGGTTCTGTCTCAAGGTCATTGCGGAGCAAACATGCTACAGTCATTGATGCAAAGATGTCCCGTTGGATCTCAGAAGTTGTCGGCGCCTGAACCGCGGCCTGATCTAGCTTGGTCATCGCCTCTGCACTGATTCCGTAGGACTCGTGCGTGCTTGATGAAACGTAGGTCTGCACAGTGGTCAACAGGTCATCGGCTTCCTGAAGCTGCTGCAAACCTAAGATCTGCGCCGAACGTCTTGTTCACTACCATCGGAATTCGAGTGGTTCAACAATAAAATAACAATAAGAACCCTTGGAGAGCTGAAACCGAACCAGTCGTGAGTCGTTCAGTCGTTTCGTGTGTCATATTCAGATTCACGCCAAGACACGGGGAATTTGTTGTTTCATCTCATCCTCTGTTCGGCTGTCAGAGTTGTCAACGAGATGCTTGACTTGGTCAAAGTCCCACGAATCCAAGGAATCAACTACTTTGACATACTTCTCATGAAACTCCTTCAGCGATTCTTTCTGTTTGATCACCTCCTCTGCAACGTCCGTCAACATCTTTGAGAGCTTGAGCTTTCCCTCGTTGAAATGGTCCCGGGCGCGAGGCAAGCAGCAAAGCACATCAGGCGTTTGGAGCCCGGATAGCTGGGCTATGTTCAGCATGGCGTCCTTCACATCTGCCTTGCTGCTCAGCGTGTCCATTGACCAAAAGCCACCTTTGGAATCGGCTTGATGAACAATTGCTGCACCAATCAGGATTGTAGACACCTTGGTTCCAAGCTGGACCTTTACAGCTGTCGAGAGGCCCAAAAGGTCTTCCATGTGTCCTTTCTGGATGAGTGCAGCCAGCCATGCTGTGGGCAGCAAAGCAGATTCATCCACCACCCCACACAGCCTGTTCACTGTCTGCGCAAAGGATTTGGGCCAATCAGAGCCTGCACGGGTGGCAAGCAGAGTCATAGTCACGGCAACGTGTTTTCTTTATATAAAACTAAAAAGTAAAGATGATCTAAATCGGAACACCGGGCCACTTGCAATGTGAAATGGGAAACCAACATCCTAGTCCTAGCCCTAGCCTGTAGTGTCCCTGCTCTTCTGCGCACGCGCCACATGATGATTGCAAAGAGCATTCGTCATAGTCGTTGAGGCAGAAACAAATGAATCGACTGTGAGCTCCTTCTCAGCCAATTCAACCGCCTCACAGCATGCATTTGCTTCTTTTGCGAGCTCCACCAGAAAATCAATGTCAGAGACTGCCAGCTTTGCCCAACCCTCCACCTTGACAGGTGACAGAGCGGCAATGACAACAAAAACTCCTACTTCTCACTCTCGCTTCTCAATTTCTATTTGCTACAACTCTGTGCTGCTGCTGCTACTGCAGCGACCATAATTATTACTTTGCATGAGCGTGACATTTCATGGGCACTTCACAGAGATTGAGATGATAGGCTGGCCTTCAGCAGCCTCAGCATGTAGCCAAGGTTCCTGATGATGTGTGGCGCAGCCCGCTTACTGCCACCTTTGGCACAACCCTTCTCGATGGGACACGCTGCCAGCATCAAAGGCTCATCGCCCACCTTGGTCACGCAGTCGTTGATCTTCTCAACGCAACCTCGCAGCTGCACAAGACCAGCCTTTCCATCAGCACTGCTTGGAGGCATCTTATCTGCCTGCTCTCGGCAAACCAGAATGGACTGTAGCTGCGTCATCAGATTCTCGTTCTCGAGCAGCTTGAAAAGGCCATCGCAGCCATCTGCCTGTGCTTTGCCAAGAGCTTCTTCTGGAAAGCCCTTGAGAGCTTCTGTAATTTTGTCAGAGATTCCATCGGCAGATACTGCTTTGCAAGCCGCAGCTTCTAGGGAAGTCCACGCACTCCTTCAGGTGTGAGTCGTCCAATAGCCAGTCAGGGTCTAGTCTAGAGTCTAGTCTAGTCGAGTCATAGTCAGTGTCAGATCATAGATCAATGAAATGAAATGAGCCTTAGTCTAGTCAGAGTCAGAGTCAATAGTGTCAATAAGAATATGTACTACAGTACAGTACCAGTACTAGTACTATAGTACTACAGTACACATTACATAATGATGCCCAAAACTCAAACCATGTCCAATCCTAGAGTAAACCCAAAAGTTCTCCTCAGCATTTGGGACTTCAAAGCAGCCAGAACTTTCACTGAGAGCTGGTTCTTCCGGTCATAGGCCGCTTTGGCAACTGCAAAGGAGCAAGGATCATCCTGGCCAACATCGCTTGTCAAGGGACCTTTGATAAAAAGTCGAACCCCTACACCCTTGGGTGGTCCAGCGATAGTGAATTTTGGCCCCGGGAGATCTGACCTGGCTGAAGTCCATGATCATCGTTTTGAAGACTTGCAGTTCAAGCAAAATCCTGTTGCAAAGCCCGTGAGATCCATAAGATTTTGTTGGAGAGAAAGGCGCATCCGCTGAGAAATCGTCAGGCAAACTCGCGAGATCAGCCATTCCACAGCTTACCCTGGGCAGGGCAGGACGGCAGACCGGCGGCAGAACCACAACACCTCCCAAAGACTTTAGTACTCCGTACTCCGTCTTCTGTTTTTAGTCGAGTTAGTCTAGTCAGAGTCTAGTCCGGAGTCCAGTCCAATCAGTGACTCAAAAAAAAACATTCGACTCAAATTTCAACTAGTCATAGTCAAGTCAAGTCATGGCATGTTTCCGCTCCAAGCCACGCTAAAATTCCACGCGAGAACTTTGGAAACGATTTTGCTCTGCAGATTTTGTCCAGCCACATGTTATAGAGCTGCAACTGGAGTGAACGAATGGGTCCCTCAGCCACCTGCTCCAATTCACCAATACCGTATTGGTGGGCTGTAGCGTGAATGTAGTGGTTCAAGGAGAGGCCTTGGGACGGACTTGCGTTCAAGAGCTTGAAGAACAAATCAGTAGCCCGGCTCAAATCAGGATCTGTGCTCTTCTCCAAATCAATGTCTTTCAGAATCACCCCAGCCAGCCAAGTCATGATATGTGACACTGTCGATGGCTCGAGCTTTCGGAAGACCAGGTGGGCTTCATCACTCATACCCGTGACCTGCGCCAAAGGAGATTGGCGAACATCGCCGAAGAGCTTGTGCTTGGTCGCCGTCTCTTCAGCAAAAAGCACCATGTCGCGGCAAAGCTTCTCCACCTCAGGAATTTCGGAACTCGAGAGAGGTACTGACAGGCCAGTCAAATTCTTGTCCATAGTTTCGATTGCTCGGCTGCAAATCTTGGCGCTCCACAGCTTGTCCTCTGCAAATGTCTCCTGGTGCTTAGCAAGCGCCGCCTTCGCCTTGTCGACGTGGACATTGGAAGCAACAGAGCGAAGAGCCGGACCAGCAGGGTCTGGGCGTTGGGGCTTGCCGTTGGCCTTCGGCTTGCCCCCCTTCCCCTTTCCCTTCGCCCGCTTGTTGTCAGACCCAGGATGTGCTTCCTCAACCGAAGCCGGACCTGATGTGATTGGGACTGGCGCTGGCCTTTTTGTTCCACGCTTGACTGTGGATGACCCTGACCCCATCACGTCGCTTGAGAACCCCATGTCCATGTCAGAATCCGAATCCTGCGGCTGTCCATCTCTGATCGGTTCAAACTCATCATCATCACCGAAGGCCTCATAGTCCCTTGAAGGTTGCATGGCCTGAAGCTTCCTAAGCAACACACGTGAAATCATCGAATCCGGCAACAACAAAAAGCTGTTGAAGGATGTGGAATCGATTTGATCGATCGGTGTACGGTTGGTCCAGGAATTGAAATGAGTGTTTTGCTGCGAGTCAGCAACCTACAGTCAATCGAATCTTGGCGGCTTGTCTAGAGTTTGAGTTTGCCAAATCCGGCCCAGCTGCTTCTGCAAGCCTTCACGGGTAGAAGTGGACCACGAATCATGGCGCTGGCGCATGGCGCTGGAAGAAGACCGGAACTTCTCATTGGCCGTGTTGGCATTCTCACAGCCAATGTTCTGACATCGTTGGGCACAAAAAGAAAGAAAACATGACTGTGACTGTGACTGACTGAAACGGTTTTTTGACATGACATGGGGACATGGCTTCATTGGGCGGCTGGTCAGTCGAGTCAGGCCGGTAAAGCTAAAGTCTGTCCTGCTGCTTGCTGATTCCGAAGCGGTTGCCCATGATGATCTTCTTCTTCCCAGAGAAGATGACAACAGAAGGCACTCCCTCATCATCGTAGCGCTGAACCCCAAGCTCCTGGGTCACAGTTCCCTAGCAATGACACTTCAATGAACTTGGCCCGACTCGTGCCAAATTTGGGGCACCAACATCATGTGATGTCATTGAATCATATCATATGGATTATTAGTATTCGTATCAGTATTAGTCAGAGCACAAATATTTTTAGACTTGGCCCTGGCCCATACACCTGTCCTGTTCTGCAAAGAGATACTTCTCTTCCGTAGTCCCCCAGTCTTGAACGTTGAACCCATGCTCCGTCAAGAAGGCATCCAGGGGCTGCACCTCACCTTCATTGTAGAGGTCCGTGTAGCGCTCTTCCTTTTTGAACACTGAGAGGTCTATCTTCTCGTGCTGTTTGCGCCCTGGCTGAGCGTTGTACTCACGCTTGCTCTCCCAAGTGTTGTTCAGCTCCTGCAAACATGCTGACTCCGACTCGGTGGCCCTAACTTACTACTACCAAGCAAGGACGCTACTAGGGTCTTCTCTGGCATCGCTACTAGGAGCAAGAACGTTACTAGGGGCTTGTGGCCTTACTACTAGTGAAATTACTAGTGGCAAGGACGCTTCTCAACTGATTCTCCCATCCAAGCGAGCCCTTCCGACCCAGCGAACAAATCGACGCGCAGCGAGAGAACAACAAAGAACTTGAACTAGGGGCCCCTGGCCGTACTACGAGGAGCAAGTAACTACCTACTTCACTCATCCAATGCCTACTTCGCCCCATTGTTTTCCATCCACGTTGAACGGGTCTGGGACGGTCCGGTGCACTCCAGCGGGACTGCAGCGCGATTTCATTCCAAGATCCACTGCCCTACATCCGATCGTGGTCACACAAACCAAACCACCAACATGAACCCTGACACAAGAACGAAAAAACAACCCACACACACTGATCATCAGAGCTGAGCTATCTCACCTATGTGACCGACGACCGGCCAGCAGGATCAATTCTGCTGCTCGGCTCTGCTCGCAGCAAATCAAGCCACAATTCGCGGCAAAACTCCAAACCACATGGATTCAATGAACAGGGCTCGGTCACAGACAGGTCCGGTCCAGTCTAGTCTACCAACCTATATAGATTGCAAATTAAATGAAACACAGCCTTGCAAACACCAGTATTCCGATCCAATCTTTCGATAAGGCTGGACTGATCCAAATGTCAGTAAGTACGCTTGACTCGACCGACTGCCAACTGGTGGCCGAGTGACAATCCCTCCACAACACCGGTCTCTACATCGACCGTCGGTGAATAGGTCTCCAAGTCGATGGTTTCACCATCAGCGTGGCGTCGAAGGAGGTCAAGCATTTGAAGAGTTTCATCAAACCACGCCTCCCCGCACGAGCCCCGGATAAACCAAAATCACCGCATGAACATCTCGTGAATCTCTTGAAAGGAGATCGGGCCGTAAGTTACGGGGAGCGATGGGAACTACCAAGCCATCAACGATGGGCATTACAAGCGAGCCCTTCCGACCCATCGAACAAATCGACGCGCAGCGAGAGAACAACAAAGAACTTGAACTAGGGGCTCCTGGACTCCTGGCCGTACTACGAGGAGCAAGTTCATTCCAAGATCCACTGCCCTACATCCGATCGTGGTCACACAAACCAAACCACCAAGAACACTGATCATCAGAGCTGAGCTATCTCACCTATGTGACCGACGACCGGCCAGCAGGATCAATTCTGCTGCTCGGCTCTGCTCGCAGCAAATCAAGCCACAATTCGCGGCTGTCGCGGGGGCTCGGTCACAGACAGGTCCAGTCTAGTCTAGAGTCTAGACAGTCTAGAGTCCAGTCTAGTCTAGTGTAGTCAGTGTAGTTGTCAAAGTCTAGTCTACAGTAGAGTAGTCAGTAGTCGACAGTCTCTACAGTTGATGTAAGTTCACCTTGAAGTCAACGTGCCATTCATGTGACCGACAAGCAATTCCCTTGGCTTTCTGCCAAATGTATCTAAATGAAAATGTACATTTGGCAGTCTGCCAACATTCCGATTCCAGGATTCAAAGACTCAATCATCTGGAACAAAGATGATCGTCCAACCATCCTCATCCTCCGCCACCGCCTCCTCATGAGCCTCATTGGCCAATACCATCTGTGGTGGAGCAGGCAACGGCAAAGGCCTTGCAAGTCGCGCAGCAGGAACTGACACCAGGTGTAGGCGCTGGAGCCATTCATCACCGGTGAATGGTTGGCTGAGTTGGTTCAAGATCATCCATCCAATATAGTGCATCGTGCGGCAGTGGATCTTCTGGTCGACCGCTTGCATCGATGTCCAGGTCTCAGCATACAGCATATAGTGAACAAGAGTGAACACTATTTAAAGTTCACGGCTATTCAAACAACAAAATCGACGGCACAGTGGCATCCCAACCCAAACAATCAAACAGTCAAACAGCCCACTTGTTTCCATTCAAGTCGCAGACCGGCCATCATCGTAGGCGCATTGAACACTGAACTTCAAGTCGTGTTTCTTGACCTGCGGCGAATCCTCGCAGGCAAAGGACTTGAAGCAAATCGCTGGAAGCGAATCATCATCCACTGCCATCTCCCAGGTTCCGCAGGAGCCGATAGCGAGGCGTTTCGTCCTGCAAAGAGCAGATCAACTTGAAATACCCTGACCCTCCCTGAAACAAAGTGGAATACAGCCTGTTCGTAGAGGAAAACAATGGAGGGTAAGTTGAATGGGATAAAATTTCCAATGAACAATGTCTGACTCTGACTGTTTGACTTGCCGCGCCTCGTTTCACGTTGGAATACGATTTGGCCTTCCTTGGTGGGGGCTGAACCTTGCTGATCTCCACCTCCACTGAAGTGACCGTGCACAAGGAACGCCCACTCGTGTCGTCTTGAGCTCGAGTGGTGATAAAATTTGAACACGGACACACGCGGCATGGCCAATCGAGGGATGAGTCTGATGCGTGTGGTCAATTGATATCAGTTGAGTCAGTTGCGTGTTGCAAACTGTAGTCACTCACTTACCTTACCGGTAGTTACTGTAGTTGGACAGTGACATGGATAGATGATCGATGGAAATTGTCGTTCACCAACCATGTGGATCCAAAATCGCTGCAATTGAAGCAAAGATGATGTGAATAATTGCAATCAAATTCTAAAGAATGAACCGCGCACACCCTGACCGGAGAGTCCTCATTCTCATCCTTCATCGTGTTCAGCGTTTTTTGAGCAATTCCTCCGAAGTTCTTGACTCTGGTCACCTTGGAGAGAGATACTGAGAGACTGAGACAATAAATATAATAATATAATAGATAATAGATATAAAATATGAATAAATTATATAGTCTAGTCACTAGTGATTGTGCTGCTTTGACTTACCCTTGACCAAGATGAATTACAGTAATTTCCAAATCCAAGGCACATTGCAAGGCATGCATTCGAAGCCCTCATCAATGTCTCTCACTCCAGTTTCCTTGGAATGGAATGGGCAACTGAATGTGACAAATCATCAAAGGAAGAGTCATGCTGGCCCGCCATCAAGCCAAGTTTGAAGACAAGCCAACCGAAAATTAAATCTTCAAATACTATTGACCTTGCACGCAGTTCCAAAAAAAACTCCCGGTCAACTACCCGTGTTCTCTCTACTCGACATGAACCAAGTCTCCTTGTTTCTCCCACGTTTGGCCCACTGTAGCTCTCCGCTGCCAACCGACGGATCAACGTAGCGGTCTGGGCCTCTCGCAACCTGTTTGCACGATGTGCAGGTTGGCGGGCCATTCCTGAAGCCACTGCAAAGAAGTCCAACCGCAAGTTCTGGCGACATCGTGCTGTCATGCGACATGGTCGTGTCCAACGATGCCGCTTCGCACACTCAAAGCGTTCTTGTCAATGACTGCAACTTGGAAACCAAATGGCTGAAGGAAACATACTGCAGGCTTTGAATTCCACAACATATTGGGAGAACTTCGCACTACACAGCATTGGCATTAAAGTGATGCAAAGTACTGTGATACTAATACTGATTCTATAAACGGTACGCGTGCTACGCGTGAATTCCAAATTCAGAATTGAATTACAGTACGTTTGATTGCGCGCCGTCTCTTCTCTCTCCCTCTCTTTCTCTCTCTGTGGTTTTGCCATCAAAAGGAGACTCTGTGCGCTACTATCAACTATCAGCTACCCATCTTTGATGTGGCTGAGTCTGATGCGCAGTATTCCGGATCAAATTTAATTTCTTCCAACGATCGTCTCAGGTGCAACCCTTAGACGAGCTGAAAGCTGATTGCAGGATCCAAGCCCCAATGAGGAAAGAGACTCGATGTCTTAGACTGCTTGGCGCAACCAATCAAACTGAGAGCAAAGCAATGGGGCCTGGTTGATTCCTAATCTAGCCATTTAATCCCAGTTTCGGGATCTCGATTCGAGAAATCCAAATTCAACAAAATTTGTCAAATCCAAATTCAATTCACAAACATCAACCATCCATCAGGGCGAGTAGTCATCAAAGGTCTGGAGGAGTGTTTGCTCCAGGGTGGCGAATCTCAGAGGGTGTGCGAGGAGCCAACGGAGATGATCCACAATTCAGGATGGCTGGTGGGGTGCGTGGTCCTGGCGCTGGCGCTGAGCATGTTGCAGGTGGTGAATATGATGGTGTGTGTGGGAGATGTGTTGGTGGTGTGGGAGGTGGTGGTCCAGGCGGTGTTCTTGGGGTATGCAGTGGAGGCCTGAGCTGCTGGTGGCTGGGTGGACGGAATGATTGAGGTGGTGTCTCAGGTGATGGAAACATTGATGGGAATCCGCGGACGTATGCTGCGCCTGGTGTAGGCCAGCGAGACTCAGCTTCAAATGCTTCAGGTGGAGTTGGCGGAAGACCCCAGTACGGTGGAGAGAAGATCAATGGGTTCACGGGCACACTCACGGGCGACATGGTCTCGTCACATTCGCTTGCAGCAGGTAGATCAAGAACAAATTCATCCCCCGCCAAAGAAGGTGAATATGATGCTGCATCAGTGCTTGCTGGTGTTGTGCTCGCTGGGGTCTGAGCTGTCGTTGTGAAACCATGTGAGGGGGTGTGAGGGGTTGACTCATGATGAATGTACAAAGAATTCAATGATCCTGATGATATCGAGCTGTTTAAGCTGTCGTGGGAGATGCGGCGTCTTTTTGCTTGTTGGGTGGTTGGGATGTGATGCTCGTCTTCACTGTCAGCGCCGGAATTGGCAGAAGAGCTGACTTCAATCGCACCATTTCCTGGACTGTGGATCGCACTAGGCGTATCATCCGTATCACCTTCTGTCACATCATCCGGATGGACGACAGTCGATTCTGTGGTGGGGCTTCCTGCATCTTTTGCTGTTTCAACCACTGGTGTTTCACCTTCGCCCCAAACCAGAAGGCTGGCATCCACAATCTTGCGTCTCTGACGGCGATGGCAGCATGGAAAGCACGACATGTTTCTTTTCGGCATTCCGAAAACTTACCAAGCTGCTTACTGAACCTTTTGGATTTGGGCCACAAATCTCACATGATGGACGCTCCCCAGATCAACAAAACAAAACTGAGTCTTGACTCCGAACACCGAATTCCATCCTTCCGAAATCCTTCCTTACTTCACAACCAAGCAACAGTGGTCGCATCTGGATCTGCTTCAAATGTTGGAAGCTTGGCTGCACCTCCAATCACATTGGCGTCCTTGTCCTTGTTGGCACAAACCTGAGTGAGGCGACGATGGGCGATGGGGAGTGCGTTAGCTAAGTAGTAGGCCAAGTGGACAAAGTCAACAGCAGGACAAAGCTGCCACAGTAACAGCGCGGGAATAGCGCGGGAAGAGCGCGGAATAGCGCGGAAGAGCGCGGGAAGACCCAGCGGTATACTGTATATAACAGCGCGGGAAGAGCGCGGAATAGCGCGGAATAGCGCGGGAAGAGCGCGGGAAGAGCGCGGAATAGCGCGGAAGAGCGCGGAATAGCGCGGGACCCTCAGAAGTAGTGGTAGTAGTAGCAGTAGCAGTAGTAGTAGGAGTAGGAGTAGGAGTAGTAGTTGTAGTTGCAGTTGTTGTTGTAGTGGCAGTAGCAATAGCAGTAGTAGTCGTCGTCGTCATCGTCGTCGTCGTAGTAGTAGTAGTAGGCAGTGCAGCGCAGTACCGTACACTTTACTGGCTCCAAGCTCCCTCGCTATCAAGAACCCAAACGCTTCACTTCGCCTCACTCATCGTTCTCAGCAGGATTCCGGCATTTGCGCACATGCTATTGACCACGCTGAACCTCTCTAAAGCGTTGCCGTGAAGGCCTTGAAGATGTTGCCTGCTATTGTCATTGTCCTCCCGTCACTCAGTCAGTCCCACTATGTCCACTCCAGAGCGGAGGCACTACTACTACTACTGCTACTACTACTACTACTACTTCTGAGGGTCCCGCGCTATTCCGCGCTATTCCGCGCTCTTCCCGCGCTATTCCCGCGCTATTCCCGCGCTATTCCGCGCTATTCCGCGCTCTTCCCGCGCTATTCCCGCGCTGTTATATACAGTATACCGCTGGGTCTTCCCGCGCTCTTCCGCGCTATTCCGCGCTCTTCCCGCGCTATTCCCGCGCTGTTGGCCGGGCTCTGTGTCCGGGTCTTGTCCTGCTCTTGTCCTTCTGTTGTCCTGTTGTTGTCCTTTGGCTGCGCTGACCAACCATGTGTCTCCTCCTCTTGCCATGCTGTTCTGCTCTGGTCGTGCTGTCCGGGCTCTGTGTCCGGTCCTTGTCCTCTCTTGTCCTGTTGTGCTGCGTGCTGCTGTTACACCTCTCCTGCCTCTCCTCTCATTCCTCTCCTCGCATCACTCCCTTCGTTTCATCCTTTTCGGATCACGACAAAAGGACAAACATTGGAGTCGGAGTTATTTTCGGACATCAAGTCATAGATTGTCAAAGCGATTCTGCGTGGCCAAGAGCCCGTCAGTCAGTCATTCAGTCAACCTCCGAGATTTGATCATGATGTTGGTAATGCCAGATTTCAATTGATCTTAGATTTTGAGAAATGGCCTCAAAGCTGTTGAAACATCAAGGAAAGGCATGAACTGAAGGACTTTGACCAGCAAACTATCCAAAAACATTAATTCTGACAAATTTTCCAAAAATCCGAAATTTCAAGAAATGGCCTCAAACCTCTTGAAACATCAAGGAAAGGCAGGAACTGAAGGAATTTAACCAGGAAAAAACTAAGAATTAAAAATTAACTAGCAGGTTTTTTGCACTTTTTCTCCTCTCCCCCTGTCTCTGTGTCTCTTCCCTTAACGGAGCGGCCACCGGTCCCACAGGAGCGCCGCTCCGAGAGACCGGTCACCCACGACTTCTGCCGTTCCAACCCCGTACCGGCAGCGAAGGAGTGACCGTTCCACCGACTCCAAGACTCCAACGGCGAAAGGTCAGTCCTTGGGCCCTTGGAGTCTTGGAGCCTCTTTGAGTCGAACGGCGCCCGGACCGCCGTGAAGGACCGAACGTGTGGGACCATGGGACCGAAACGGCGCTCCTCCGGGTGACCGGTCACTCCTTCGCTGCCAGGGTTCAGTCTCCCGTTAAGGGAAGAGACACAGAGACAGGGGGAGAGGAGAAAAAGTGCAAAAAACCTGCTAGTTAATTTTTAATTCTTAGTTTTTTCCTGGTTAAATTCCTTCAGTTCCTGCCTTTCCTTGATGTTTCAAGAGGTTTGAGGCCATTTCTTGAAATTTCGGATTTTTGGAAAATTTGTCAGAATTCAATGTTTTTGGATAGTTTGCTGGACAAAGTCCTTCAGTTCCTGCCTTTCCTTGATGTTTCAACAGCTTTGAAGCCATTTCTCAATGATCATCGGCATTACCAGCAGCATATCAAGGTCTAGTGACGGGTGTGAGGTCGGTCGTCAACGCGGGATCGATACGAGGGGCTCACATCATGATGGTCCATGGTCACATCGACCGGCCCTGGTCCTGATGAACATTTTATATGACTTGACTATGACTATGACTATAATATATAATAGGATTGATTCCAATTGGCCAATGGATCACCAACCGCATGAATCACCACAAGTTTCCCAACCAGCAGGGCTCCACCCGTCTCCGCCATTCACCAATGGTCGGTCAGTCATTTAGCTTGTCCGACTAGTCCCTGAAAAATGGGTCAACGTCCTCGATCGATGTTGCTGCACGGGAACAAGATCACTAGCACCCACAGGTTCGACCCCAAATGGTGACAATCCAGAATCCCGGAACCACTTTGTGTGAACCATGGGAAAATCTGGTAACAGCAACCTTTAACTTCAACGCTGAATCATATCACCGAATCGAATCGCCCAGCAAAAGGACATGCAAGATCCAAGATCGCGGATGCGGTCACGCAAGCAGCATCGTTAATCCAATTCATGCCGCGTGATTGCACCAAACAGACCCCTCCATCTAGTGGTCAATTGATCAGTCAGTCATCGCGGTCCCGGACGGCGGTCCCTGATCAGCCAAGGTACTGCTTTAGCATACTGATCGATGTCCCAAATGGTTGACTTCTCATCAATGGCATTCTTGGCCGCTGTCATGAAATTACCAGCAAAGTCCTAAGACTACCGGCGCCGTTGTGCGCTGCCATGAAAGAAAGCACAGCGAACAGCAAGTCAGTAGTTATTAGACCCACCTTCAGATATACCCATGGAGACGATTGAATTATAATTTACTGGTCACATGGCCATCCATTCTGTTGATTCATGATATGATTTAGATCCTGAATCATGATTGTTATGGTCGTTCAAACTATCTCTCGCTCTCTCTCTCTCTCTGGATGCAGTATCATTTTTCTTTGATAATGATATGATTCAAATTCAGATTTACTTTCCCACCAAGTGTCCAAAGCTTCTGTGCCTGCCACATCATGTCGGACCATGATGAAGTAGAGGCGGGTCCGCAGTTGTGGCAACCCATAGTCGCAGCTCCTGAAAGGCAATGCAAGTTCAACAATAGCCCCGAGACAACGCCGACGCCAACGACTGTTCAGACTGATCGACTATAGACTAGTCTCAGTCTATGACTATGACTATAGACTATTACTATTATCAATTATCATAGTCGTTAGTTTCTTAGCCTGTGCTCAGTAAAAATACAGGACATCCCGACATCCCTGCTCAAAACATTCCACGACAACAGTCCTTAAAATGTAGAATCGGACGTGATAGTTTGGAATGAGGCAGAGGCCTATAGGTTCTTCCTCCTCCTCGGTGGTCTTCGGAAGCACTCCGTGAAGGAGGAAATCTATAGGCGCCTGCGCAACACAGCAACATCAATTTTGCCAGAACTATCGTCCGTTTATGAGAACTTGGAGCAAGCTGGAAGCTGTAGGACTAGGGCCTGCAAGAAGACCACTCTTGGCACAGCTAAGTTTAATGGGTTGGCCGATGCAGTGACTGGCCGATGCAGTGAACTGCACATCATTTCATTTCATTTCTATTTTGCTTCTGCCCCCCAATGTCAAAGGTTGATGGAGATTGGCGTCCGTTGACTCCAATCAACTCAGTCAGTCAGAGTCAGAGTCAGACTGCTCGGACTGACTGCCCAGCACCAATGCCCTGACCCGTTCCTGCTCTTGGCTGCAAAACATTCAGTGCGTCCAAACAAGCCTGACGCTGAACATGATCAAGGTTCGAGCTTTGCAGCAAACCTTTCAGCACAGACACTGACGGCTCCACACTTGTTTGTGGAATCTGCGTCAAACATCCGGTGTGAATAGACCTTTCAGGTCTTTTCTCGCTAAATGCAAACTGGAATCTCATGTCACCCTTGGAAAATGGTTGCTCACAATGTAGGCATATCATACCCTTTCTCGTCACTACCTTCAGACCCTTGATGCCAAGATCGCGATTGAAGAATGTGCCAGCTGAAGAGCTGGCGCGAGCGCATTCTCCTGAAGCAGCAATCAGATTGGAGGAAGCTGCCGGAGCTTTCTCTTGACTCCCTTCTGCTTCCAGCCGCGCAGCATCTGAACGTGCAGCCATCTCAACTGCTGATGCTCTTTTGAACTCATCGTGGCATGTGGCCGGCATCTCAATCACAATGTCTGCGCCATCATCATTGTCATGACTCTGACTCTGATCAGGTTTTGCGGTGGCGTTGGCATGATCATTGGGAACTTCTTCTACGTCACCGTCTTCCTGTTCGCTACCACAAGCACTGCCTGCTTCAGGGTCCTCATCTTGTGGCTCTTCGTCCCACTTCAATAAAGAACTGCCAGAGTGTGTTCTCCTTTTCTTGGATGCAGTAGTTGGGGCAGTCTGTTTCCCAGTTGCTCGCCGCTTCTTTGGCAGTTCCAAACCGAAAGGAAGGATGGGCTTGGTTGGTTGGGCCTTTGTAGCGACAGTGCGCTTTGGCCTTTCCACCCCAAGGTCGAAGATCAATGTTGGATCCACTGATGGAATGAATGAATTTTCCAAGTGCTCTTCAGAAGACACGACAGCAGCATAGGATGCGGGAGCGTATGCGGAAACCTGAGTACGGTGGCTACTGGTAGACTGTGTGTCACATAGATCTTAGATAAGATAAGATAAGATAGACCAAAAAAGTAATTGGTATGATAATCTAAATCCAAATCTAAATCTGAGTTAAAAGTTTCTACACGAAAGGGGTGCTAAATGTATGGAAAGTTGCCGTGATGTTGCCACACTGTCCGCCTCGCTTTGTCACTAGAAACTCGAGCAATTGCTGGGAGGTCAAGATCTCAGGCAAACCATTCTTCACGCGAAAGTTCAAAGCTTCAGCACCAGCGTCGAACATTTGGAGCAATACATGGGACAAAGGCCTTTTGCAAGTGCAGCCAAGAAAGTACCAAACAGTCCTTTGACTCAGACTGCAATCGTTTTCTTTGGCCACAACTGACCGCCCAAAAGATGAAGCTTCTGTTGAGGCAAGCTCAAAACGCAGCAGTGTTGCCTGTGTATCCAGCTTTCCGGAACTCAAGTTATCTTGCAAACTGCGAGTCAGTTTCTCAACAACATCATAGTGTTTTGAGCGCTTGCACAAGCCACCACAATCCGACCAGCAAGGTTTCAGGAGTTCTTCTGACGTGACATTGTTCTGGACAACCTCCCGGTCAAAGGCAAATACCTGTTCTACTGCCTCCGTCAAGTTCTTTGAGTTCAAGTCATCCAAAACAAAAGAAGACTTCAGGGGCGTCATGTGATCCGAGAGCGCAAGGCCATGGTTCCAAACTGAGTGTGCAGCCACGTGTTGAAGACTTGCATCCAGGCGTCTCTGGCCAAGTCTCTTCTTCTGCCGAGAGCTCAGGTAAGCTTCATGATCTGGTGGCAGATCAGAAGCAGAAGTGCAATTTGAAAGCCCGCTCCTCGTAGTTCGGGCGCGAGAATCTGACATAACAATGGCCTTCTCTTCAAAGCACGTCTTCTGCTGTTGCGGCAACCTGCGCCACTTGGCTGCCAACTCATTCATGGGCTCACGATGGCCTGCAGACCTGAGTCGTTGAGGCGGAGCAAGAGCAAGGCCAATGAATGCAACATTTGGGGGGGCGTCGCCCAACCTATTGTTTTTGTGTTGTAGCGACTCCGCGCCTCTGCGATTGTATGAAAGCATTGAAAGCACTTGTCCGTCTTGGTCGACTTGTAGCCTTCAAAAGCCGAGAGCTCCCAGCAAACCTTGGAGGTAGTGGGAACTGGCCGTAAATCAAATCAATTTCAAAAATTGAAAGCAAAAAAATCTACAGTGCATAGGCAAAGTTTACAGACTGCGATTCTCAAATTGACATCGAGCCACCCGCTGTGGTGAAATAGGCGGCGCTTGCTTTGCTGACATGTTTTGTTGGGCTTGGTCACTCTGCGGATGGACAACTTTGTAGGAGCACTGCTTTGAAGAGCACGGGCCGACAATAGCCGAAGAGCCTTCTTCTTGTTGGCACCGAGCACTTCGTCTTCAAGCGCTCCTTTGATAGCAGCATGCTGATGACAAAGTGTCATGATGTAGCTGTTGATGTGCACTGTCTTGTGGCGGGGTGCATGGTTCTTGTCAGAGCGGCAAATCGCTTGCAAGCCAGCGTGTAGTTTTTCCACTTGAACCGTTGAGGCTGGCAAATCGCGCAGTCCATCCCGCAAGAACTGAGTCACATCTGCCATTTTCTTTTGTTGGTCCTCGTTGTCCAAGTCATTCACCAGCACAAAATCCAAAAGGATTTGAGAAAATGAAGGATCTTGGCACCCTTGACATCCAGACCTGTCTGCCTGTTGCTTTAGATGAGTCCAGTGAGCCAAGGCTTCCTCAGTGTTAAGCACAACAGCGTCAAAGATCCTCCAAAGTGGGCTTTGGTAAGGAAACACCGCCGCCAAGCATTGCACATCGCCGGCAATATCAGCTGGAAACAATCCTGGTACTGCAGCACTGGACCTAGCCACTGCAGCCAACAGTCTGCTCCATCGGGTGCTCTCAGCATTTCGAAAAGCTCACGGACGGCTTGCCAACCGAGTTTTCCGCTGATGATTTCGTGATTCATGGCAATCAGTTCATCCACGGTTGCGGTGCATTTGCTGCGAGGCAACACAAGGCCTTGATTGCGGAGGTAGATTCTTTGGCGCACCGATTCCACAAAGCTCACCTTATCCATGTAGGTAGCTAAAGGACGGGTAACTGCTGCTGCTTTCGCAAGCTTTACCTTTGTTGCTCAAAAGCGATGCAAATTCAAAAGCAAGGAAAATGACGGGCAACATTTTTCAACAGCTGTCAGGCTGTCAGGAGTCACAAGACCTGGATTGAAGATGATTGAAGTTGAATTGGCATTGACTTGAACTATTTGTCAATTTCAGTTTATTTGAACTTCAACTTGAACCATGATTCTTGAAAATTGTGAACAGTTGCCGAACAAGGCACCAAACAGCCTTCGGAGGCAAAGAATTTGTAGGTTTTGTTGAGTCGGACTCGCTGGCGGAGGCCTGGATCTTCATCTGCATCATCAAATTCAAGCGCTGCTGAAAATTCTTCGTTTGCATCTGCGCCAAGGATAAAGCAAAGGGCATGAGCAAAGATTTGGTGCACCGCAAGCCCCCGGAAGCTATATTCCAAACACGGCTCAAAATGCTTCCATCTGTACAAGAGTGGAACGTCCGGCGCTTTCCCCAAGAGGAGCTCCAAGTTTTGCTTGCACTTGCTGACACACTCATGTTGGTCGTTGCAGCAACCAGGAAGACACCAGTGGGTGATGGACAGGCCTGTGTCAAGAACCCTAGTCCAGTCATCATTGAAGAAGTTCAGCACAGCTTCCCTGTCGCGCTCTTCCCAGCCAGTTGTGCACAAATTCAATGTTTTCCTGTTGATCTCCTGACCGCCCAGGGCAACATCTGGCATTTGCGCAACCACGCGCCTATTGACGCTGCCTGAAATGCTGTCGAAGAATGTCTCCAGTCGGGTTTGGAACTTGGTTGTGTGTTGTGAATGAGCCATCCGAACCAATGCAGTCGCCAGGCCTTCAATTGACAAAATGCTGGGCTTTCTTGCTAGGCTTGCCTGGTGATGGGCGCAAAAAACGTTGATCTCAACCAGCTTCTGCGCCAGGGTGTCTCCAGCAGCCTTTAAAGACATCCACTGCTTCTGCTCTGCAGCTGCTTGGACAACATTTGCTTGAAGTGCATCTGTGCCTTAACTTATCGTCAGTCACTGGCGCAATCCAATTTAATTCGACGTAAATCAACACAAACCACAGCAAAATACAAACTAGACTAGAGCAACTATGGTACTGCTGATCACCATGACAAAAGGCATTTGACAAAAGGCACTCCAAAGACGCTGACCACCCAAATGTTCTGAGCAGCCCTGGCTGGTCAAGGCACTCCAGCGGCTGACCCTGTTCCGAATGGTCCCCGCATTGCCCTGCAACAAGACCGGGCATTCGAAGGGTAATTGTTGAATGCGGTGCTGAGTACAGTGAAATCATAGTAACTACGACCGACTTCGAATGAACTTGAACGGTGGCATGGTAAGTTCTCGCTCTCGCCCTCCCCCAGCCTTGGGCAAGATTTGAGCTGGTGAATGCAGGCGAACAGTCACCAGTCCAGCAGCAGAGCGCAAACTTAGTCGCTCACACAGCCCCAGGGCGGTGCTCACCTTCTTGCCTCCAGATCTACCTGCCACCTTGTCTTGCTTTTGGTTCCGGGACCCTTGAATCCACACGTTGGTATCGTCGGAGAGACGAGTGACAACACAATGGCTGGGCGAAGTCGTAGCTTCCAGAAGTGCCAAAAGCTTGTCCCTTTGAGCTGCTACATGGCTCAACGTGGCAACCTCCTTCATCCGCTGCACCTGACCAATCAACCAATGTTGTGCAGTGGGCTCCACAACAAGAAGCGTTGCCAACGACTCGATTTACTTTTTACTACTATAGACAGACTATATTAGACTTCCATCAGTTCAGTTCAGTTTAGTTCAATCGGGCTAATCATACACCTTGCCTGGCGGTGTGTGTCTCTGTCTTTGGCATACCCCACAAAGTCGCCATTCGCAGAAACAAAGACTGCAAAGTCTTGCCTTGGATGGTTCTGGCTTCGACTCGAAGTATAGTATTATAAATTAAATACATCAGTGTATGAGTTTCTGTCCCCCAGCCAGAATCCACTAAAGAATCAAAATAAACTATCACCGCACAATCCCACCAGCTATTTGGTCAGAGCCACGCTTTCTTCCCACCTGAGGTTCCACGTGCCCATGAACCGAAAGCAGTCCTGACAATGCGCTGGCAACGGTCTCCTGCCAAATCATCCATACGCTCTAGTCTTTGGTGAGATGCCTGCGCTCTTCCGGCGCTGACACGCAAACCATGCAGAGCTTTAGCGTCGGCATCTTGGCTGACTCCCACTGCTATCGCCGGATCATCAACAGCACCAGCAACATCCTGATGCACTGAGCAGCAGTTCAGTTTCACCACATTAACACCTGCTTCCAGTTGAATTTCTAGGATTTGGTTAACTTAGTATGAAGTATGAAGGCTACATCAGGTACAAACACTTATGATTTGGGGTGTTTAAGTGGGTCCTCGGATCCTTTCCAAAGGACGGTGCCAGGGGGTTGCTCATAAAGCCATTGAAGATCAGCTACTGTGTAGCCGGAACCAGGACGAGCTATATCTGGCCAATACTTCCGCAGATGTTCAGGGAACTCAGTACCCTTCCAGGGAATTGAGCCATGAGGTCCACAATGGTTTGTGTGTTTGTGATGGTAGTAGCAGCAAAGTTTTTTGGATCTGATCTATAGTTTGTTACGTCAAACGTCAAATTGTAGTTTAGGATTTTAGGATAGGAATTTTTCTTGCCACGTCTATAAATTCGCCGCGGAGTTTAGCAACACGCCTGCTGGCGACGACGAGGCTGAGCTCGTCTTGGATTGTAGATGGAATCCAGCGGCATTGCATTCCGGTAGCCGCAAGGCAACTAGTTTGGGCGCAAACCCTTCCAAGCCATCCAGAAAATCCGGCAAGGCAACAATTATCAATCAATCAGTCACCATCACAGTTACCTTTCACCTCTGACTCTGGATCGGAATAACTGAACTTGACTAGACCTAGCCTAGACTAGACTAGTATAATATAATATAATTGTTCTAATGCACCACTCCTGACTCCTACCACGCCACTCGGCCCTTGATCGCAATCACGCCTTGTATGGATCATGCTCACCCACATTGGGCAATTTCCGCAAACAGCCGTGCACGTTCTCTAGCACCACTGCCCTTGGTGACAAAACGCTCGAACAAAGTGAGTGGCTCGACTCGAGCTTGATTGGGTTCACGAGGTAGGTCAGTAGTCAGTAGTTGGCAGTAGTAATAGTAATAGTCACTACTCCGCTTCAACTGTCAGCCATCTAGGTTGAATCTTAATCTAACTCAAGTTCATTGCCATGGCCAGCTGACTTGCGGGTAAGAATCTTTGGTCGGTGAGATCTGATAAATCTGCTCGTTTCCACAAATGGAATTGCTCGTTCATCCTGAGGGAAAGGTGACTCAAATTGAACTTTGAACTAGCTGCAAGGTGGCAAGACTCAAGACAAAGCGCTGAACACCGTGCCCTACCTTGGGAATGAATCAAGTCAAGTGTCTGTACCAAACTCAGATCTAAACATCGATGCTACGTCTGTCCAGCTGTACCGCACCGAAGATTCAGCTGAAAACAATTTGCACACGGCCGCAAACGAATAGGTCTAGAGCAACATGAGCAGCATCACCAGCTGGCGGGACTCCATCGCAATGCTGTCCATGGGTAGCGCAAAAGCCACCAATCCTCAGAATGGGTAGCGCACTGACTCACCAACGGTCAGTGGGCTCATTGAACCCTTGGGTTGGGTAGGAAATGAGTTGGGCTGCGGGGCTGCCCAGAACCAATTTCTTTGCTTTGCTCGTAAAAGCCGAGCCATTCCCTACCGCTCGCCCACCCTCAGTTCAAATTAGATCAAGTCTCCGCGGACCCTGGATATCGCTCCAACAATGCTCGACCCAATTGTTCGCCAGGAAGAACTCACGCGTCGGTGCCTCAAACTCAAACAATCTGAGTGAAACCGTACCACGCCTGATATGAACCGAATCAAATGAATCATGTCAACCCTTCATGAATCATAAGTTCAACCTTGCCCATACGCCAGCTGACTTGCAACCCAGATGCATGCCTCTCACTGGCGATGACTTCAACAAAGCGACCCGGCAGCAGTTGGTCTAGGGCGTGAGATGGTGCCCCTGTTCCGCTGCAGCCTGTGCCAACCACCTCAGCGAACAAATGGCAGTCGCACAGCTCGTCAAGGACAATGTTGGACAGCTACGACTCATGACTCACGACAATAAGTCCGACGTGACCCCAATCAAATTTTATCAAACCAACGAGTTGTTGTAATTTGTGTGCGTTGAGCCACTAATTGCCGCCGTAGCCCAGCAGCATAGCGGTCCAAGGCTGATGCGAATGCAGGAATCTTCTGTCGCCATGTGTCTAACCAGGCAATGCACTGCGGTGTCTTCCTGGGTGTCATTTGCGCCGGTTTTGTTTTCTTCATCAACATCAGAATTAAAACACTGAAGTTGCCACCACAAAAGACAGGAATCGGAATCACTGAAACCGATAATTTAATCGATCTGAATCTGAATGCCAAAGCCGAAAGGCTCAACATCATCTGAAAACTCGGCTTCAGATCTTGATCTCGACCTCCTCGAACGAGAGCCAACCCTCAGTGCACAAACACATTGAAGAGAAGACAGAACCCATCTCAAGAACACTCTGGTGACTGTAGAAAAAAATCAGCCTACAATCCACCGTTTTTTACGATCAACCTAAATGTCAAAGCCGAAAGGCTCATCTACGCCATCTGAAAACTCGGCTGCAGATCTTGATCTCGACCTGCTCCTCGCTCGAGAGCCAACCATCCTGGGATCCCAGGAGGATGAAAACAGAATCCAAAACTTGATGAATTCCACCAAGATGAAGTCAACCACCCTCTGGAAACAAAATGGCGGGGAATTTCGGGGAATCGGATTCCAAACGATATAGGATGTGAGATCATACCCCAGCCCCTGTGGCTGTCATTGCCAAGTCACGTCTCCAACTTCTCATGTCCCATGTAGAGGTCGGACAGCGGCATGGCGGTCGGATGACGTGGCTCAAGTGGGTGAACATGCAAAAAAGTTTTATCACGATATCGACATCGACGATACCTCCAAATGAATGAATGAGTTGTTCAAAGGAGCATGCACGTCCGGCTAGAAGCTAGAAGCTAGAGGGGCTTTCTATATGTTTCTTTTGTTTGGCCATCCATGTCGAGAAGCACCCCACTGCTAGCGTTTGCTAGCCATGAGCCAACTGTCTCAACAAACCAAACGGCTAGTCATGGCCTCCAACGTACTAGCAATGGCCTCCAACTCCAACCAACTAGCGATTGCCTCCTCTATAATTTAATAGTGATGGGCTCCAACGATGGCCTCCACTCTACCACAATGGCCTCCAACCAACTGGCAAAAAAAAGGTAAAAAGAAGTAAAAACAAAACATACTCATCAGAGGCTTCCACAAAAAATGTTACTAAGAAAGAATCAACACTAGCGATGGCCTCCACTCTTTACCGTACCAGCGATGGCCTCCAACACAGGGCGATGGCCTCCAACCTACTAGCGATGGCCTCCAACCGATGGC
>CAXAMN010028639.1:0-47956 GCA_963970005.1 Durusdinium trenchii
ATGTGGTTCTCCTTTACTGTCTTTCAAATCAAAGGCACAGCCGTCACAGCATGTCTCATACAAATCATGTTTCTTGACAAACTGCAAAAGCTCGGTCAACATCCAACCTTCGCAATGTTTGGGCCATTCGAAAGCAACATGTCCTCCGTTCTGGAGAATTCTCTCGGCAACCTTTATGTAGTTAGCTAAGAGTTTCTTGCTTGTCTTTCTCTTGGCTTTCAATTTCTTTGCGTAGGATGAGCCATATCGATGCAGACACATTTTCTGCCAAGGACTCCACGAGCTACATGGAATGCTTCCCCAAAGGTCAGCCCCCTTGAACATGTCTACCAACGACAAAAGGCTTTTGATGTCTTCTTCATTTTCCAAGTTGGTTTGTTCTCGATGCAACCGAAAATGCGGAACCCCCCTTGATTCATTAATTTCTCCTAGTTTCGAGTCTTTGCTGCAGCAGAATTCAAACATTGCATGACTTTTGTCAGACCTCATCCTCCTTTCACGGGGTGGTTTCAATGTCTGAACGTTTTTGACTTCTGCAGGGACCGGAGTCAAACCAAGGATTGACATGACAGCATCAAGTCCGCGAAGAGGTTCTTTCTCAACATTGCATGTCATGGCTATGATTCTAGCTCTTACATTCTCGGGTTTCTCCTTCGGAAAGAAGTATGTGCATCCTACCCAACTTTTTGAACAAATGCGCCTATTCGGTGACATGGATTGCCAATCATCTGCAAACAATGAAGTCTTGTTTCTGCAAGTCCAAACAGTTTGACGTTCTGTTGTCACTTCGAACGAATCGAAAGGACAGTCGTTTCCAAGCGGTGTGAACAAACGCTTCCTCGGACGGACATGGATTCTCTTCCATGCAGCTTTGGCCTCATCAAAGTCCCAATAGTCATTCAGTGCCTCAGCATTACAGCAATCCACGTGAGAAGCCTGTAGCTTGCTCTCGTGGCCTTCAGGCAGGACAATGGGATTTTCTCTGAATTTTTGGCGGCTACACTTGTCCTTCAAGGTGTGCATCGAAATGTCCACAGCTTCTTCTGATTTCTCTTTGTCTTTCTTCGAATCTGACTCTTTGGCTAGTCTCTCGTCTTCCAAGAGTTTGCCAATCCTTGCGTGGCATTCATCGCTGTGCCTCACGCCTTCTGCGATTCTGTCGCAGCCTTTGCAACATACAGTCTTTCCGAATCTAATGCATCTCTCCAATGTTACATAAGGCCTGCGTTTGCGTTTGGCTGGCTCGGGAGGATCCTCTCCAAAGGGCAACGACTCTCTGGGATCAATGCTCAGCAACTCCCGATCTGCTTTAAACAATGCCAGCTGTGAATTTGCAGCCTCTTCCAAAGGAAAGATGAACACTTCTGGTTTCACAAGCTCACTAGTATACACTTGGATTGGTTTCTCACAACCTTTCTTGTTGGTGCGAACAGCTTCATAATCCAAAACCAAATGCACACCTCTGAACTTATACCCGTTGTCGATTCGCCATCCACAAAAGATCCCAGGAAAAGTCCTTGGGTCAAAGGCAGGAAGTTCTCTATGCTTGGGTGGTTTGTACCAAACTAATGCACCAAAAGGAATCCGGTACCCATCAAAAACATTACCTGAAGCAACTTCATAACAGGTTTTCCCTTCCTTCAACGCTTTGGACTCAGGAGTCTCATTCGGATGCACAGGACATGGATGTGTGATTGCATGCGCTACAACAAAATACTCTATGCTTCTTGGCCAAAAGGCGTGCGGCAAACCTGACTTGAGATGGATCGCACGTGTGCCTTCTTTGATCCTTCGGATCAAGCTTTCCAACTTTGCATTGTGATACGGGTCATTCTCAATCCCTGGTTCACTCAACCAGCCCAAATGTTCAACGGCTTTGGTCAATTCTTGAGCACAGTCGGTTTTCACAAGGCAAGAAGACCTAGGGGAAGCTCTGGTCCCAGCAAACTTCTGAAGGCACAGGATGTTCGAGTCAGTGTCTCTTGAGGTCATGGAGTAAGCTCCAATGCAACCTGAGAATTCATCGAAGCAAACAAGGCATGCTTGTTCCCCACCAGCACCTTTGGTTAAATCTGCCCCCAAAATAATGTGATCTGCTCTCATCATGTGGCCATAGTGGAGCGGAGGAATTTCATCCTCACCCGGTGCCCCCCTTGACCGATGAACCCGACCTGTCATCTTTGCTCTCTGACAAATCGAACAGTAGCGGTTTTTGGGGAAGTGACAAAGTTGATGAGTTTCACTTTTGGCTTCCTCTTCAAGGCGTTCACGGAGTGATGGGGTCCAAGGGTTGGCCTCTTCATCTTCTTCATCTAAAGGGGCATCCAAGGGCTCCGCTTTTGGTTCATCACACAACATGAGTTCATCACCAAAATGAGGAAGAGTTTCTGGTTTCTCTTTCAACACTTTATCACTAACCTTTGGCAAATCTGCTGGTGCTTCAACACGAGGTTCTGGCTCCGGAACAGGTGCTCCTGCCGGACGATCTCTTGACCCTGAACTCGGACCTCCAATTGGTTCTGTGTCTGAGTCAAATGCGACAGGTCCTGGACTGGCTTCCAAATCTGCTGGCGCTGCACCTACCCATTCATGAATGATCGGAACATTCTCACGAACTTCCATGTGAATCTTTGCCGACTCAGGGCAAAAGTGCTTGAGATCACCAAGACGATCCGCCTTGATCATGTAGGGCAATTCGTCTGGCAGCCAAACAAACCCTCGTTTGTGTTGGTTTACTTGAATTCCCAAAGACAATGCATGGGGACATGAATCCAAAGTGTAGAAAGTGTTGAGACCGCTCACTTGCCCTTGGAGTTCGATGGCTTTTGTGGTTTTCCTCTCCCCACCTCCCGTTCTAAAGATCAGGTTTTCTGGCGGGTCGATGATGAAGCCTCTCCAATCATCGGGCATCGAGTCTTTCGACAACAAATTCCTTCCTGCACCTGAATCCATGAGGAATTCCATTTGACATGGATGTGACGCCAATGCAGGGACACTTGAATGATCAATCTGGGACATCGGATTGCAGCATGTGATGGCGGTCATGATCGTAGTCACGGCTTTGGCCAACAACTGGACACAAGGGACTTTCAAGGAACTCCGAGTGACTTTTCTGCAAACCTTCTTTGCTTCTTTCAAAGCAGCTTCGGCTGACGGAATCGACGCGAATGCAGTTGCAGCAGCTACGGAAGCGGCTCCGGCATGACTTGAAGAACTAGCACCAGTACCAGACTTCAAACGAGGTTTCGGGCCTTTGTACAAGTTCCCTTTGTCATGGAGGAATTCACAATCCTTCCCGCGAGTGCATGAATCGTATGCGAAGTACATGCATGGCAGTTTTGCTTTCTGCTCCTTGGTCAGTGGTGGCTTGTCCTCCTTGTTCTTGCCTTTGCCATCTTTTCCTTTCCCTTTTCCTTTCTGGGCAAACGCTGCATCAACATTCTTGTCTTCCTCAACCTTCTTTGATGTCTTGGGCTTGTCCTCTTTCTTGACCTTTGTGTCTTGCTCTGGCTTCTTTTCTTTCTCTTTCTTTGTCTTCTCATCTTCCTTCTTCTTGTCTTTTGTCTCTGCTTGTGCCCCTCCAACCTTTGGACCTAAGCCTGCTGAGGTGAGAGCTTTGTCCATTGATGTTGTGTTCAAATCCATTTGGGATATCTCAATGGCTTCACACATCTTGCTATACAACCAACGGCTGGTTCGCTTGTAGCTACCAGTGTTTGCTTCCCGAAACTTGTCAATTGCGAGTGCCATTTTGGGGTGATTCTTGAGGCTTTCAAACAACAACGACCTCAGCGACGTTTCAGCTGGCATCTCACTGGGTTCAAGAGCGCCTACGCAAAAGTCATATCGCTGTCGAAAGTCTTCAAGTGCCTTGATGTCACTACCATTCATCTTCAAGGACAAAAGGTGGTGCTGACTAAGTGCCGTTCCGCGGTCGCGATCGAGTCGAAACTTTTGGAAGATCAACCACAACAATTTGCGACCTTTTGGTTGTTGATCATGTGTCTGACATCTCTCTTGGTGGGTCTGAAACTCCAAGGCGAATTTTGTGCCTTTTGCTGATTCTAGCAATTTGGCGCCTAGGATCCGATCCAAGATGGGGAAATCCTTTGCATTGTTGAACTCTTTACCATCTTCCGAGATGTTGCAACGATTGATCCAACGGAACACGACGCTTTCATCATTCTTGGCAAACTTGCAAGCCCCACTGAACACTGCGTTTCGGAAACTCCGGCATTTTGCTGCGTCTTGAGGCAAAGCAGGAATCTTTAGATAGTCATACTGTTTGATACGCATTAGTCGTTTCTCTCGTTTGTAGGGATCCTCCGAATCGCTTGATGAGCCATCTCCACTTGGGGATTTTGGTGGTGAGTCTCCGCCCCCTCCAGGATTTCTGTTTGAACCCTTTCCTTTCGAGTCACTTGAAGAGGATGAAGAACCACTTCCTGGCGGCGATCCGGGGACTTTGCGGCGGTCTCTTGATCGGTTCGATGATGGCTGATTGCCCGATTGCACAGGGTTTGCCGTCAACCCACCAATCAATTGCTGCATTTGAACGGTCAACTGATGCACTTGCATTTGCAAAGCAGTGTTTTGGTCACTTTGGATTTGAAGTCCGATCTGATCATTTAGCAAGGCAGCAGGAGGCAACATTGGATTTGCCTTTGGTATCTCTCCTGCACAAGCGGACTGAGTTGGTGAAGGTGCCAAATGCAGCTCTTCACCCTTGGTTCCTGTGGCAATGGGCGTCAATGCAAACGAAGGCAACGCGACCCGCGAATCTTGCATTGGTTGACCCTGGAATGCGACCGTGCCAGGATGGTAGGATTTAGGAGTTGCAATATTATGCACCACCGGAACCAATTCACCCATTCCATGAACTTTCCTAGATGGACTTGGCTGACCAACACTTTCAGGTTTCCTATCAACGAATGAGGTTGCCTTTGGCGGCGGACTACAAGGATGGATGGTGCTTGGTGCCCCTGGAGTGCAACTCTTTGCAAGGGACTGCAACCTTTCATCTTGATCCTTGATCCTCCTCATCATCGCTTCCATTTGACCCCTCATTTCATTCATCTGCCTAGTGGTGGACTCTAGTGCTTTCTCCTTTTGGTTCAATGCACCGGTCACTTCGACCACCTGGTTCGTGCGATCAATCACTAAAGCCTTCAATTGCTCAATCTGATTTTGGTAATTAGCAACCTCTTGATGAGACTGATTCATCAAACGGGTAGCTTGACCTTGGGTTTGACGGACCAGTTCATGGGCTTCTTCTTGAGACTGCTGGACCATGCTCCTGGCAGTGGATTCTACCGCCTGGATTTGAGACCTGGCTTGGTTTTCAATGGATTGAACTTGACTCTGGATTTGGGCTTGAGCATTAGATTCAATACCCTGGATCTGCTGAAGGGCTTGGTTCCTAAACTGACTCTCCATTGCTTGGACATACTGAGCAGTCTGGTTCCTCGCATTAGCTTCAACTTCAGAGGCGTATTGAATGGCTTGACCCTGCACTTCGGACACGACCTGGTGAGCCTGAGCTACTACCAGAGGGTTCAAATCCAAAAGATTGACTGATCTGGCATCTGTGAAATGAGACGACTGGTTGCTTTCGAATACAAGCTGTCTTGCATCAATATGACCGATGGTCGGTTGTTGGTATTCAACACCCGTCCTTGCTGTTGGGTTTCCTTGATTACTTTGAACCATCGATGAGTGAGATGTTTCTGTCAGGGATGACAAACTCGTATCTTGGATAGGAGTTGCAATGGCTTCCCCAAACATGACAATCTGTTCACTCTCCGGTGAACCATGCGCACTTCCTCCTGATCCCTCCATCGCTTCTTTTCAAAGATCAAACGACGTCTACTCGGCTGCAATGAAATTCTCAACTGCCTCCTTCGTCCAGCCGTCGCTCAACCAATTGGCGTATGGATACGCAGATCCGCTGTTCAAGCTCCTCTTCCGTGAAAGCTTAATGTGAATCCCGGTTGCCCTGTCGGTGGCCAAAGTGGCTTCCAACTCAGATAGGATATCAGCGTTGTCGTCGATCAAACAACAAGACAAGTGATCCCCCAACCGTTCGGCAAATCTCGAGATAACTGCAGCCTTCCCTGTCGGACCGTCCGGCTCGAACGTACAAATGATCCCGTCAAACAAGTGATGAATCCCTTCGCTGTTGCTCCAAATGTCCTTGCACGCTTGATAGCGCCCCGAACTCCCAATGAAAGAAAGAACGAAAACAAATGGAATACGCTCGTGATCCAATGCAAACTGTCTGAACTTCTCGACCGCCTCAATGTTCTCAACTCCCACGCGACCTGTCTGTCTGCAAGTATCGCTGTGATCCCTGTCAAGAACCTGATGGTGATCAACAAAAAGGACCTTAACCTGGCCAATGCCTGCAACTGCTCACAAATGCACTTCCTGTGACTCCCAACGAGTATAGCGACTCTCCGCTGCCTCAAAGGTAAGGAAATGTACCGTGTCCGGCAGAACAATCGAGACTTGAACTGGCTCTGGCCTCCGCGGCGGAGCCTTTGCAAATGCCTTTGGCGTAAGGCCAATCACAGCAGGCGGTACCGGAACAGCGGGCTCAGGCCTAGGTGGCAGTGCCGAAGCAGCTAACCTATGCGCCTCCTCGAATCGAGCTCTGTACGTTTGAAGAACCTCCTCAACAATCGTCACCCGACTCTGTGCGCAAAAGTTAAAAGACGTAACACCGTTCAGCAAATGCGGATGTGTCAACGCAAAATGCCCCTCAGCCACGCCCTGGCGAATGAACGCCCTCTTCTGTGCTCGGCCGCTCTTTCCCGAGCGAGGGAACCTCAGAAGCTTGTGGAGCTCCTCGTACTCGGGATGCTCCGGATCGGAATAACCCCCTTCAGGCGGGGGCGGACCAGCGGGTTCAGTCGGACGACGTGAACCAGAGGAAGATGCGATGGCTGCAACGACGGCCAACAACCGATCGCAAAGCGATACGGCTGATAACCAAAAGAACACAGCAGCCGCCCCTTTTTCCCACAATCTTGAGCCAAACATGTCCGGTGAAGTGAAACGTCAATGACTGGATCATGTGATGGCTACATTCATTAAGATTCCTATGACTTGCATGTCAAGTGATACACAGTGCTTAGTGACACATCGAATGCAAAGCTTGCCTGCAGAGATGCTCTTTGGTTGTTCATGGACTGCTTCAAGGACTGCTTCCCCTGGCGTGCCAGATGCATCGACCAGGGTGCTTTGCTAGTGGATTAGGGGTGGTGGTTTCACCCCATGTCTCTCTCCTGATTCTTTGCAAACCTGTGCGCACTGTGTATTGAAACCGAATCTGGCAATTCAATCAATATCAATCAGCATCGTCTCTAACATCTCACTCATGTCTTTCTCTGCTTCTGTCACGTGCACTACAGTACTTCCTACTCGGGCATGGTTCTGCAGCATTCAACACACCATTGCTTGAAGTAGAGACTTGCTCCATAGAATTCCGACCTCATGGCTCTCGGGCTGTGGCTGTGGCCTCAGCTACAGTAGGAAGCAAGACTGCTGGAACCTAGCTTGGATCTTGAACGACTGATTGAAGACTGGAAGCAATGCGTATGGTGGATGGGGACGTTCAACATATATAATTCAACTCGTACTTTCAACAAACGAGATCTGTCAAAAGAGGGGACATAACATTGTAAATGATTCGGGATGCCATTCAATGTCCTTCTGGTCCGAGTCTCACATCACCAAGTCGCATTTCTGCACTGAGAGCTTTCGCAGTCTGAGGCTCTGTGGTCTCAGCCAGGAGTTTCTCAGAGTGTTCCGCACCAGAGAAGACCTGGCTTTCAGCACCAGTGCAAATAGTACAGTTAGTCAAATAGTGAGCTCTCTCTTTAAGTCTTCAAATGGTGATGCATACACCATTCTGTCGACATGCCCGTCGTTTGCCATACATAACTGCACATTCATCACAAGCTGCTCGTGCCCATGGGGTAGGGAGATGCAAACTGCCAAAAGTGAGTGGTTCCCTATATCAACTTGATCTTGTGGACCCCCTGTATAGTACAAGTATAGAGGAGGAGGCAAATTGATCCAGCTCTTGACTATGTAATGCCACTGAGCCGCCCATTCCAAGAACTCTTCGGTATCAACCTGTCCATCTTGGTTTTTGTCCTGAGCTGAAACTTGACTGAAGTCCACTCATTGGCACAACTTTGACGAGAAAAACACAAATGAATGAACCAGTGATTTCTTCACACATAAATTATCATAAACTATGACTATAATGCCTTTCCTATGTTCTACCAGTATCTATTTGTTTGTTTCCTGTTTTCTAGGGTGATTATATTGTATCAAACAAATGCAGATTAGTTAGTGTGCCTCGGAAACCACAGTGTGTCATCCAACGCATGTCGTTCCACAAACAACAATTTCCTGGCGTGATGAGAATGAAGCAGCAGCACAGTGCCCTTGTCTGACCGACAAGAATGTGGCCACACACACACACTGCCTTTGGCCACACAATGCGTGAAACGACAGTGTGATTCTTGTAGCGACTGGTCCGAAGCGCCTGCACAGCATGGCAAGTTTATTAAAACAATGAAAATAGACTGCAACCAGCAAGTGTTGTGGTCGAGAGTCAACGGCGTGCACCACATGCTCGACATCGTCGGTGGTCATTTCTCCACCTCAGGCTCTTCTTACCAAACGTTTGTGTGGAACAAGCAATCAGGAGGAAGAAAACTCCAAATATTGGGTAGCACTAGGTTCATGAAAATTATCGCGCACAGTAGCTAGCAACCAACCCACAAAAAAACCGAAGTCAGTTTCAGAGCCCACCAAATGGTTTTAGAGACAAGCGGCCATCCTCAAGAGATGTCCCCTTGAAATTACATGGTTCCAGAAATTCCTAATTGACAAAGGGGTGCTGGCTGCAAATCGAAGACGATCCGTGACATCACTACGAGTTCTAATCCGCAACGTTCAACCTATTTAGGGAAATGCTGGTTTTCAGCCCGAATAAGTCATCAGCGTGATTTGAGATTAATTCTAATTTAATATGTATATATATATATATATACATGACTTCATACATGTTATGTGCTTTTTGACGCCAGAAAAATGCCTCTGCAGAGCCGAATTTGGATATCTCTGGATCAAACGAACTGCATCACTACGCTACCCTCGTCGGACCGCTCCTCCCGAAATGCCTGCCCAAGCTTGCATATTGCGTGATATCGAGCACAAGAAAAATATGCGCAAGTGGAATGGGAATGTCGGATGAGGCGCGCATGAGTTTAAACACGATTCGTGAGAATGAATTAAACATCTGCAGGGTTCGTACTTCGACTCAAGCAAGTCACCCAACCAGACCGCTGCAATACACTGTACCACACAACAAACCACCACATCAATAAGAATCGCTTGATCCTTCATCACCTGGCAAGCCATCACACCCCTAAATCACACGACCCGGCCAACCGGCTGTGCAGGAGCTTGCCTGGCAGCTGGTCCCCCAACGTCTATATTAATAAATTACTGTGTATATGTTATACATTGTACATATAACATATATTGATATACACTACACTGCTGCCTATATACGTATGTACTTTTCCATGGGTCCCACCGTTGATTGAACTCAGTTCTTGGAACATTGCTAAGGCTCATGGCCACATTGCAGAATCGATTCCGATATATACCCCACCGTTACTTGCGCATTCGGCTGCTTGGGTGAAGCCCACTTGACACTGCATTCAAATTCTGCACCTTTCCAAAACCCAATCCAGCTTTGATCCTTCTGGTCTTTGCAAGAATCTTCCAAAGACAACACATCTGTTCGCCCTTTATATAAAATATTATGTAATATCCTATATCTTATTAATCAATTGCCCCGTTCAGCAGAACACAGTTGGACAACAAAACGGACAAAAATAGTTCACCCCACGGGCCCTCATTCAATCCAGCGGCAAACTCTGCTCAAGCAGTCCTTGAACTCATCGCGTGAAACCAGGCCATCATCATTGAGATCCCATTCGGAAAACAGCCACTTCACTTGCTCCTTCACCTCAAACATGAGTGTGCCCGCGTACAGGAGCAAAACTCCACCAACCTTAACCTATAGAAACAACCTGGTCATCATTACATTCACTCTCCCATGCTCTATATGGCATCAGATTGGGGTCTTCAAAGCACACCTTTGGTTTTTCATCCACCAAACGACTCTCATTGGGATTCTGCCAAAGAAGACCGGTTTCAATTCAGTGTGGAATCGACGTACGCATAGAGGCCCCTTGCTTCGATTGTTTCAAGTCCCGTTGGGTGGCATGCTACTGGATTTGGTGGCTGTTGTAGGTACAGAATGGCTGCGGTGGTGTTGCCTTGCCAACTTCCTGCTTCTCTGCTGGTCTTGTGCACTAGGTACAAATTTGGTCCTTCCTAGCGGATCCAATGACTAAATTGAGACGAGAAATCATGCATGGCTTGCATTCCCATGCTCGTCAGGTGAATGTGTACGCGGTTGCTTTACAGAGCCTTCGAAAAGCAAATTGTGATGGAGCTGAGAGCTGGCTGCAGGTCCACCATGAACCAGATTCAAGGAGAAAAGTGACGCTTTGGATTTCAGTGAGTGTACATCTTCAGGACAACCACCGGACTTTTAGCAAACTCGGTGAGGATGGCTACGCCTGTGCGATTGGCCCAAGAAACATGTTCGGCCCAAGTCGAAAACGGTGAGACCTGGGGAACCCTTGGAAAGATGAGGCCTCGGAAACCAGTCAGTTGAAGTGAGCAATTCATAAACAGAAACCTCTTACTTTTGGCCTACGACCACCACGACTTGAGGCCTTGGTCGCACATTCTTTGTGTTTTTCACTCCCGCCTGCTAATTCAAGCCTTCGAAACCGAAACCTGTTGTGTCAAAAACGCATGTCAGCTGTCAGCCGTTAGATGCACCAAGATCTGGTAGTTCCTGCGGGCACCTTTCTGGCAGGAAAACATGGGAAAAATGAGGTTGGAAACCTGCGAACTAATTGTGGGTTCACAACCTGTGGAATATCATTGTCGGTAAGATGTGTACTAAACAGTTTGTCGGACCTGGACCTGGCGCGCTCTGCAACGCCGTGCACCGCGTCCCGCCGGCGTCCGCAAGCAGTCGGAGATAAAGCCCGGTCCATCAAACGCCAGGTCGCCGGCGTTTCAATGGTTGCACACGACTCTCCCTCGGGCGCTACTTCCATAGGCGAAGTTGCACCACCCGCGTGGCGCTCCACTGTCGATATGATGAGGCCCCGGAGGCGGTCCTGGTCCACCATTGAAGTGTTCCTCACCCGAAAGGGAAAACATCGAAGCAAATTTTTAAAAATTGGAGCTACATCGCACGCATCGTATGTTGGTTCTGCTTTCCCTCTAGCTAGAAGACATAATCGTTTGATATGTTTCGCATTTTGGTTACCAAGTTACAGATCGTGCGTGTCTTTGACTTCCGCAGTGCAGACCAGGCTTTGCTCCTAGCAGTGGTTCTCACTGTCAAACATCTATTTACAACTACGCACTGAAATGCACTGAATATAATTAACCGTCATCCGTCTGTTTGATCTTTTCGTTGATTTTCAATCCTTTGTAGATTCGAGCTTCCAGCTTCGTTTGCCAAACTCGCAAAGGATCTTGAAATCATTGTATTCTGTTAGCAACAATAGTGGCCTACCTAGTGCAAGTAAAGGAGATGATTGTGATGCCAACAAACCAAGTATCTAGGGCACATCGCACGGCTCGTCGCTGGTGCTCTGCGCCCTGCCAACATTTCCGCTAAAATGCAATGTGACAGAGTGAATCCATGTCACACGTCCAATTTTCATGAAGCGCCTGCATATTGTGTCAGAATTGCCTGTCTACGCCTGTCTTCTCTCGACATGTCTTCCCTCAGAACTAGTCAAGGTGCCATGTCGTCACTTGGAACCACCAGCGTGACTGCACGGCCAGTCCTGCCAAAGAACTCTTTTTGGCAAAGGTTTGAATACCCAACTCATCCAACACCAAGCATTTGGCAAACATGTCGAAAGTCCTCAATGTCAATCAACACAGCTGCGCTTCTCTCCGACCAGTGCTCACCCACATGACCCCTTCTCGAAACACCAAGAGTAGATTCAGATTTAAAAAACAGCACCCGTATGGACTTCCAACAGAAATGAGTAGAATTATAACTTACTTCATCCCATAACAACAGTAGTCTTTGCTCGGTGTTTGGCAACCACGTGATCTTGTAAGCTATCATCGGTCCACTTTTAGGGGCACACCGAGTGTTTGAGCCCAGGTACTCTCAGATAGATTAGTCGCATCGGTTTGCACTAAATGTTGCCGTTACTTGCGTCGAAAGGTCTTCGGGAAGTCGCATCGGTTTCATGATTCCATGCTGTTTTGAGAACATGCGACATGCAAATGATCTAGCTAACCTTTCTTTCAATGCTACTGGGGCCTCGCTTTAAGTCGTATCAACTGGAGGAAAGTCGTATCAAAATGGTGTGCCCTTGGGGATTGGCTTTTCTATGGATGTTTGTTGTTGTTCTATTTGTTCTACGAACTGATGTTAATGTGCTGTGCCCATGCGTTGCTTGCTTGTGTGATAGATTCAACAACCTTGTTGCATCATTGCATCGTGTTTTTTCAACAGACAGCGTGAGCTATTAGGGTTCTTACTTCAAGGAGCTGCGTGTGTGCGTTTTCGAGCGTGGGTGCTGGTACCCCTGAAGGGTGCCGCTGTTGTTCCAGTGTAGGAAGAGCTTCGTGTTTGCTGCTTGTTTGCTGCTGCTGCTGCTGCTGCTGCTTGTTAGCTCCTGCTGGCGTGCTGCTGCTATTGCTGTTGTTGTTGTTGTGGTGGTGGTGGTGGTAGTAGCTGCTGCTGCTGCTGCTGGTGTGCTGCTGGTGTAAATGCCTACTGCTGCTGCTTCCGCCAAGGAAATGGAATAATTTTGTATAAAACCAAAACATTTTTCAAACACTAAAGCGCCTTGTAAACAGGAACCTGATGTGACCCTGATGTGACCCCGTCGCATCGGGCCCCCCCTTGCAGATTAACAGTTTTCCAGTCACCTGATGTGATTAGTATTGTTGACAGTACAAGACAGGAGAAACAAACAGCAGTTGAAGTGCGCGGTCGACTTCACCCCATAGCCACATTGATGTCTTCTTACGGAGACTGGTTTTTGTCCCCTCCCCTCTCAGGTTTTGAAGCGTCCTAGCACGAACTGGCGACAATTCATGGACGCGAGATGACATTGCACTGACCTCTACTGCTGCTAGGCACGGGGAAATAGAAGGCAAAAAGGTGCAGTGTTTCGCATTGAGGTTCGATATGCTATAGAACCTATACACAACGCCTGGGCCAACTCCCATCCGCCATCATTACCTGTCATGAGTCATAGGATAGACTTCGACCCGTACAAAGTCCGACCCCCTTGGACATCTATAGTTCGGAAGGGTGCCCTTTTTCAACAGGGCACCCCCACGCAACTCCAAGGTTGTTGACTGCGCTCTATGTTTTCTCCAGGAGATCCCATATCAAAACGCAGTTGTAAGGATTAAGCCCGCACATATCTCCTGAGTTGTCCGAACACTATCTATATGAGGCTTGCACAGGGTCTCGCCGCTTCTGTCCTCTAACTCTCTAACTGGATACGCGCCTGGTTAGCCTGGTCAACTCGACACCATTTCTTGCATTTGCTTCTACAGTACTCTGATTAGAAGGCTGACAACGCAGCTTTGAAACTCAATATGGTAGAGCCGATATACACAGCGCCTGGATCAACCCCCGTCCACTGCTACTGGGCATTGGATAGGCTTCGATCAGTACAAAAGTCCGACTCCCTTCAACGTCTATAGCTCTGAGGGGCGCCCTTTTTCATCCAGTTAACAGCCCTCTTCACAATAAAAGGGGGAAGGGGGCCGGCCCCCAACTCAAAGGTTCCTGGCTGCATTCTATTTCCTCTCCTGTCCTCTACCTGCACTCATAACCCTCGATATGGGGCACCCTCGTTAAGGAGCACAGCGTCTGGCTTGTGCAAATCTCGCCGCTTCTGCCCTCTAACTGGATGGGCGCACCTGGTTAACCTGGTCAACTCCGTCAGTGTGGGATGACCTCTTTTCTTGCATTTCCTGTCACTACCCAAACGCCCACCTCAGTCTGAAGAGTCTCCTGAGCACTTCGCAAGTCCCCCACCCAAAACCCCCACCCCTAGTCAATAGACAGTCTAGCCATTCTCCTCAGCACTTCGTGATGTCGATGATGCACTGTTCAGCATCATTTGCATCACTCGCATCATCAAGACCCCTAAAACATACATGTTCACTACTTTCCGGACTTCCATGGACCGCCTCTGGTTTTCGCTCTCCCCCACCAGGCTCTGGGTTCACCCTACGGCCGGGCCCACTTTGAAACCACCTCCCCCCTATACTCACTTTCGCCCATCGACAACTCCAGCCTAGCCTATTGGCTGGCTTGCGCAATCTTGTTTGGCTCTTAAGAATCTGCCGAAAATCTGCCCGTCGACCGTCACCGCAGTCATGTCAGAGACTGGAGCACAGCCATTGCCACCAGCAAGCAGCAGCAAGGGCCCCTTCCAGGTGCCAGTGGTGGCTAGGGTGACAGCCTGGCTTCAAACCAATTCAATTCAGGGGGGTGTGGAGTCGGGATCAAGTGCTTCGCAATTTCTCATCATTGAGACCTTTTCAGTGTAAGTCTGGCGAACCAGGACAAACTCCAAAAAGAACTGAATGCTCATCATTGAGCATTTGTGCACCTGTGTCTTCAACAGGAGCTAGCGTGCACGCAAGGGTGGTTCGAAGCCAACCTACATTTGAATTTGCAAACGCAGAATCTGCCCGGGGTGCGGATAAAACTTGCGCATGTGGGCATGTGGGAGAGGGGGAAAAAACGCTGAACAATATTTGTGGCACTCCATAGTTGTTCAAAGTAGCGAGGTGCTCGAACAAGGGGAATGGGGCAATGCCTCTTGCATGAAATGCATATCATCGTCGCCTTCCCCACACCAGCCGAATGGGCAACAAAGATGTCCTGGTCCAATGGAGCAAAGCGCCACTGTCTGGAAATAATTGCACAATGCCTTGTTTTGAGTAGAGTGTGTATGGCATGTGGCACGCAAGCTTAACAATCAAAAATCTGACAATCAAACACCCAAAGCATCCATGAAAAGCTTTCAACATCAAGGACAGTCGCCCATCGTGACACGGGAGGGAAAGGGTGACCATTCCAATAATGGATTGCAGAACATGTGTTAACATTATTCTTAGACTAGTACTATAATTCTAATTATATATAATCGTACTGTAGAGTTAGTCCTCTACCAAAAATTAGATGGTCGTGGTGTCAAATTGTCAAGCATTTAATGGCGGTGTCACGTGGTCCGGCTTGAAGCTGCGGCATTCTTTGGCCAAAGCCTCACGCGTCGCCGCGTAGCTGGCATGCTTCACCTTAGTGTTTAATCAAGCCATGAACGCAACGGCAAGCCGGAGGGACACCAAACTGTAAATTGTGGGTATGGCTGCCTCACCTTTAACACTTCCCTCCCCACAAGAACAAACAGTCAGAGTCAGAAGGAAATTAAGAAAGTTTACAGTAGAGATCAAGAAACAAAAATAATGAGAAGTGAATGTGCAAAGCAAGCTGCAGAAGGGATGGAAAGATGTTTGAAGTGCTGCCGCAAATATGTTGGCTTTGCACCTCAACAAGAGATCAGCGCGATTTGACCTTGAGTCTTGAGACAATCTTGTGGAGGGCAAGTTTGCTCTCCAATGGTATTATAATTATACGATGGGGGAGAGCAGTAGCTGCTCAGCTACACCTTTTCTTTGCCCGTTTGACATGTTTTTGTGTCTAATTATGCTACATGTTCCATCACCTAGCTCGTGCGGCAAAACAGTAAAATAGAACACGTGCAAAGTGATCTGGTAATTGGATGTTATTCGACAACCGTCCACACGTGCCTGTAGTATTGCTACCGAGCCTCAGCTGCCGCTAGGCTTGGCTCATGATTACAACTCCGATAGCAAATGTAAAACAATTACACGGAAATTATATATATAAGTGTATATAGCACTCAACTTGTTCACCCTGCGACCCCCGAAATACAAGCAACAAAACAAAACATGAGACCAAGCACCACCTGCTGAAGTTGACTTTTGCCCCCTGCGGACAAGTATTGAAACATCTTGAAAACGAAGACATCCGGAGAAAAAGGCTCGACTCGTGTTGGGACGGAAAACAAGCTTCACATTTCCCCGATGGTCAAGCAGGATTGGGGAATACAGTACCTGTCTTAGAGTTGTTTACATTCACGATGATGCAACATGATGCAACGAGAAAAGGTACGATTTGCAACATGTCAACCACGTAGATAAGTTGGATTGGAACGAGGTATGCTTCTCTAGGAGAAAGCAAGCACTGTGAATGCAGCCACGTCCACCCACATATGTAGAGAACACCTGCGGTAGCGGCATCATGGTTTTAGCACGACATGCAAAATGTCAAGCAAAGAGTTCTGAGCAGTTCCAAGATGGAATCCTTTGTAGTGTTGTGCCATTAGCAAACTCTACTTGCACCAAGTGAACGAATACCAGGATATGTTTGTTTCGAGCTGCGCTCCACAGGTAGCAGTGCAGAAATACTCATCTTGCCCAATCTTGAGGCAAGTTGCGAATGTCCGAGCGAGCATCGGCCATTGCATGAGCTCAAATCTACAGCACAAGCCCGAGAGGCAGGCAATCTGTGTGGGTCAACCATATTGAGAACTCTGTGCAGCAAGCAAGGCATTTGACTAAGCTAAGTGCAACATGTTTATGGAAGTTGCATTGGGACGAAAAAAAGGGCTCTTTCATCCTTCTTCGAAGAATGCTTGACTTGGACTTGCATATAACAAGTCATTTAAGTTTGTCACAGTTGTCACAGCCACATTCTGCGGTTCAAACCGGAGACTAGACTGGGACCAACAAAACAGGAAAGAACAAGGAATGACAAAGAAAGCAACAACAAACATGAACGTATAAGAACATGCTCAACACTGAACAAAAAGCCGAAGGCGATCATAAAAGCCTTGCAAAAAAAGAGAGGTACACAACCAAGCTAGATTGAGATTGTGCAAGTGGAGGTTCACACCAGTGATTGTCCTGGGAAGTTTCTAGCAAATTATATAACTGAAGACTCTGCATGGCGATGATTGTCATGCTGTAACTACCTTGCAGCTTTGCAAACCCTGGGAATTATGTGTTTCGATGTAGACGGGATGGAACCGGATATATGTAAGGACCCGCAACATCTTACCATACTCCATGGAGTGGCTTCAAAAATGACAGGACCTTCCTGCGGCGAAAAACGGCACAGCCCCGTCGGCCTGTGTGCATTTAGCTTCCTACTCGCTGCTTCCAGGAGTTTGCTGGTGGACCTTGGTCGCTGGCTCACAAGCAAGCAGTGATGTCAAAGACCTTCCAAAGAGTCCTTCAATGCATGTCCAAGATGCATGATGTATAGCGAAATTCATTGAAATTGCTGTAATTTACAAGCCGCCACAGAACGAAACTTGGGAATGTTTATCAATGAGGGTGAGGCGCGAGGTTTGTGATCCACTGACGCAAGCCCGCTAATTTAGTTGGGAGTTGTTTGCAGTTTGCGCATTGTGAAATCGACAGGATGTAGCTGATGTATCCCGAAGGGAGAAAACAACAAAATTGGAAGCAGTCTTGTATGATGCTAATTATGATGTTGTCATGTGTGTTCCATGAATATTCAATCAAGTCAGCTGTTTGCCGGGCCACTGAGTGTCCACCTTGAAGCCTGGCAAGCCAAAACTCCATGAGTGCTCGCTGGAGCCCCACCTCAAACACCAACTGCGCGAATCTCGAGGAACGACGTCCGAAAACCCTAGGGTTCCGATGGACACATCAATCGAGTCAACTAGGGTTCTTTTGATGATGTCCATTTTTGTGGTCCCCGCTGATGCTGCTGCAAGCAGAAAACGGGTCGGGAGATGGAGGTGTTGCGAGCCCTCTGGCGTGTCACAAGCAAAACTCCAGAGTAAATAGTAAATACACGACTCCACCAATGGTAACTTTGGGGACGTGTCCACCAGCACAACTTCAACAATCTTCAACAAGAATGCAAAGAGTGTTCATAGGGCTGAGTCTCTAAGTTTCGCACTTGGGCATCTCAGGGCAAACCTGCATCGGTGGCAGAGCCCACCCTGCCCAAGCCCTACTATCCTCTCTACCTCAAATGCCCACCTCAGGGTTCAGCTCCAAGATGCGTAAGACCTTGGACCAACCAACGAGGCATCCCGGCGTAAGAGTATTGTGTTTAGCACAAATGTTCTCTCGATATGCGGTCACTTGAGCACCCCTTGCCATCCATTCCAGCCAAGTAAACCAATCCTGTTGTAGAGCATCTCCACCGGACCCTCCACAGCTCTGATCTATCCACTAAGGCGCGGAAAGGCCAGCGCTCTTCTGTCCAGCACCGCCGCAAATCCGGAGCCTGCTTTGTGGGAGTTTAGGAAGGGCACAATGGCTAGCTTCTAGCTCACGCTAGGTGTGGCTTGCAAGAAATGTGCCAGACTTTCACCTAAACTTATTAAGATAGACGTGAGGCGCCAGCAGCGTAGCAGCCACGGTTGGGGAATCATCACTCGAGATAACCTGACCAGAAACGAGGCACATCCTAGAGATCCTAAGAAACACCATGACAGAAAAGCCATCGTCCTGCACGGACATGGTCCCCGTGAAGAGTTCGTAGAGAAAGGGAAAGGCAGCATTTGCTGAGGGGCCTCCGAGCGCAGCAATAACTGTGCAGTGGAGCATTTGTACTGGCCAATGTGCTCGCTTTGTAGACTTTTGTGACGTTCCCTTCGATTGAATTTTGATCTCTGGATGTTGATGGCATCCAGGACCGGTGTCAAACATTTTTTGTGACTGACCTGGCCACTGAGGCCCAGGCCAAAAATTGAAAAGAGGCCATCGACAAAGCCCATCGCCTGAGGGCTCAAACACAACATCCAGTTGTTTCCAAGCTGATCGAAACACAAGCACAACAAACATGTCTTCAATGCACATATTTTGCCATACAACTGTCCTGGAGCAGATAGAATGTAAATCAATCCAAAAACATGACAATTTTCCCGTTTGTATTTTCCATACTGTATGTATATATATATATGTGTGTGTGTGTATTCTATTCTATCTACTGCAGGATGAGCCTCCCAGAACCCAATGAAACCTCCCTAGGTCTAACCTTACAGAACCACATCACATCAGGAATTCGTGGGAACCTCGGAGCTTGGAACTTATCCACTGCAAAGGTTCCTACGCACCTGCTTTCACCATGCACAAGGATGCCTACACAACAAAAAGCCTAAGTGGGGCCTACGCTGGGACTCCCGCGCGGGCACATGTCATAATGTGCGTTGTTTCATGTTGCTTCTACTTAGTTACTGAGGTGGTCCATGAGAACGACGATGATTTAGGGGTTAAGAGTTACATCCTTCACACGCTACCAAGCACCAAACACAGGGCTCTTTTGCAATGGAAGGCACCAACCGGCCAGCAGCAACATCCGATTGTTTGCTACCAATCACACCAGTAAGGCACTTGGGCTTTAGCCTTGAGACAGTAGCGCCCTCAAAAATAGGCATTGTTGAACATGTTATGAAACAAGTGAAGCAAGTGAAAGAACAGTGTTGAATTGAAGCAACGTGGGGAAAAAGTGACAAGAGTACAATAGGCAAAGTAACAATTCTGACTTTCATGTGTTCGATATGTTCATAGTTCAACAATCTGTTCAATATCGTGCTTTCTTATTTCACATTTCAAGGACTCACCATGTTCATGATTGTTCAACAAATTGATCGTTTTTACCATGGCAAGCTCCAATGTATATAATTATGTATGAATTTGAACTCCTGTTCCTATACGCGCAGCCCTGCACGGGAGCAGAAACAAAACGAGCCTTTTTGCCAGTCAAGAAACAATTGATCCGTTGGAATTCGGTCCACTGCACTGCACTCCGCAGTCCATTACATTGGGTTGTCTCAAACAAGCGTGTGAACCAATCATAATCCAGAAGCATGGCTGGATTTGAGAACAGCACCTGCCTGTCAACTTGCTCTCTGTGTGCAGTCCATGGGCCTAGTGACTGGCCTAGTGCATCATTTATGTTCTACTCTGGTTTGAAGGGAGGTGGCCCACTTACTAGCTCCTGACATGCTTGGACAAGGTCTTCTCAAGAACATGCACTCCAAAAGCAACTTACACAACAACCCTACGCAAACAACTTGTGTAAGCCCTCCACCTACAGCTTACGCAAGCCTACGCTAACCCACCAGTATACTTGAGAGATGAGAGGGTGAACGAAAGGTAGCAGGCAATCACAAGTAACCCTGGTAGAAGTCCATGACGGCGTGAACCGGCGCAGGGGGGATTTGATCCAGGCGGGCCCCCCCCCCGACGAACAGAATCAACTCTTACAGGACCAAACTCAATGCACAATCCCAACTCCTGATTGTAATACATTTTTGCTAAAGCAAGGAGAACTCAGGTAGCTCAGGCTACCTTTCGTGATATCAGAAAAGCAGCCTACACAACATTGAAGGAATTCCCCCCCCCCAAAAAAAAAAACAGCTCTATACATATGTATACTCAATTCCACATCAAAGCCCACAAAAGCGCATGTGCCTCAACCCCCTTCAGGTTTGAGACCTCCGGGCGGTTGTAGGTTACATCACCTTAGTGGCGGTTGTAGGTTACGTCAGCTCAACAACTGTAATGCAGTATAGAAGTTACATGAAGTTACTGTAACTGATCTGGTCTCAGCTGGTGTTACTTAAAAGCAGACTCTGTCTGGACGGTAACTCCTTTCGGGTCCTTAAGATGAGCTTAAATGTTGCCCGCAACAGGAATCAGCCTGTATGGAATGCGAGCTGCACATCTGCCATCAAATTTCCACAAGGGCTTGTCAAATCGGTTCTCATGACCAGCCCCCCAGCCCTTCCACCTCTCAATGCCTGGTGGCGTAACGTGGAGGAGATGCGTTCGAAAAGGCCCACGTCTTCGGTGAAGGTCTTGTCGCAAACCTGACTCAAGAGACGTACAAAACTGTGGCTGACACCTCTTAGTCTTCTATGACATACCAACTCTTAGTTTTCCTATGTCTTTCTGTGACAGGTCTGCGCTGTGGCACTCTCTGCCCAACCCGGCCCGATCAAAGTTGTCATCCTCCAAGACCGCGCCCGCACGGACAGGTAGCTCAAGCCTTGGCATCACTGGAATGCTAGGGCCAAGGTGGAAAAACACTTAAATTCCAATCTCAGCACCAGTCTGCACTCACGCATGCCTGCTGGTATACAAACATCAAAACATGAGTGAGTGAACAAGGTCCTTGCTTCTGGCTGGGCCCACTTGCAGCCAAGATTGCCTCCAAAAACACCCACTGCCACAGAAGTTTGAGGTTGTTATGCTTTGTGAGCAAAACTCTGAGAATCTGAAACAATAACTGTTTGCAAAGGTGGGAAGTGCAGCTTGGGGCTTTTCAAAGCTATCGCACCCTTGCAGGATGCTGAATGCCCCCCCTGATGGCATCAGTTTCTTCAGGTCTTCCTGAGTCTTCCTGTTTTGCATCAGGTTCTGTCGGCATGTGTGTCTTGCCAAGTCGGGCCCAGCTTGGCCTGCAGAGTTTGGCGCCGCATGGCAAGCTCCGATGGCGACGCACGGCTCTGGCAGGGCTCCAGCCGCTGGGCAATTGCTTGAATCAAGAACAACTGATCATGATCGATCATCGAATCTGCACTCTGTGCTTTCTCTTGCAGGCCTCCCTAGAAGTGCTGGAGGCCATCAGCAGCTGCAACTCCTGCTGTCACGCAGTATCTATCAAGAATTTGACTCCGCCATTTTGTTAACGACAATGAAGGCCTTGTTCTTTAGTTGGGCAAAAACGAATCTGATGCCAAAGTCCACGCCACTCCTCTTCCGGAGTCAGACGACACATCGCTGAAGCAAGGTGGCGTTTGCGCACCTTTCACACCAATTTTTCTACTGGCTTTGGAACAACAATGTGGCTCAAGCATGAAATCCAAAGGACCTGGGCCCATTGGTCTAGCAGTCTAGCGAAGCCATGGAGCAGCACAATTGTCTGATCTGAAAGTCAGCCGCAAAGCCATAAAGAACTGAGGTGTCAACGTATTCCACTAGCAGCTGGCTCGTGTCCCAACCTTTTTTACATGACCACACACTCAAATGTAAAATATCTGCCGTGTGACATAATGATCTATACTGTAATTCTATAATATACACATGCAGCATGCATGTGCATTCATACCCAAGCGCCAAGCTTCTGCATGTTTCATAACACGTATGCGATCTGGCATCTTACACCTGTTGAGAGCAAATTGCAACATGTCGGATATCCTTGGATTCTGGAGGATCCAAGTCCAGAATCACTGCAAGGAACCTCTGCACACAGCCACCAAATGCCTGCAGTAATCATGGCAACACTCCCTTCCCAGCGCATTGCTGTTCAAATCTGTGGCCCTCTGCGAGTCATGGTGTGCTGGCCGGCTGGTGACATGCCTCAGGCCACGACTATGCAGAGGTGAAGTCTGTTGTTGGCCCATGTTTCTCCAAGGTCTAATAAACTTGCAAACGGCCTTTACACAAGGATGAAAGAGCCCCCCCTATGGGCATTCCCATTGGACTTCTTGGTTTTTCCTTCTCTCTCTCTCTCACACGTCGTCACAAGAAGGACCAAACATCACATGGAGACAGACCTTGTGCAACGACATCAGGAGACTGAGATAATGAAGTTAAAACAAGTGGACAACCAAGCCAAACAAAGCACTGAGATACTATATAAGATGATATAAACATTTTAAAAATGGACAGGACAGGGTCAACAAATTGTTCCCACAATAGTGCAAAAGGCTGATACCCTAGTGAAGCTTTTCGCACCCCCCTTCTCAAAATGGAAGGCAGCTAACCACCCAAAGAAAAATCCAAGGTGCAGTAGGGGGAGGTTGCCAAAGACAAACGTAGACAGCTAGCTGCGGCATCTGGATGATGCACGACCTTGGCAGTTCAGACTGACTTTTCCGGAAGCCCAGATGGTAGGATGGAATCGTGGTGCGGTTCCCACTTCGCGTGCACGCCACGGCCAGAATGGAGCATGGCATCAAGCTCGTCAATTAAACATATGAACTACAAATTACATGAGTTCTCTGTGGCGTGTCAGGGCACAGGCTGATGCGATCATGCACAAACGCTCCCAAAGCTGCCGCTCCTCGCAAATGCGTGGCAAGAACGCATCTGAATGGAATCCAGCCTACAGGACGCAACCAAAACACAAAAAGTTCAATGTTGCTTCTGTACAGTGAAAACACCTTGTCTCAGGGCTGCAGGTTGTGGTCACCATTTTCCAAGCCCTTCTTCTTTGAGCCAGTCTGAAAGATTCTCAAGATAAGAGCTCGACAAAAATATGACAGTGTGACCGGGACGCCTCACTGCTGGACACCTCTGAGACAGTCAAGGCCGAGACCATCGCCTTTCGCAAAGAGAGGGTATGTCGGAAGGCCACTTTTTGACCTCGCCTGCTTGCGATATGGCAAGTCAAATTTTTGTTTGAACACAAGGAGGAGAGAAAAGAAATCCCTGCCTCGGCAAAATGCCAGGTCATCAAGCGACAAAGCCTCAAGTCAAGAACCTTCAACAAACTAAACAACCAACGCTGAAAACGTGCGCAAAATCTACCTGGCAGCTCTGGTCGTCTGGCCCGCATGCAAATTGGGTAGATGTTATCTCCCAAAAAAACGTACATGTGCTCAAACATCCTGTGCAGTACATCATATTCTGTACCTCCCTGATCACTTCGCTGCGGCCTCACTTGTGCCAAGGAGCAAAAGATAGAGATTTGCAGCTTGAGTTGGCGCAAAAGCAAACGTTCCAGAAAGGTGAATTGGATAGTAGTAGTGGCCTGAGATCAAAATCAAGTGGGCTCTGGCGACCTCACTAGAAAGTTGCTGTCGCTCAGGCGTATCCTAGAAGCTCAAGATTCAAGATACTCCAAAATATGCCCGTTCCCTAGGTCACAAAAAATCCGCTAGCCGCTAGCCGCGAAACAAACAAAGCTCTCCCATTTATTGCGCAGTGTCATTGTGGCATGATGTGCAACACAATCAACACTGCTGCACGGCGAACAATGATATATATATATATATATTGACAACATCAACTTCTGTGTGGGCCTGATTGGAACACTGAGGCTCTAGGGTTCAAAGCGGGAGCCTTCTGCAAGGTTTTCGACCCAGTCCTGCCAAGGATAAATTAAGGTCCAACAAGATCCTTTCTACCAGGAACGCAAAATCACCAATAGAAACAAATTGTCTAGAAATCTAGAAAATCCTGTAGCTCAATGCGACAGCCTGGCATACACAACCTTGCATCGCACAACGCCACGCCTGGTTCTCCCGTCGCAACACTAAAGGAGAAGGCAGGAAACCATCAGCTGACGGACCAGCCTTTGGTCAAGCATCGTGTGGCTCTGTGCCACTGGAGACCGGGACATGTGTGTGTGTAACTCGATAATTTTGTAGCTGTGTCGAATATGACTATGACTGGCCTCAACTTGCCTCAACCTAGAAGCAGCGGAAGGACCGACAACAGCAGTCAGAATAAACACTTGTCAACAGTTCTGCAGGATGACATAACAAGTCACAATTGTCATAATCTATTGATGGCCTAGTGAAGCTCACACGAGAATCCAACAGATGTATAGGGCACTAAAAACCACTGCAGCACACACCTGCTTAGTTTAGGTTTCTATTTCATCTAGAGTCCCACGCTGCCGGACGAATGGGCTCGGCCAAAGCCTCGGGCGCAGCTCATGGTGCAGCCATCTGGTGAGAGCTTTCCGATGTACTCCAGCTCACTGAGACTCCAAAATGCTGCGTCTGAACATGTCTCCTTGCGCCCCCCAGCTACCTTGCTCGGACCTTTGTTCACCTCCTACGGCTCATCGGGACTTCTCATCACTTGAGAAAGAAAAGGAACTGTTCACTCTAGGCCAATCTATGCTAGGTCTCCCGGCTGACACCAAGACTCTCAACTCGTGGCTTTGATTCTGAAGCAAGACCTCAACCGATAACGATGAAAAAAACATCCTTTACAAAACATGGAGAAAACGTGCACAACACCGGTGCACATCCACGCACTATGTTTTGTCTTCTGCTCAGCGAAAAGATCCTCTTCTCCATCTCCGGTTTCGGCGCTGTCTTCCTTCAGCCCAATTGCTCCAATATGATGCACACGGTCATGTTGGGGACGTGACTCCAAACTCCCAAGGGTGCACAGCCGCTCGAAGTGTCCGTACTCCCTGCCGCTTGCGTGTAGCTTGAATCCAGCGATGTAGGAGTGAACTGCAGACTGTTCATGGGGCAATTCGCAGGATTCTCTTGGCATTCTGTGGCATGCAATACCTTGGGCTGCCAAGAAACTGGCAATAATACCTTACAAAACGGGGCCCAATTCTGCCAAAGCCAACTAAGGTTTTCCTGGATCGGCGCCTTGACTGATGAAATACTAGATATACTAGCAGCTTTCGATGGTTTCATCTACTCTTGAATATGCCCGACCCAAAAAAGCGCTGCTTCAAATACCACGCTGCATTTCACCATTTGCAACCACTCCGCCTTCCCATTTGTCCTGGAGCATCGGGTTCTCCTAAGGCCGGGGCTTTGCTGTGCAAGAAATTCTATTTCCCGCACAAATGCTGCTGGCTTTCTGTATAATGTCAACCTGGTATTAGGGAACCCCCCCCTATTAGTCTACCCCGCGTTCAGGCCCCAATAATAAACTAATTTGAACTATAAATTTCCACAGTCACCACCCTCTAATAAAATTTTTGCTTGGCTGAACCCCCCCCCCTATTAGTCTACCCCCTGTCCCTCCAGGAAAAATATAATTACTCAAACAAAAAGTGTTTCCTTTCATATAATTCCCTTTCATTCCAATTCTTCCAAATACTAATTCCCTTTCATTCCAATTCTTCCAAATACTAATTCCCTTTCATCATCAGGTCATCCCCACTATTAGGGGGATGTGATCTCCAAAACCTCGAATCTCAGACCTTGTTGACCTTGTTGACCTTCTAGGGGGGGGGGGGGGGGGGGGGGGGGGGGCCCGTTGATTAATACGACGTTGGCATTATGGACAGCCAGCCAGCACTCGGTTCATGCACAAACTCACCGAGTCAAACTCAGGAGTTCTTTCTCTGCACAAGGGCCACTGTGCCACAGTTTCACGAGTCCAAAGTACAAGATGTGACCCTCCGCAGGGCCCGCCCGCCTTAAGAGACTGTCTAAAGAAAGTCGAAGTTGTCGGTGCCGGTGTTCAGCAGAAGGATTTTTACAAGTACTATATATAGATCTACAATTACACTCCCAAACGTATCCCTGGCAGCACTGATTTTAGAGGGCTATGTTAGTCCTTGCAACTAAGAATATTGCCATTCTGGAAGACTCCACATCCATTTTAGAGGGCATGTTAGTCCTTGCCCGTGCCAAAAACAGATTAACATGTCAACCCCCCCCAAAAGAATACAGTCAATGAAACCCATGTTTGCCATGCTTCTTGTGCATGTGAACAATGTTTCAAATCCCAACCATCTGAAGTCTAGAGCTTCCAACATCTTGCTTCTTTAATTTAAGGGATGTTAGCATGTTCTCGATGAACATATGATATATGTATATAAAGAGAGGGGTAGATTTAGGTTTTGAATCTGCATGGGTATGTATGTTGGCAATGACGCGACAAAATGGACATGTCAGCCCCCCATGGTCCAGTCGCTTGAGACTGGGAATATTGAAATCCTGACTATCTGAAGTCTAGAGCTTCCAAAACCAGTGTTTGGTGAGCCGACTAATTTTGTATACATTTCTTACATAAAAATACTCGTTTCAACACCGTGTCTTCAATTCCTGACCATCTCGTGTTTCGTGAGTCGACCAATTTTGTATAAATCCCTTACTTAAAACTTATTTCAACTCTTCTCGCAAACACCGCTTGTGCCCTTTCAACATCTGTCCACTAACCTGGACAAAAACAGAATCCACTTTAGGGGGATACGTTGGATTTGGGGAGAGTATCATCTATACGCCTACAGGTAATACGCTTGCATCTGTAAGCACACGTCTGTACACGTAAGCATGTTCGAGCCATGTGGCTATGCGACACCTACATCTTTGGACGCACACCAAGATGCACACTTAAACGCACAAGTACACCCGTGCACACCTACATTTCGGTACAGATACATCTGTGCACACATACATTACGCAAATGTCTACATACGTTACATCAAATATAATCATATATCTACACACAGTCTTAGCACATGATGATGATCGCACAGTGGGCTGCTGAGTGACAGGGCCACAAAGGACTTTCAGGCAAGAGCACCCTGAAAGGATGTGTGCGTGTCAGCCCTACTTCTTCCTTGAAGGAGCATGGAACGCATGGGGTGCACACCGACCATGCCTTGTCAGCTTGCTGTCTGCACCCGTTTGGGAGGGAATTTCATTGCTGCTATCTATATAAATCATTCTAGATCTGCGCATGCTTTGCGAAGCACGAGTCAGCCACCGTCCAAATGTCTCCTTTGTGGAGAAGTCCGCGTAATCTTCTGGACGAAAGGCACATGAACAAATTATATATATATGATGACATGATGATGGTGATGATGATAGGGACGATGAATTAGTGGCTATTCTTTAAGGAGAACTTTCGCGGGTGCTTTGGGGATCAAGCCGCAAGCCCCTAAAGTAATTAGTAACAAATCAAATATGTCAGGCATATCGTGCCAGGAGTGTCTAAGATAGCCTCGGCTCAAGTCGGGTTATGATCTAACGGCATCTAACGGCACCAAACAGGTGCCCGCACAATTCAACTGCACACGGCCAAGGCTCCATATCGATGGGCAGCATCTGTACCCGGTCAGTGCGGCAATTGATCTGCAGTACACCAGGCGCATTGCAAGGAATAGCGTACCTCAAACTCCAGGCCCCCTGGAAAATACATGGAATACGTCTGTTGGTGCATGGCACCGCCTGTGAAGAAGGAGCTCAGTGGGCAATTGTGCTCTGACCGTGTTTATGCAACTTTGTATGATCTCTCTCTCTCTCTCACTATGATGTGGTCGTGGCTCTCAGTTCCACTTCGGCAGAAGTCTGCTTACCCAAGTTGCACATTCCCATCTTTTCCGACAAAGCCATTTTGCCACCTTGGTCCACAGCTGTCAACGCCATCTTGAAACTGGAAACGCTAGAACACATCTCAGAACAGATTATGTTCAATCTGATGCCGCATGAAACAAATGAAACTACTAAGGCACTAAGGCAAGCAAAAACGGAATGTTCCTTTGGGCAAATGCATTGACAGCCACTTTGCCGAAGGCACTTGTTGTGCCCTTCAAAGCGTGGGCCGATGGTCACTACCTCCTCCTTCTCCGGCAGGATCTTCAAAACAAAGTCTGCCTTGGTTCATCAGAGTTGGCGCGTGTGGCTGCCCAAAGACAGGGTCGAACCCCTGGCCCAATGGGTTGTTGTTTTAGTCTCTTTCTCTCCTCTTTCAGGAGGTCTTGGAGTGGTCTCCCCATATCACTAGACACTCACATGGAAGAGTATCACCTGTTTTTGGAATAACAGGTTGGAGGCCGGGGGGAGCGGGCTTTTAAACAAAAGGTGCCAGATCACCTCTTCCGCATTCCTCGGCACTGCTGCGCCAAGGCACATCGCTAGGGAAGCAGTAGATGGTACCATCATCTGCAACCACCCCACCGCCATACTTGTATTTGCCATTCGGCCTCCAAGTACCTTGCAAAATGAGGAAAATATGCCGTGATTGAGCCCTTTAGGTGGTTGGACTTGAACTAGCCGGGCAAAGATCCTCTCACCATGCCGCTTCTTTGGACAAACATCTCGGGCCTTAATTTGCCAGCTGGGAACATGTTTCAACTCATCAATTGCATTGTTTTCTATTTTTTGGCCGACGCTGATATCTTGTGAGACAAATACTTGCTATGGTACATATTGGAGTTCCTCCAAACCAAAGCACGTTCCATGACGTTCCATGCACGTACCAGACACGTGTGGGCAGCAATGCTTCTGCAATCATGCAGAGTCAAGCAGGCTTTGCCACAAGAACGAAGCAACAAATAGCCTTAAGGAACCATCAACGAATCTCAAGGACTCCGTCCTCACTGACCACTCCTGCGGAAGAGTCTGTCACTTTCTTCGCCCGAGGGGCCATCGGCGGAGAATACCCAGGAGACCAGCTCATTGAAGCTAATGCGACTGTCACCATTCCTTGGCCACGGATGTCGTAAACTCTAGGTGTCGCGACAGTCATGGTTCATCCGATGGAGGGGTGCAAAAAACGAACAAGGCTCAGAAAATAGCAGCAATGAAATCACTTGTGACTCACTTGAGCTACAAACATGGTAGACCCTTGAAAAAAGCGAGTGTTAAACTCTCTGCGGGCTTCTTATCAACCCTCTTGAAGATGGCTTCAATGTCTCCATTGCTCATTGTAGGCTTTCCTGCCCTCAACAACCTTTTCACCTCGTCAATGTCCAGCTTTCCATCTGAATTCATGTCATACTCCCAGAATCGTCGGCGCAGCTCATCAGTCCTGGGCTTATTTAGAGCTGCCGCAATCCGCTGTTTGCGCTGCCGTGCTGCTGTGAGCTCTGGGTTCTCCTCCTTCTTCTCTTCCTCCGGCTCAGCCGAGTCAGCTCGTAGCTCGTGAGTCTCCTTCTCCAGTTTTTTGTGTTCTCCAAACCAGCCTAAAACGGGTTCTTTCTTTCGCTCGGAGGTGTAGCACATGCTCTCGGGCACACCGGCATCGCAGGCCATGGTTTGGGTTTGGATGTTGGGCTGTCAAAAGCTATGGTCCTGATCCACTTACCGATACCTACCAAATCCTATCAGTGCAGTATTGAAGCACCCGACGGAATGATCGAAACGGGCATCATGCCTAAATCTGCAGACCATCAGAATCAGACTGGAAATGTTATGTCAACAGAAAGGCATCGCGCGAGCACATAGACCTTGAACTGAGTGTCGCAAAATGTACCAAAGGTTTTTGTCTTGCACGCTCCACCCAATATGCTGATGGTGTGGGGTATCCGTTTATCGGCTTGTCCATGCGAAAACCAGCCAGTACCAAATAAATAGGCCTAGTCAAACACCGCACTACTTCTTTGCTTTTATGTGTTTTTCTCTTAGGGGGGTAGGCCGTAGTATGCGTAACTAGCTAGCAGTAAGGGGTAAGTAAGTAGTAGCTTAAGTAGATACTACAGGAGTCCAAAAAGCTCAGGCTTAATGATTTGGCTCCTGTGTTTATAGATGTTCCTCAACCATTCTAGTGACAAGGCAGCACACCAAATCTCAAATCTCTGTCCTACAGAACGCCTTCCACCGTTCACCAGTCCAAAGATGTCCAAAGTACCACTTTCAATCGGCTGTCCGATGGTTCGCACTGAACCTGTGGATGGCTCAATCTTCAGAACAGCCTAGGAAGGCTGAGGCGCTTGGAGGGGCGGGTTGCTCGTCGCAGTTGCCTGTGCCTATTGATTGGGTGACTTGCAATATGCATGATAGAACTGGGAAAACCTCATATTAACGTATTGTAAATTAGGTCAGTGTTTTAGGCTTTCATGTCAGTCTGCATCAGTATGGTGGTACTGGTGCCCAAACCTTTTCGGCCAAACATCGACAAGGTATTCAATACTCTTTCCAGATTAGTGACTGGATGCATTCGGTGATTCAAACTTCACCACCTTTGGACGTCTTCTCTTCCTTGTTTTCAGAATAGACTGCGTGCTGCGTGGTGGTGATTGCACAAGAATTGCACAGGGTCTCGACTCGCGACAAGTAACTAGGAAACCAGTTGTCGATCCAAGTTGCATCCGCATGCGATGGAATGCCATATATGCAACCATCCTGACACAGTTTTCTTTCACCCTTCCCTTTGATGTTGAAAAATTGGACGCAAGAGGCCGTGCTACACATCGCCAGAATAAATAAGTGCACATCCTACAGATCGAGGAGAACTGCCAACAAAATACACATGCCTTGCCAACAACTCCACCATGCCATTTCCTCGGCTTTCCAACAAAGAAAAAACAACATCGCTTTCCAAAAGTTATTGTGTAAACCATGTAAATATTAAACTAATATTAAACATTTACGTTCATTCCGTTATACACGTTCACTCCCAGAAAGCGTCTTGGGGTTGAAGACGAACTCCCCAATAGCTGCAAAAAGAGAGTGGGAGAGGTATCTGTACAGGTAAATGTGTCAAACATGTATTTGCGTATTGTATGGTCAATTTGTACAGTTGTATGCAATTACCAAAATTTTAGATACACATCGCAGAACAAACACGGGATAAGGACAAGGTGGTTGGGCCAAATACAGCTATGCATGATCATGGGGCATTGAGACAACCTCCAATTATGTATATGATTTTCTGCATTCATCAACCTGAAACCTCACATTCCAAAATTGTATACGGTATGTAAAACATAAACGATAATCTGTGTTAAACTATATATATACCTGTTACATATATCTACAGTATATATATATACATAAGGGGCGGCATAGTGTTATAATAGAAACTGCGGCAGGGTCAACTTCTGAATCTTCTGATGGTATTGTATGAATTGCAATTATTGAGGTTAGCCCGCACCTCCTGTAACGCACATAAAGGGCCATTGTTGGCAGCACTGCTCGGAATGAAACCCTTTTACATCCCACAGAAGCCAACACGTCGAATGGGATCGAATTTCGGCCCATTTGCTGAATGAGATCCCGACTCACCTCTGATCCCTTCCTCTGCCAAGGATCTGGCCGCCCTGTGAAAAAGTCGGGCCAATATTGATGACTTCCTGCACCATACCACATGGAAACACGCAGGAACTACATGATTCAAGTTTGGTTGGGCCTTTAGCAATCTTTAGGGGGAGAAGGTTCCCGCTTCCGCACAAGGAACTGCACAAAATTGAATTTGAAGCAACTGAACTGCGTTGTTGCCCGAAGTCCTGGGAGTGTGGATCAATCTTCAAGACTGAGGGAGCGCAATTGGGGATACCGTAGATGCACCCATCACAGCCCAACAGGCCACCATACCACTTGCACTGAGCGGATGTTGGGCGAACGGACTGCAGGAACAGCGTGAAAGAAAAACATGAACTATCCCTGCAAAAGCCCCCAAAAAGTGTGTGTGAGGTCTAGGTGTAGTAGCATTGGGGTCCAGAGAGGTGATGGTGGTGATGAAGGTGGAGATCGTGGTGATGGGTGGCGGCGGTGTTGAGAGTGAACGAGGGTGAAAGTCAAAGTAAGTGAGCGGGGGTGAGTGTGAGTGAGAGTGTAAGTGTGAGTGAGAGTGCGGGTGCGAGTGCGAGTGAGCGAGTGAGAGAGAGTGAGAGTGAGAGAGTGAGAGAGTGAGAGCGTGAGTGAGTGTGAGTGTGAGTGTGAGTGAGAGTGAGAGTGAGAGTGAGTGAGTGTGAGTGTCATTGTAAATGAGAGTGGCAGAGTGGGTGAGTGTGAGTGAGAGAGAGTGAGAGTGAGAGTGTGAGTGAGACCCTCATCACTCTCACTCTCACTCTCACTCAGGGTTGAGGTGAGGGTGAGAGAGAGAGAGAGAGTAATTAAGTGAGTGAGAGCGAGTGTGAGGAGAGTGAGAGTGTGAGTGAGAGGGTGAGAGAGTGAGAGTGAGAGAGTACGAAATCTGCACTTCGAGGTTAACAAAGTGCTGCCTGCCACGAAATCTGCACTTCGATGTTCACGAAGTGCTGTGCCTGCCACGAAATATGCACTTCGAGGTTCACAAAGTGCTGTGCCTGCCACGAAACCTGCACTTCGAGGTTCACGAAGCGCTGTGCCTGCCACGAAAGCTGCACTTCGAGGTTCACAATGCGATGCGCCTGCCACAAAATCTGCACTTCGAGGTTCACAGCCTGCCACGAAATCTGCGCTTCAAGGTTCACAAGGTGCTGTGCCTGCTACGAAATCTGCAAACGAGCCACATCTCCAAAGTCACGATTCACTGTACACTGTACCTGTCGCGAAGTCAGACCTCGTCGAAGATCACCGCCATGTCCTGCGTGCTGTACCTGCCATGAAATTTGCATTTCGAAGTAAAGCAGCTCCGATCCCTGGCACCTGTCACGAGAAGTCGGCTTTGGACCACGAAAACACGAGGCTTCCCTCGCGCCTGCCACGAAAAGTGACCACCATGTCCGAAAATGCGCACGGCGCCACAACGAGAGCGCAGTCGCTAGAAGCACGCGCCTCGCCCACGCAGCAGGTTCTGCGAGCCTGCGCAGTTGAAATGCACGTTGACGATTTCGAGAGGCATGCATGCACTGTAAATAGCCACGCTCGCGTCGTCACCTCGATCTAGCCCCGGTGCTTAACTATTACCGTAAGAACCCCTAACTGTGTCCACACTGTTTGTGGAAAATAGTGGTCAAACAGTGACGGGGACTGTTTCATTTTCACCCCAAGGTCCACATGCGCCGAGAATGAGGAGAACTACTGTAAGGTACTAAGGTGTAAGTTTTCCCTGGAAAAGCACTGCCCAAGTTGCACTCAAAGATTGACGGCTGCAGCAAAAAAAACATGCAAATGCCCATGTGTCTAACTGTGCAGTGGAGGAGTCGTTTCACTATGATTTATGTGTTTTCACAATAATAGAGCACAAGAAAAGCTAACCAAGGTCCGGAGATGTCCGGACTACAGGGACATAGTCGCACAACAATGAAGCATCAATTCTGATCTAACTCCAAGGCACCCGCCCCTTGAGCACAGGCGAATCATGTGCAAAAGTGGTCACGGAGCCCTTGGAGATCTTGAGAACACACTCCGCATTGCATGGAATTCCATAGATGCTTTGGTCCTGAGGACAATAGACTCCACCATGCCACTTCCTCAGGAAAAAGAATGCCCACAGGGCTAAATGGAAGACACTGGACGAAGTTCGGAGCCGGGTACGTGGCCCAGCCAGTCTTCTGAGCAGGTGAGTGGTGCTTTTCTTGGGGTGCAAAGATCGTATACACTGGGCCACTGGGAAGCACGTGCGCGCGAATGTCTACAAAATGAACAAAATGTGTGTGTGCGCCGTTATGGGTGAGAAACAGAAGGGTTCAGCCAAGCCTCAGCGACCCCAGCAGGCCCCAGCAGGCACCATAGACGTAATTCCCCGCACCGCGTGCCACATAATGGGTGCAATGTGACACAAGCATACACAAGCCACGTTTACACACGCATTTCAAGTCGCAAACCACAACTACGCATTTCTGCCTTTTAATACTAATACTATGTGTGCCTACGCCGGTACCTACGCAACCCTCTGCCCCCAAGCAAGAACAGCCTACGCAACGTCCAAAGCAGTTCCATTATTTCATAGACTTATTCTGAGTGATTCAGAAAACCACCCCTATCACGAAGACTCAATCAAACCAAAGTACATATCCTAAAAAATGTTTGTTTTTTTTGTGGAAGAATGTGCAAAACTACGATGGACCTTGGCAGGGTGAGGGATATGTTTAAAATTGTCTTTTTGTGGGAGGGGTGTGCACAAATACGATGGACTTTGGCATGGTGAGGGTCTATAAAATTAGTGTTTCCAACCTCTGTATTTTGGGAGGCCAAAATGGTTGCATGGCATGGTCTGTCCATGTTTCTGCATTGCAAGCCGCGATAAGAGAATACATGAGAATACTTACTATATATTATCATGTGTCATTTTTTTGTGCGGGCTTCCGATCATGTGTCATGGGGGTGCAAAATAGGCATTGTTTACTTCACAACCAGCCCTGACAAAACAATGAAACAGTTGTAGGTGACAAAAGTTCAATCAACTCAGGCCACCCTAGTGGTTAGATTCTGACCAAATCTGTCTCGAAGGCAAGTGTATTCTCTTCTCCCCCTTCTGCACACTGGAAACACAGTATTATTCTACTTTGTATTCGCGTTTTCCTCTTCTCCCTCCACACTGAAAACAAAGTACTCCTGGGAGATGGACTTTGGCAACCCACCGCCACAAAAACAAATCAACAATTTGACATTGAACGGTTTGATATGTGTTCGTGCAAATTTGCAAAAAACGGTGGAATGTACCATGTGTCACATTTGTACAAGGCGTGCATTGCTTTCTGCTGGCATTACTTTTTCTGTTTGTTTGTGTGATGTTTGTTTTTGCTGACATCTTTTGGCTGATGGTGTTGTTTTGGTTCGCCACTCTTGTCTCAAAATGTGCAATGGCTCCTATCTACAACAGCATTTTGTCCAACAAATATCCAGCCACATCACCGCCAACAGCACCACCGTCATAGTTCATGAACGTTATTGCCTTGAAAGACACAAACGGCCCTTTATAAAGGCCAGTGCTTCAAATAAACCTTGACTTAAATAGACCCTAATCCTTCATATACCTTCCCTTTCTACACAGACCTGATTCTTTATATAATGAAAAACCAGCATCACCATTGGTTCATCTCTGAAAAATATTACAGTGTTCAAAACGATTCTTTTTATATAATGAAACGCCAGCACCAGGCCACTGGTCACCGGTCAACATGTGTTTCCTCATTTTCCAACATTGAGGTGGTTTATGAAAGGAGGTTCGGAAATGTCATTTGTAAAGGAACAGGTTCTTCATTTCATAAACAGTTAGATGAAGATCATCCTAACAAGAAACGGAAAGAACGGCTCAATATATGAACGCCAGAAGTATGTCCAGCCAGGCCGGGCCGTGCCATTGGCCAACAAAGGTTGCACGTGGTTGTGTCAATTCTCAAAAAAATGTGCAAAGCCACGGAATCATCACGGCATTTTCCAAAATGGCGGAGCATTGTTGGCAAACCTTCATCTTGGACAGTCTACACTTCTTCGTTGACGATCCAGGGCACCTTTGTGCTTTGAATGACCCCGCACGCATGATGGTTTTTGCACACAGGAGGCTAGCCACAAGAAAGTCCTCTAACATGCCGCATTGGGTTTCAGACCCAACGACCAAGAATTGCAACTAGATGTGCCAAGAATCCAGTCACCTTTGAAGACCTCACCAATCAAATCAACCTGCCCAGTGGCACACGTGATCTGCAGGACTTGGGCTGAGTTCGTCGGCACTCCTGACCGAAAGAACCCGTGCAAAAAGACAGATTCTTGCACACTCCGTCAAAAATGCATACTTGAATGAAATCCCAATGCAAGTGTGAACATACTTTAGGACGACAACGCACATTCCGCCATATGGACAAGAAAAAGCCTGGCAAGTTGGATCTCATGATTGTGCACGGACTCGAACAACGCACTCGTCCTCGTCGGACCAGTTTGGACACATATGGGCACATTTGACACGGATATCATCGTTTGGACCAAAAATCCTGCCGTATAGAACCTTTATCCTGTATCTTTAAGAAACCCTTGCTTTAGCAAGATGTGATTTGTAAAGCAAACTCTTCTATAAGGAAGTCCAATATACAATACAACGGCTGTTGGCTTTCTATGTGAAGCCCACACGTGGCCTTCTTTGTCTATGTCAGATTGGACGAAAACAACCTTATGGGAGTGTATGTTTTTGATGTTCCCTAGCCGGGATGTTTGACTATGGGCATGCTTCCGTGTGATACCCTTCGTGCGGTGCGAAGATGTGCGAAGACTAAAGTAGTTGCATTTTCAGAGGTATGCTTCGGAGTATGCTTCGCCCAAGTCGAACAGTTCAACTCTGCACAAAGTGGACAAGCCTTAAAATTATCCCGTTTCAGGTCTTGATCATCGCTCGTCAACTGAGTTCGAACAAAGGCTTCTGCTTTGGAAAACATTGCTGAACTGTATTGATAGGCGCCTTGTGATTTTAAACCCTTGAAGAACCGCCTTCTATATTCGCAAATTGCCCCTTAGCCTTAAAGCTTCGGCTGGAGATGCGCCTGACACTGAACCTGCATCTGCCAATGGCAGCGTCCCAAAAACAACACGGCATATCATGAATATATCCACAATTTCTAGTTTCACTTCTGCATCTTCTGCACTATTCTCTGCTATTCTATTCATGTGCCTTCCACGCTTCGCAGCTTCCCGCTTTGGGCGCTGTGCTCTGACGCTTCGAAGCTGGTCATGGTTGCATTCGGAAGCTAAACGGCTGTATTCGGAAACTGGGACGGTTGTATTCGGAAAGTAAAAACGGTTGTGTTCGGAAACTGGAGGGTTTATTCGGAAACTGGGCGGTTGTATTCGGAAACTTGTATTCGGAAACTACAGAACTATATTCGGAAACTGGTATTCGGAAACTGGAAACTAATGCTCGGAAAATACGAAGAGCAACAACAACACTATCTACAGAGATCATCAACTTTTCATGCAACTACCCACTGATGTTTATTGCCCCCCCACCCCACCCCCACAAATTTTATAGAATACGAGGAACATAGTTCTGACTACCACGAAAATAGTTTCTCAATACAACAAAATAGTTTCTGAATACAAGAAAAATAGTTTCTGAAGACTAGGTTCTGAATACAGCGCAGCTTCTGAGTTTCTGGATATATACGACTTTGTTCCTTCGAAGCTTCCTCGCTTGACGGAGCTCTGGCGACTTCGACGCTTCGTGGCCTCGCAACCCCAATATACAACTACGAGCAAACATTTTTGATTAAATACAATCTTAATTATACATTACACATTAAAAACATATATACAGTATAGGCTGGCTTTGGCTTGAATACCCACGCAATGGCAGTCCCTCAGCGGTCACTCAGTCGAGTCAATTCCACTTAAGAATCGGGTGTCAAAATGAAGTGCGTGGGGTTCATTGCTTGCCAATGGCACTATGCAAAATGAAATTCAAACCTTGAGACAGCCAAACCCAGCGCTCCGTAGATGCAGCCGTCGAGCGAAATGCCACGCAACCACCTGAGCAAGATGCAAGAGTTTTGAGAAAAAGTCTTCCTACCTCTCCGATTTACAACATGTGACAGCTGATCGAATACGTGCCACCGCTTGCAAATCTTCTCTGATGTGTATTGTAAAAGGCAGGAGTTCGGGGAAACTTCCGGAATGCTAACAAGCAAACGGCATGGCTCTTTTCCAATGCGCACCCAGGTGACTCAAGGCCTGAACCCGATGGCAACAGTCGGATCTAAAGCATCTCATGAATGTTCACACCTTCATCAGCCTCCTTATCTTCTTTATGAGTATGCTTTTGTTTGAGCCTTTGTTCCGACTGTCGACCGGACTCAAGCACTTTCGCTTCAACCTGCAGTCTGTACTTCGAGGTCCTCAGCAGGTCGTACATCGGCACTTCGTGTGCCTGTGACACCTTAGTCAGCATGTCAGCCGGGTTTCTGTTGTGTGGAACCCAGCGAATGCGAGAGCAAGTTCGAGACATGGAATCCCGAATCAAAGCTACCTCCAGCGACGTTCTGTCGCATTCACCTTGGCTCTGCTCATTCGAGGAAGCATCAAACACTCCCTTCGAGTCCAGGATGGCCACGGACTTCGGGTCGTGGAAGTTCTGGTCTTCTTCCGCGATGACAGTGGGCGTCCCGCGGAGGCCTCCATCATCCATCCTTTCAAGCTCATCCCTCACACTGTAGTTGGACTTGAGGAAGGAGTTCAATGTCGACATCTGCTTCTCCAATGCTCCATAGGCCGTGGAAAGCGCAATGCTTTCGCAGAGGTTCGAAGACCCAGCCTTGCGCCTCAGGCGCCTGCTCTTCCAGCTGATCAAGGAGATCGGCGCTTCTTCTCCTCGGTTCAGCTGTGGTGTGGTCACACCTTGAAGCCACCCGTGTTGGGGTTTGGTCTTCCCCGTAGGGTCGAAGGAGCTGTCGCTGATCAGCACGTGGCGGATGAGCTCCTCCTTGATGGGGTGTATGCGAATGACCACATCGATCTCTTTGAGCTTGGCTACGATCTTGTTCACCTCCAAGGCGTCAGCAATCGAGGGATTTGGAAAGACCCCCGAGAACACTGAAGCCGCTGCGGCGGCGTCTGGTCGTCCTTCTCGAGCGCACCAGTTGATGCTAGCCACAAGTTCCTCTCAAAGCAGATTCTTCATCATCAGTGAGTTGGACACTCTTGGCGTTCTTGACCAGGAACTTTCGCTGAAAGACCACCGGCTTGAGGCGGTTCTTGATGTAGTCAGCCATCGTCAGCTCGAAGGAGTAGTTCTCGAGTTGTCTCAAGCGCCTCCCGGCGTAGCCAGTGCCACTCTTCTCTTCTTGAAGGTTCACTGCCTTGCCAAATCTCAGGCGCTTCTCAAGCCATTCCATTCGCCTGCGATGCTCGGCGTTGCCAGCCTCAAGAACGTCGTCAATCTCAATGACAATCAGCCCTTGAGTGCGATCACCGGGCTTCCCTTCTCCCAAGCTGGTCGTAGAGCGAGAAGTTGAGCTTGTAGAGGAAGCTGAAGTTCCGGTAGGCGAGGAGGTCGAAGTGGTACCTGGAAGTGGTTTGAGGTCAGGCGGCTCTGCGTCCAAGGTCAGCACGCAGCGGTCATAGCTGTTGATGCGGTAGCCGCATTCTTTTACCAGGACCTGCAGGAAGCTCTTTCTCCACCAAGCAGGGCCACTGACAAGGCCATAGACCTCGGTTTCCAGTTGGATCAACTGATCTTTGGAGCAACCAGGAAACACTCCTCCAACACCAGGCGGCATAGAGCAGCAAAGGCGTTGCTTCCTTGTCGTAGGTAAGGATTGCAGGAAGGCCGTTTTGCAGTCTTTGATTCTGCCCGTCCAGCCTCTTGTAGCTGCAACCTGAAGGAAAAGCATGATGCTGCTGGACAAGGGCGTAGGAGCGCTTCTCTCAATGGCATGGATCCATGGGTCCCGCCAGCCAACAACACACCATCTCGACTTTGCAGACAAACCAGGATGGTCCATCGGCTCGAAGGTGGGCTCGTCGAAGTGCTCCGGCAAGGTCGAGAACTTTCCATCACCTGACGGCTTCCACCGGTCAACATACCGGCTGGGTAGGACACAGTCAGGATGGTCTCTTCGGAAGATTCGGCTTTCTTCTGGAGACAGAATGGTGATTGCACGGTTCTCGATCAGAGACTGCACCTCTTTGATCCTTGCATCCAGGAAAGCTTTGCGGTGAGCTGGATTAGTGAGCTTCTCAAACTCGATGTGGCCAGGCGCTAACTTGGTCTTTGTCAAGTAGATGCATCGGTCCGCATAACTGTAGGAACCTTCTGCCTGGTCCAGAGTGAAGTTGACGGTGGAGATCGGAGTGATGCCAAAGCGCTCAGCTCGTTGGTCAAACCACCAAAGTGCACCATCTTCTCCGGCAGTCCAGGTGGCTCTGCGGGTTCGCTCTTGGTCGAAGGTGACCACCTCAAAGAAGTGTGATCTTCTCTCCGGTGGCGTTGGCAAAGACCTCGGAGGTTCGGAGAAAGGATACGGCAGTGATCTTGCATGATCCTCAGCTGGCCGCATAGGTCCGAAGCTTGTCCTCAAAGTGCCACCGCGTCCTTCATCCACCTGAATGCTGTTTCGGCGGCTAGGTAGTGCTGAAGGCGGCATGCTCGTCAGCGGTGTGCTATGAGCTGCCTCATCCGTCCCCATATGGGTGCTCACTTCTTCACCATCATCCAAAGCTTGTTGAGGGGCTTCAAAAGCAGGTTGAAGATGCTCATATTCTGGTGTCGCAGCCATGAGCTCATCGTCAGTTTCAACCACACTGGTGGGTGTGTACTCCTCCATCGTCAAGTCAGGTTCTGCTGGACGAGGTGGTGGAGTAGCTTCTTCGTCCAAGGCTTCCATAGGTTTGACCTCGGCCTCGAAAGGTTGTTCATCTTCTTCACCAGGTAGTTCTTCAGACAAGTCATGGTAGCGGGAAAGCTTGCCACTCTTGATGTCTTTGATCATCTCCAGACTAAGCTCTTTGGCCAAGACTCTGCCCAGATCTTCTTCTCCGGTAGTTGGACGAACGTGCTCCTTGGGCACCTTGAGAAGGGAACCACGAAGACTGACCCACATCGTCCTCTGGTTGGGACTGATGGCGACAATAACGCCAGGACCACTCCAGCCACTGTGCAGGTTTGTCGATCTCCACACGTAGCACCAATCACCTGCGTTCAAAGGAGTTTGGTCGGTGGTCTTCGTCGGTGACTTGAGGGCTCTCTTCACGGTGTCCTCATCCAGAGCTCGCAACCAAGACTGAGCTGCCATGTCTCGGATCTGCCAACTGCGTTGCACATCCTCGGCTGCTGAGATGTTCACCAGGATGGGGTCCAAGATGTCGTCGGAGAGAAGAGATGCTGGCATTCGAGGGTTGTAGCCAAAAGCTCTCTGGTATGGTGTAAAACCAGATCTGTTGTAGAACCTGTTTCTTGCTATGCAAGTCTCTTTCACAGCCTGGAGAAATTCCGGCCATGTGTGGATCGCACACTCTGCCACCACCAGCTTCAGCTTCTGTTTGAACACTCCTCCGGCTCGTTCTGTTCGCCCGGCTTGCCACGGGGCATGAGTGTCGATGAGATGCACCATGACACCGAGTTGATTGAGCTTGTAGGCGAACTCCCGGCCAGTGAATTCTCTTCCCTGGTCCGTGACCAGTAGCGTAGGAGGGCCGTATGGCGTGAGCCAGGAATCAGTGAGAGCTGTCATCGTCTGGGAAGCTGTCTTCTGTGGCAAGTAGGTCACATTCTGCAACCCAGTTCCCCAACAGATCACATTCAGGAAGGCATGTAGTTCTCCACCATACTCCAGGAAGATGACATCAGTGCCAATCACTTCATTGAACTTCAAGCCATGTGCAAGATGTCCTGGTCGAGGTGTCTTCGGCTTCTGATGCTGCAGACAGATGGGACAAGTGAAGTGCCGCTTGACATACTCCAAGACTTCGTCCTTGACTTGGGCATGCTTGAGAGCCCGGATGAAGCTCTCCTGAGACGGGTGTCCCAGGTTCCGGTGTAGTCGAAACACTTCTCTCCTCAGGTCTGCTGGGATACTCGCATCAGAGCGGTTTTGAGAAAGATCTTGAGCCAATGCTTGCACCTCGTCGGACTCAGCAAGTGGCCTGATCTCATGTTTGGCCTTTTCCAGCACAGGGTCGGCTTCTGCAGGAGCTTGCATTGGGTGATCCTCCAGGGCTTTCAGCCGTTTGTGCGGTCGACCTTCAGCAGAAGTAGAGGGCGTCGAAGACGGCAAAGAAGGCGCCGCGCCAGAAGCCGCAGGAACATCATCTCCCCGGCCCAAAATTTTGTGGGCTGGAAAAGCCGTGAACAAGTAGGTCATGTAGAAGAACTCGTGCTGGAAGTGGGACTCCTCAAGGATGTAGTCAGCCAGAGGTTGTGACCAAGCTCGTGCGTAGTAGTTGACTCGGTCTTGAAGCTCTGACGGAAGCAGCACGGGGTCTTCTGCAACATGCACGTAGTCCACTCCTCGGCCGCGAAGGTGGTGTCTGAGACCTTGGAGAACGGCTCTGACAAATTGGAGAGTGTATTGAGCTGCAACTGCTGCTCGTCCACCGCCAAGGAGAGGTTGATGTGAATGCTTACCATCGCACCGGTACTTGCGAAGAAGGCGTACCAAAGGCCAAACGTTGGTAACAAGTGCAGTAGGTTTCTTGGCCAAGCCTCCGTCGGTGTAGAGCTGGAAAGCGCACATGTCCACCACAATGCTGTAGACTCCAGGAAGCTGCACAAGGGCTTCCGCTTGGCTGTCTTTCCAACTTTCTGCATATCGAGGATGCTCAAGAAGAAATCCTCGGCGTTCCCGATGCTGAAGTCGAGCAAGATGGATGGCAAAATGCCAATGCAGTAGGGCGTCCTTCAACTCCTTATCCACCACACCTGCATCTCTTTTGAAAGTTGACAGCCGTCTAAGGGTGCTGAAGGCTGTGCATGGTGGTGAGAGTATCAACAGGGCAGGACGACATTCTGCAATCAACCTGAGAGCTGCTTGTCGATGGGCTTGACGAGTGAAATCCCAGCCTGTAGTGAGATCAAGTGCTTGACCAAGGCGTAGTCGAGGAAGCGTGCCCTGCTCATTCTGCTTCTTAGCCTCTTTGGTCATGCGTGGTGGACTGTAGATCTCCATCACGTCAGCCTGGTGCCCATGCTTGGCTGTGACCGCTTGATGTATGAAGGTCTTCACATTCTTCGGGAGAAACTTAGGACTGCGATGCCAGTCATGGTCCTCCATACCAAGCCATTTGTTGCTCTCATTGGTTGGATACACCCAACAAACTCGACATGGGTGTTGAGACTGCTCCAAAAATTGTATCGGTGAAACCAAGTCCATGGGGTGCCATTTTCCATCATCAGTGCTGCCGAGAAGATGAGTTGGTTTTCCCAGCAAAAGATCAAGGTTGTCAACGCCAGCAGTGAAGTTCTTATGCTGGTCAAAGCAAAAAGTGTCCGAATTCGAGATCTCATAGACTGTAGTCGAAGCCGCTAATGAGGCATCTGCGGCCGCGACAAAGGAGATCATCAGCAAAAAGGCGCTGCGAGCGATTCCATGCACAGTCTTGTGCAGAGAAGCATCTTCGTGTTTCATCTGCTCGAGACTCTTCACCTCATAGGTGGCAAAGTGCTTCTTCAACGGTCCAGGAACTCCTCCCGGTCGTGCTCCGTATAGTGCTCGCCATGGACCATCTGTAGTTCTTCCTCCACCACTTCCTGATAGTCCATCATGGCGTCCTCCCACTCTTCCTTGGACATCATCATGAACATCTCCGGCTGTGGAGTGCCGGTTCTTGCCGTGGGGGACTTGGCACGCCGTACTGGGACCAAACCTTCCATCTCCTCCATGCCACGTCGTGTCACTGTCGGTGGGATTGGACCTTGTGTCAGCTGTGGCACCGTCTCCTTCTCCTTCAGCTGCACATTGATGTGAAAATCTCCCAGATCCGCACGGTAACGTGGTGCTGGAAGCTCCTTCGGATACCCCTGTGGGTTGTTCTTCTTCTCGATTGGTTGGACGATCTGCGTAGAAGAGCTTGATAAGGTTGCTTCCGCTGGTTGACTGAGACGTTCCCAGCGTGAGCCACATCCGAGACAGGTGTACCAAAAGTGTCCCCGTCCAGCTCGGTGTCGAAGTTGATCTTCTGGATGCTTGCAATCGTCTGGATCCTTGGCCCAGGTCTTTTGTGCCACTGACCTTGAAAGGGGCTTGCCAATCTGCATCCTGAGAGTCCATTGAGCGGGATCCGGGATCCGCGCTCTTGGTCTTGACATGCTTCTTGCGGTCCTCCTCCGTCTCGAGCTCGTAGATGTCCTGGCGTCTGGTGAGGTACTCCATGGTGAGTTCCGTGCGCATGCTCTTGAACAGCACAAAGATCGCCAGCACCAAACGTTTCCAGCGAGTCTCGGCCATCATAGTGCGATCCTGAGGAGTCTTCTTCTTTTCTGGTTGAGGTTCTGGCTCCTTCAGAATCTGAGCTGCGCGGTTCCTCAAAGCGGACATGTCGAGCTCGCCTTGCACACAAAGACTTGAACACATTCATCGGCTTCGGAAATGAATGCGCGGCATCAACCAAGCCTCTTTGAAGAGGAAAACGACGTGCATCTCTGGCTTGAGGTTTCTTTGAAAGCTCAACAAGTTCAACTTCTGAATCGTCACCTATGAAGAAGTGTTCACAGCTCCCTTGACTTTTCGGACTCTGAGAGCCCAGGCTCACCTCGATGTTGTGGTCCATGATGTAGCTGCCATGAGCCTGTAGCGCAGGAAAGGTAGACAAGGAAGACTGACTCAAAGGGGTAGAGGTGGTGCAAGGGCTGGTTGGACTGCATGAAGTGTCAGTGTCATGGACATCATCTCGTGTTCCAGCAGCTCGTCCTTTTCCACCAGAATCACAACGGGCGAATTTTGCCCAAGGGCCATTCTCGGCAACAGGGCGTGAGGATGAACTGGCGGCCATCGAAGAAAATGCCTTTTGGGCGGAAGCCGGTGGCGTCGAAATCAACCGCTCCCCCAAAGAAAGAAAATCGGCCAGTGTTGCACTGGTCGAAGCAAAAACCACGGCGCCAGTCCAAGGCTGCTGCAATGAACGGTAGCGCTTGTCATGGGTGTTCCATTGGTCACGAATGACCATGCGATGGCCATCTTCGAGTCTGGCATAGGTCACCCTCTCTGGCTCCAAAGAGGTTGTGTCTCGAAGGCCAACGCAATCTTGAGGAAAGATCATGTCATAGCGAGAACCTGGAAAGCTCTGCAAGAAGTGAAGTTGATCTTGGTGAAGTAGCCAAACAGTCACGGTATTCGGATCATACTGAGCAACATGGAAATGAAGAGGTCGTTCTGGTTGAAGAACAAAAGGATCCACATCAGGGTCTCGCCGGTGTGATACCGGCAGATTCCAACCACTTGGACTGAAGTTGGTCAAGCTGACTGCTCTGTGTGCAGTTCCAAGGCGTCTCATGCTAGCTGTTTGGCCTTGACCTGTAGTCAACAAGTTGTTCTTCAAGTCGATCGTGGCCTCGATGTGTTCCAAGAAGCTGACTGGAAGAAGTGGCGGAGTCTGAAACTGGTCATAATCTTGCAACACGGTGAACCGCAAGACCGCGTTCACCTGGGCGACTCCAACAGGCACTTCCAGCTGCTTCACAACTTTGGCCTCTCCGCCAACTCCTCCAGCTGAAGGAAGTGGCGAGTTTCCCTGCACAGGGATGCACTTCAAGTTCCTCTGTCTCAGGCTCTTCTCCAGCTCATGTAGTGCCGTAGTGCCGATCACAGCCTCCTCAGCGGCGGTGTCCACAAGGGCCTCATCTGCGTAGCACTGAACACCAGCGAAGATCGTCAGCCGGCGTGGCGGACTGCTCGAAGAAGAACCCATAGCCATCATGAACTGCATTGCAGGTATTTAAGGGCTGTTTGTCCTCCAGTGTGAACCACAAACTGCTGTCTTGGAGGGCTACTGCTGGCATCAGCTCGTTGAGACAAAGGGCAATTCTTGGCGAAGTGTCCAAGCTCATTGCAATTCCAGCAGCGTGTCCTGCTCTCCAAGTCTTCTTCATTCCCTTTCCATGAGCGACTGGATGACTGTTTCCTTTTGGACTTTCCTTTGCCTCGACCCTTGACAAAAGGTCGACGGACTCCTTTCTTGCCTCCTTTGGAACGACCAGGATCTCGACCATGTCTCACATAGCCTCTTTCTGTTTTGCGCTTCTGCAATTCACGTCGGGCGTCACGGTAGGCCAAATGGTAAGCCTTGAGCTCAATGGCCTCCGTCTCCTGGTACTCGCGGTCCTCCATGTAGAACAGGCAATTCCCATTCTCATCACAAGAGGCGGATTCATCACCATCTTCACGTGGCCAACTCTCAAGATCCATAGGATCACCTTCCGTTTCATTGTCCTCCTCGTTCTCAGGGTTGTCCGGGTAGTAGTCCTCATAGTAGTCGGACGTGATCATGTAGTTCCTTGAACTGGAGGGCTCTTGAGCTCGGGCCAACATCTCTGGTCGGTCAAGAGGTCGCAGAAGGTTGGCGATCTCATCAAATGGACGAAGCATGGGGCCTCTCAACAGGAGCATCTCTCTCTGTAGGTCGTTCAAGTTGGCATGCTTCAAGAGGATCCGGCCACATAGTCGGTCGTTGATGACCTCCCCAAGCTGCAGTTCCATCTCTTGCTTGGCCAGCGTCTTGGCCGCGATGTAGGAGGTGAAGCTTTCACCTTTCTGTCTCTCTCCATCGAACAGGAACTTGTCGATCGCCTGAGGTGCAGTGGCTTCCAAGAACGGAGCGTACTTCTGGTGAAGGGCACCCAAGATTGCTCCATAGCCATTGGCTGAGAGCAGCACCTCAGTTGGAATCGTGTCAGCGATTCTCCTTGGCTGGGAACCTTCAGGAAAGGACTGTAGCAACTTAATGCCTCTCTTCTCAACCGGGACATTTGATTCATACTCCCATAGTGCAAGGAGCTTCAGCCATGATCTCAAAGTCGATGGTGAACCATTCCATGAAGGCAGCGTCTTGCGCTCTCCAGCTAGGGCCTGATTCAAGGCACTTGCGATCAACTGCTCAGGGGTCTGTGCACTTGTAGGCACAGCTGCATTCGTTGGGGCTGACTTACCCAACATGGAAAAAGCGCTCGTCGGCGAAGTCGTCGAAGCGTCATTGGGCTGGGCACCTTGGCTACCTAAGGCACTTGCAAAGGCCGCAGCGGAGAACTGTGGTGCATGCTGTGGTGCACCTCCGGGTGAACTCTGTGGTTGTGGCTGCTGCTGCATCTGCGGCATCGTCTGTGACGTTCCAGCCGCTGCAGGCTGCATCTGCGGCATCGTCTGTGACGTTCCAGCCGCTGCAGTAGGGCTCGTAGGCCATGTCGTCGATGGCCAGGTCATAGACCATGGAAACCTAGCAGCCGGGCCAGTGGGCACACTCCATCCGGGGTTCCTTAAGGAAGCGTCGGTGTTCGAAGGTGTCCACCTTGCCCATGGGTCTCCGCCCTTCATCCAAGGCACCGAAGGTTGTCCAGGTACCTGAAGGTCTTCAGCAGGATCCACCTGCTCCGCCTACCACTGTGAAAGGCAGGAGTTCGGGGAAACTTCCGGAATGCTAACAAGCAAACGGCATGGCTCTTTTCCAATGCGCACCCAGGTGACTCAAGGCCTGAACCCGATGGCAACAGTCGGATCTAAAGCATCTCATGAATGTTCACACCTTCATCAGATGTGACTACTCCTATAGAGATCCTCATCAGCATTGTCAGCATGATTAGTTCCTCCATGTTTCTGATGGGGCCTCCCATCTGGGGCCCTGGGGCGGATGGGGCCCCAGAAAAAAAATTGAATTTTCAGGGGTGTAGGACCTACACCTGGCCAAAAATTATTCCATATGTGAACAGTTCTCAGGAATAATTTAAAGCAACTTCCTCACCAGAAGCCTTACTAGTTTTTGCCCTCCTGTATACAATCTCC
>CAXAMN010028639.1:54082-68273 GCA_963970005.1 Durusdinium trenchii
TGGTTTTGGTTCCAGGTGTAGTATGTATAGGAGGATGGACATGGGTGTAAGATTGGATCACTCATTGTGCTATTTGGAGAACACTCTGCTGGACTCTAAACTTGGTGAGTGCCAGTGGGTTTGACCACCAAATGAATCCAGTACAGCATGGGGCATAGCTATATTAGCCCAAATGGACTTCCAAATGGCACCTCCATGAATTCCCAAATGGCACTTTGGTTGAGCCTGCCCACTCTATGATAGATCCAGGACTTGATCCTTTCATTGGGCCTATCAGGCATCTGGCATTGGATCATCTGCAGATCCCCTCAAGAGCTGTTCTCCAGGTTTTATGTCAAAGTAGCTAGTCCAACAAATGTCCACTGATTGATATGGACAACCTTAAACACCAAAACTCTTGATCATGCAAACGAACATATCTTACCATGAATTAGCATGAACCTATCTTTGGCCTGGTTGGCCCTTGAATGGGACATGAAAATCACCCACATGAAGCCATCAGGCTTGCAACAAGTAGTCCATGACATGTTCTGTGAAATATAGGTAAACTTTAAGCATCAAAATTCTTGATCATGCAAATGAACACACCTTACCATGAAGTAGCATGACTCTATCTTTGGCTGATTGGCCCTTGCATGGGGCATGAGAACCACCCACATGAAGCCATCAGGCTTGCAACAAGTAGTCAATGACATGCTATGTGAAATCTATGTGCCATGAGGACACTGGCAAGAACACATGCAAGAACACACTAGTACCACCAGGATGTTTTGAAACCTGCTGGAATGCGCTCTTTTGCTCACTTCATTTGAAGTGGCACAAGGATTCTGAAGTCCTTGTTTTCAAAGTGTGAATGTGCAGTGGTGCAAGCCAAGGAAGAAGTATGCACAAACTTTGCAATCTCATTCTGTCTAACAGTAGCAAAGCATCCAGTCTTGTCCACTTGAAGGACTTCGAGCATGGAAACCAAAGAGTAAGCAATGTTGTCAATGTCCACATGCATCCAGACTTGGCAAACTTGCAGGCTGTTGGTCGAACTGTGAAGGAAACAAAAATCACCTTTGCTGCAAATACCTGCTGGTTGGAGGTGTGCCTGTGAAGAGCTGTGCACAATGGTGTCAGCAGGCAACTCAAAGGCATTTAACACAATGGCTTTCAAAGCCTTGCTTGCAGCACCTTTGTTGACAAGCCTTGCCTTCTCTGAAAAGAGGTTTGGTTCCTTCAGCTTGGCAAGGTCATGGCAAATAAGCTCTGAAAGTACACTTTTTTCAAAGGTCAAAGTGTTGCTGATCGAGGTTGCATATCCTTAACAGGGTAAGGGTCAATGAAACCTGTGGTGGATAATAATGACATTGGTTGAACATTGAACCAACACAGTAAACACTAAACACTTTCTTGAAATAGCCAAGCATCTGTTTTCTTTCTTGGACAAAACAGCTGGGCAGTTGACCATGTTTTTGGAGATGAGTGCCAAAGTGAAGACACCAATGAAATTTGGTATGCATATTCTCTTTGAAACCACATGATATGCAAAGAGAAAGGAATGTCGTCACAGCTCTGTCAACCATAGCAGGGGTAATCTTTCCCTTGGGTACCAGCTGGATCAGGTCAATGATGTCTGCAAGTGCAAAGAACACCTGACACTTGTCCTTTGTAGATTGCTCTGCATTTGGGATGACAATCTGCATAAGAAAGTATCCAAAAACACCCAAAAGACCTATAGCTTCAGATGCAGTGCATTTGAAAGTGTTTGCCTTCGCATTTGCAACCTGTCTTTGTTTGGAGAACAAAGATGCCAAAGGTGTTGTCATTGACTTTGGCAGGACCCAGGTTCTGAGGCATTGCTCAATGGTGGGGTACACATTGCCAAACATACCATCAAGCTCCACCAGCAACAAATGCATAATTGTTTGGAAAATGCCTGTGACCAAGAAACAATGCATCCAGTCATGTATGAACTGAGAAATTGGGAGAACATCTTGGGACAAGCTCCTGCAGTGGAGTAAACCATGGATGCTGTAGTTGAATCCAACAGCTTGCTGCCACAAAGCAAAGTCTCCTTTGTTAAGAGTTGCCTTTTTCTCTTCAAGTCTTGATATTGTTTCAGCAATGTCTTGGTCAGTGGATTGCTGAATCCTTGTGAGGTCCCATTCATCTGCCACTAGGGTGTTGGATCCATCTTCTTGTAGTAATCCAGACTTTGAAGTAACCAAATTTCTGCAAAATATGCAGAACTTTGTTCCTGCATCACCTTTGAGATTGAATATGTACTTGTGCGCAGATCCATCTTGTAAGAATGCACCCAGTGTATAAAACATTCTAATTGTACACCCTCCCTGATCTTTCAACAAGAACCCTGCTTCTTTGGGATTGCAGGAATCTGGGCGCAGGATGCAATTCAAAATAACTTGTGTCACTTGGGACATCCCAGACTCAAGTTCTCCAACAAAACTTGATCTACAAGCCATGATGCAAAACCATGCCTCTTCTTTGCTGAGGGCAACTGGACCAAATTCCATAAAGGAAATGTATATGCATTGGACTTTTCTGCTAACATCTGCACTTAACACATTTCCTGGTACCACCTCATCACTGTAATATATGATTCTCCAGGGCTTTTGTGCAGTGCATGGGTGTTGGGTCAGTGTCCTGGCCACCAACTCTTGCAGTCCACCACCTTGTTGATATGCAGCATGTAACATTGTGAGAAAGTTCACAAACAATAATGGCTTCTCTGCACCATCCTTGCAAACAACATTGGTAGTACTCAGCATAGGTCCATATGCATTGTAACCTTTCACTGTGTGGTCTCTGGCTTCAGCCACATGTTTCCTGGAATGTAGGTCAGGAAGACCATTGAGTTCAATGTCTTGAATCACTTCTGAGAGCGCACTTGCTGTGATCTGAGGGTTGTTTCTCCTCAGGCCTTCCAACCTTCTAAGTTTGGAAGCCCTAGCATCCATGGCATAGAATGCTGAATGTGTAGCCTAAAACATGGTATGCCATGATAAGGTGGTGCATGTAACACTTGAAAATGCCAACACTTCAAAAGACACACATGATGTGAGGCCTTGTGGGCCTATAGCATATGATGATGAATTTGACATGAACACAAACCACAAGCTTGAAGGCTTAGCACATGATTGCATGTGCATGTTGTGAACAGGATGACACAGCAACAAACTGTGAGCCACCAACACTAAGTGCAAACTTAAACCAATTGACATACACTGCTTGACAAAAGTGCTTGCAGTTCTAGTCATAGAGTTATATTTGGTAAGCTTTTGATATTGGTCCCACACATGAAAACATTATGAATGACACGTGCAATGCCTTGCAAACACATAGTGAAGGATTGCATGAAAGAAGCTTATGCTTGATAAATGATGTAGCCATGCGCATGAGCATGAAAGCTCTAGCAGTCAGTCTTTTCACAGCAAATCATGTGTACTGTCTTTGTAATCACTACACAGGCCTTGTTAGCCCAAACTTCATGTACAAACTGTTGAGCACAGTATCTACATCTCTGTCTTCAAGTCTGTAAGTTGTTTGGAGTCTAAGGAGATAGTCTTCAGCAGAAAGCCTCAGATTGAGAAAACTAAATACACAGTAGGCACCCCTTACCATTTGTGAAACAACATTGCCACAACAAAACGGTATATCCAAAATCTGTTTAATTTGTTCATCCATGAACCAATCTGTCCACCCTGAACTGTAAAGAGATACTCTCCACATCCTTCTTCCATATGCCACCCAATACTCCATCAGAAACATGCGCCATGAGTCTCTCCAGTGCCTCTGAAAGTTTGCCAACACTTGGGCAGGGTCAGCTGGCTCTTCGGCCATGAGTGCAATAAGTTCAGGCAGAAGTGGCATTTTGAACAATATAGGTGCTGCATTCCATGACATGGACATGTACCTTTTGATGTGCGTAATGCATTGTACATGCCATGCAAAAGCAACAGGCTTGTCAGGCACCAGTTGGAAAAGCTTAGCATGAAAGCTGCAAAGCCACTGCAAAAACAAAGTCTCCTCATACAAGCTAGTCAGCTATCACAAAAGCCATAAAGCCATGAGACATGTTGCATGAGAGATGCTGCGCACATGTTTTCCCAACACATCACTCCAAGCTATTGATGTGACTCTATACCCCTTTGCAAACTTGTCAAAATTGATGTGAATCTACTCCTTTGGAAACTTAGCCAAATAGGCAGCCTTTGCCTCATGCAGGGCCAGGCTACCAAAAGCTTTGGCCTCCTCTTCACTTGCACCAGCATCAGCAGCCCTTTGTCTGGCCAGCTTGTAGTGCTTGGAGGTCCAGCTATTCAATTTGCCCTCCCACCTGTCCTCAGGCTCCCCTGAAGTATAGGACATCCCAGCTGTCACAGTCTTTTCCATTTCAGCAGCAGTCCTTTTGCTTTGCCTGCCACCAGCTTTGGCTTTAGCTTTGGCTGCAGGAGTGATCTCTGACTGCTTGGGGTCTTCTGCTTTGGTGGCATCAGGTGAAGTAGGCTTTGCTTTGGCCTTTGCTTTGCCTTTGGCCTTTGCCTTTGGCTTGCATGCACCCTTGGCTGAGGCCTTGGCTGATGCCTTGGCTGATGCCTTGGCTGCTGCTTGCCTATTCTTCAAAGCAGCAAAGGCAGCCTCTTCAACATGCTTGCCATCTGACTGCTTAGTCTCACCCTGGAGTGGCAAGGAGAGCTTAGCTCCAGAGCTGGTCTTTGCCTGGGATTGCTCAGTGGGTTCCTGCTTGGGTGGATCTTCAAAAGGCTGGCCACACCTGAGCTTGGGTTCAAAGGGCTGAATATCCTGAAGAGATAGAGGAGCTTGCTTGGGAGTCTGTGGGGGAGCCCCAGTCTCACCATTGCCCAAAGCAAGTTTAGCACTTTTCTGAGAATGACCATGTGGAGGAGACCCTTGACCATAATGTCTACCTTGTCCATGCATGAAAGTACCAACCATATGAAGCAGCATGTCCAAAGCCCTGTTGTTCTCAGGCTGTGGCTGGGATTGGGGCTGGGTAGGTGCAGGTGCTGGAGTGTTGGCCTGTGCCTTGGCCTTTCTGATCTCCTTGTGTGTATCCCTCAGGATCACCATATGGAGCATCTTACTATACTCTGGTGGAACAAATCCAGATGGACTGGTTCCTCCTGAATAGGCTTTTGCAAGCACAACAGGAGACAGAGTATCAGGCTCTTCAGGATATGTCAAGATAAAGGGCATGTCACTCCCTGTGCAAGCCTTGCTGGTGAAGGCCAGCTTCACATCCTGCACCATCTGATACTTTGCCAAAGCATCAGGCAAAGTAGACAGAGAACAGAAAAGACAGGCTGTGGCAGACTTGACCGACTTCTCTGACAAACTCTTGAGACCCAGCTGAACCAATCTTCCCACCAAAGTGTTGACCTTCTCATGGTAGTTCTGGCCAGTCAGGACAATATTCCACTCCTCCTTGGTGAGGTACTTAGGCAATGAAATGGTTTGTGGCTTCAAGGTCACTTGGGGCCCTTGTGTTTGAGTAGGCTTTGTCAAAGTCTGGTCAACCTGCTCTTTCAATGTGTTCTTCATGGCAGTACTGAATGATGAGCTCTCATCAATTTGCTTGTACAGCAACAAGCTGTCTGCAGGAGACAAAGACACAGCATCGATCTTTGCCAGGATCCCTTTTTGCATGGAAGTCTCCAAGTCATTGATTTGCCCCCCAGCTTTCCTATGCCCCAGGAAAGCATTGATATCAGCAATCTCCTTCTTGATGTCTTCCACAGTCCACATAGCCATCAGATCAAATGCGACAAATGAATAGGTCTTGTCACAGGAAAAGCAAACAGCTACAATAATGTAATCACATGCAAAAGGAAAGAATATAGTACAAGAAGCATACATGTATGAGAATTAAGTATGAACATGAACATGTACATGAACATGAAGCTGTTCAGCTTGACACTACATGAACATGTACATGAACATGAAGCTGTTCAGCTTGACACTGGACTCATGTACATCTTACATGACATGAAACTTCAGTGAGCTTGCTGCCTTAGTACATGAAGCAATGTATGTCCATGTAACATGAAAGCTTCTAACTTTGTACTTAGACCATGCAACAAATTTATGAACTTGCAACATGAAAGCTCTCTTCAGCTTGGGCTCTAACAATGATCTTTTTTCCACAATGTGCTTCACACTCAGGAATGAGACCTGTACCATCTAGACAATGCATGGCAGAAACATGTACAGGAGTCTTCACACTGTCTGTCATTGTAAAAGCATCCTGACAAACAATTGACATATACTTGGCCGTTTTGACCTCTCTTCAATTTCATTGTAATAGCACCACAGTGAACCTTTCTGGTAATTGTATTGTACACAAAAGGAACCATTTGGGTCTCTGTACCAACAGCTACCTCAATCCACTTCACTATGTCCTTGCCCTTCTCATTGTCCTGAGGCAGCAAAGCCACTTCATCTTCTGGATCAGCAATTGGCAATAGTGTAGATGGAGGTGGTTGCTCATCCACCAAAGTATCATCCACCACAGTCTCTTGACTCATGGCTTAACTGTGTACATTGACACACTAAGCAAACTATGAGTAGAGTGCAAGCTGAAAAGCCACATGCATGTATGCAACATAAACTCATCATGACAGCCAAAGGCTTCACAGAGCATGGTACCACCCGACTCAATACATGCATCTCATGAAAGCTTTCAAATGCACACTGACTATACAAGTGGTTCAACTCCTTCATGGATATGAACATTAACATATACCAATGAATTGTTCAGCTTACCATGAATGCTATATCAATCTCCACATGAAAAGTTATCATAAAAGCATCATGCCTTAGATAGACACCATGCAAGCTATCATAGTGGACAACACATGAAGCTGAAGCCACTCACAATCCAAGTCTTTTTTCAGCATACCCACAAAGGTTCAGCTCAAGACAGAGCTGCTGTACTAGCACATTGTGCAATCAAATTTGTTTCAAAATATTGTGCGCACACCCAATGAGCAAACATATATAGAGTGTTGTTTATTAACAAACAACATCATTTGAACATTGCACAATAATGGTTATGAACAATATTCCATATAATTTCTTTGTTTAAATTCAATAATCTATAACCTTTGGATATCAAAAGTGTAAGTTGACTGAATCAACTAAACTTTTGGATTCCAAAAGTTTGGACAAATTTATCTAACTAAACTTTTGGATTCCAAAAGTAAACTTTTGGATTCCAAAAGTTTGTGTAGATTTATCTAACTAAACTTTTGGATTCCAAAAGTAAACTTTTGGATTCCAAAAGTTTGTGCAGATTTATCTAACTAAACTTTTGGATTCCAAAAGAAACTTTTGGATTCCAAAAGTTTGTGCAAATTTATCTAACTAAACTTTTGGATTCCAAAAGTTTGAGCTAACACAACAATATTGATTTTTTTTATTATTTATGTTTTAAATATATGTTTACATGATCAAACAACATTTGTCATATTGTTTTCTATCAAGCTCAACATGCGCACAAAGGCAGGAAACATGTCTCTTATACAGTGGGTAGCTGCTTTTTTTTGACAAAAGTTTGTATCATCCATCTTCATAGCAGCCCCAGTTCCAATTATGTTTCTTTGGAGCGGTCCATTGGCAAACAATCCAACCCACACTCATCACAAGAGAGAACTGGACTTGAATTCAGGTTCATGCTGAGCATCTGCTTATAAAGTTCACATAACAATGAACAAGTTCACTCATGGACATGAGCATAGAGCTTCATGCATAACATGGTTCACATGATGCATATGAGCGCATTCCACAGTTCACATGACATGACATGAACATTCTCAGCTATAGTCAAACCTGTCATCATTTCCAGTCTCAGTCATGACACGCATGTGACTCTCAAACAAAGTTTGGAAAGCCCTGCTGCGCATCATGACATTCCTGATTCTTGTGACTTTTTCATACAACCCCAAATCCAGGGCTACCAAGAGCGCGATGGCCTTGGCCATATAGCCCTTTTTTTGGATTGGGGGCAAAACAGGTGCAGGAGGAGGATTGATTGTGCCAAAATTATTAACCATTGGCAAAGGAGGACAAGCTTTTGGCCTTGCACCCACAATGTTTGCAGGGTGAGGATCAGAAGTGGCCTCTGCTTGCATTGGCTCATCTTCTGCAAGTTCTCCTGCAGTGGCCTCTGCTTGCAGTGGCTCATCTTCTGCCAGTTCTCCTTCAGTGGCCTCTGCCTGCTCAAACTCAGACATTTGGTTGAGCAGCGATGTCTCCAGGTAACTGATCATGTTTTGCGAGAACTCAAAGTAAGAAGACACCTGGAGATCAGCCTGGGGGAACCAAGCATCCCAGGGGTAGAAAACTTCACCCCCCTTGAACATGGCCACAATCCCAAGTTCATCCCACTTTACTTCGCTGTCCATGAGCACTTGCTCATCATGCACGCGTTCAGACAGAAAATGAACAGAGTATGTATTGGAGAACCAAATGTACCCTGTGCAAAGTGGTGCAAAGGCATACTGCCCAAACTCCATCGATTTCCAGATGGTGCTGCCATTCAGCTTTCCAACACCATGATAAATCCCTGCCCAAGCTTTAATTTGCTCATTTGGATAGTCTGGCATGGGATCAGTGAGGGAGCGGTGCAAACAGATTGTTTGACTATCCCAAACATCTGTGCTCCCAGGGTCTGCTACTACCCCCAAATTCACGGTCACTGGATTCAATCTGGTTGACATTGATGGTCTGGGCATCATGGCCATGGCTTCAGCTGGGACGATGGATGTAGGAAAATGAAAACTAGAAAGCATCAACACAAATGTACCCAATGTGTTCAAAGTCATCAAACTGTGGAATGCCTTTACAGTTGTGAAGGCGCCTTGCAAGCATATTTTAATAGAGTTCATAAGTTCATACCCTTATACTGAGTGAGCATTGGTTTGACAAGATGTTCAAAGCATGACATGCAGTCAATCATGTTCAGAACAATGACTTACATGTCTATGAACATGTGCATGGACATGAAGGCATCAGCCTCAAAGCATTTGCTTGCCTGCCAAAATGCACCTAGAGCCATATGAAGCATGACTATCATTCATGGCATGATGTTAAGCAAGTCTACAAAGCAACCCTTTCAAGGTATCCACAAAAGCCTAGTGGCCTGACTGCATATGTCAAAGCTGACAATACATGCACATGGCAAATGAACACACATTCAGCCATCAGCTTGCACTCATGAACATACATGAACACACATCAAGGTTAAACATACACTGTCTCCAGCTCTTCAGCCCACAGGTTGCATATTTTTTCACACATGCATACTTCATCTAAGAGCTCTGATCTAAGAGTTCTGTCTATCCTTCTTTGAGGAGTAGGCTCTTCTTTCAGGCTCAATGCATTCAGCACCTTCTTCAAACATGAAAGTACAAAAGGTGGACATATTGTCTGTATCATACAGAATTTTCAGGTCTTCATTCTTCCTAGCAGGTGTTTTCACAATGATGAAGCCTTGCTTGGTGGAAATGCGAAGACTGGTTGGCAATGTTGATGACCTTTTCCTCTTTCTTTGCAACACATTTTCTTCAGGTTCTGGATGTTGTGTGCTTTCAAACACAGTTGCCCTGCAGCTCAACAATGCCTGCAGCCCCCTGGAATTCTTCAAAGATGGTTTTCCGCCAACATTGCCATTGTTCAAGAGGTTGCACAGGCCATAGTTGCTGGCTGAGATCTGCAACCACAGTGTCCCATCCTAGCTCTCTTCCATGAGACCATCAGGAATCAGCCACTTCTTGCCAGTCTCCATGAAAGTAATTTGGTCAAGCTTCTGCAGCTCCACAGCAGCCATGGATGTGATTGAATGCAGTAAAGCTATATGAATGCTACCCAGCTAGTTGCTTGAGTTCACAGGACATGTACATGATTATCACACTCAAGTGCATTCATGAAGAACAAAACATTCATGACCTTTTGCAAGGCATGTAGCCTGACACAACATAGTTCTCTCAGTTCAACAACATCATGCATTTGTCCACAAGCCATTTGCCACTCCCACTTACATGTCATGAGCACATGCGCATTCTCTATAGCACAGCACATTTTTATTCAAAACAATGGGTTTCTACCTATGGGCCTCTCTCAGTACCATGCCCATGCTAACCATCAGCTATCCTTGTCCTTGGGCTCCTCTTTGCAACCCCGCTCTTTGCCATGATCAGGTTCTGAGGCAGAGTCCCAAAACCCCAAATCCAATGTCTTTTCAGACAAGGAATCATCCATGTACTTCTTGGCATCAGACTTGGCCATTGGTGTGGGTTCCAGCTTGGCACCAGTCTTTTCCTTCACATCCTTCATCACACCACTTGAAGTAACAGCTGCAGGCTTCTTTTGAGTTTTAACCATGGCTTTGCACTTCAGTGGTAAGCTTGATACACTCAAAACATGAACAATCATTGGAATGACCTGCATATGCTGGACATGCTGCCACACCAAAAAGCATAGCATGAAACTGTATGGCATGTCATGGCTGTACACCCTTGACCTCCACATGAAAGCCATTTGGCCTGGATGACACACATGACTCATGACATGCGCACATCTTTGTCACAAGCATGAAAGAAACTGACATGACATGACATGACAGTATTTGGCATGAGATGTCATGGTACATGACATGGTATGCCTCTTTGGCACAACAAAAAAAGCCACTTGGGCTTGAAGACTCACATGTTTGCTGTTTGCAAATACTGTTTGACTCTTCGCATCTTCAAAAACTCAACCAATACTGCATGGCTGCAACCTCACCCCAACCAAGCACCAAGCTCAACAAGCTCAACAAAGAAACAAAAGCTCACATGTTGACATCAGCAACCCAACACTGATACATGAATACATTTGGTTGGTATAGCACTATGTTGCATGCCCATGCATCTAGACTCTATATCATGCCCTCTTGGCTCTCTTTGCATCAGGCATTCTAGGATCACTTTTCTTTGTGACTTTCAAAGTCAATGGATCATGAGCAAGGATAGGGGCTGGATTGACCAAAATGGTAACCTCAATCTCTCCAAGCTCAGTCTTGAAGGTCAGAGTCTTCTCTTCCAAGTTGCCATCCTCAGCCCCTGTAGCACAAGCCCAATATGGTGCAAAGGTTCCTTTGATGGTTTGATCAGGATCTTCAGCTTTGGGAAGCTTGGTAGGTTTCATGGCACTGATCCAAAAGCATGTCGCTTGAAATTTGCACTTTCCAAACCTGACATTTGCAAGGTTGGGCACTTTCAAGGACAGTGATGATGGTGCTTCTGGGCATGGAATGAGCTTCAAGCTCTTGGCCTTCATGTCCTTCTTGGCAAACACCACCATCTTGGGTTGCTTTTGAACAAGGATATCACCAACATCTACATCTTCTGTGTTGTACACCTCCATGAGGGCCAGAAAGCACTGACATTTCACTATCTCCTGGGAATTGGGTGATGGAAACAAGTTGCTGAGTTCATCATCACATAGAAGTACTGGTGGCTTGGACTTGGTACCCTTCACCTTTTCAACCAGTTCCTCAGCACTCATTTTGACAGTGGTCTTCTTGGATGGCTCCAACAGTGGGTAGAAGACAAACACAGCCTCAGTTGATGAAATACTCTCTAAAGTCCACACCCTGTTGTCAAAGTCTTTGAGGGTGTAGTGGCTGCCTGGCTCTAAGCCCAACTTTAGCTTGGCAATGAACATGCTGTCTTTCCCCTCATCCAATGAAATTGGAGTTTGTGAGGTGGTCTGTTTTTTGGCAGCTGAGGGTGAACTGGCACTTCCCAATTCTGCATGGCCCTTGGTCAACTCTTGGTTGAAGAGGTCTGAAATGTCTTTCAAGGAGTACTTCTTTCCTTCAGAGCCAGACTTCTCCTTCTTGAAGATCATTAAAGTGGCCCTGATTGCTGCAATGCCAAACACCTTGTAGACATCAGCTTTCTTCTTACCACTAGCAATTTGGGACAAAGCACTGTTCCATGCCATTTCCAAAAATGCCTCTACCTCAAGGATCATGGTGAGATTCTTGGGGGACTTGAGGCCAGTGATGTCACTCTTTGTCACTAGCTTAGCCACCCCATCAGTGCACTTACCCACAACCACATTGGTGACAATAATGGCACTTCTGATCATGGTGAAGAACTTGGACTTGGAAAGGTTCACCTCTGTCAAGGTATTCATGCACTCTTCACCAATGGTTGCATTCTCACCAAATGCCTTGCCCATGTGCGCCAAAAAGTCAACAAGACTTCCATCAGCTCCACCTGCAAATACCCACAAAAATGAACAGCCATGAATGAACACTCATGAACAAACTTTAACCATGAAAACCTCATGAACCAATGAATGCATGTGAGTAGTAACATGAGCATTCATGAGCAATGAGTGCCACTGGTGCAACACTCATGAAGAGTGCACGCATGCAATACAACATCAATAATTGCATGCCTCCATGCCTTTGCACATACCTCCCCACCATAGGTGCATAGCTCTTGATGGGGCCACCAAGGCAAAGTCCATCAGCAATTGCAACAAAGTCATGCTTTCCATCTTTTGAACTTACATTCTTGACATGACTCACCACAGCTGACATGAGCTGGATTTCATTCTGTGCCTCATATGTGGCATTGGTGCTGTTACATGCAGCTTCAATCAATGCTGGGAGTTGGGGGAACTTGTCCTCCACAATGGACAAAATGATTGTCCAAGTCCACCCTGTCTGGACCATTTTCTGCAAAGAAGGATCCTTTGCAAACAGGTGGCTTCCCAAATGACCATCTTGGCTGGCCAACTTAGCTTGGGGGGTCCTGCAAGAGTTCTTGATGGATTTCATGAACTGAGTAGTGTGCCCTTTGCTGACTGTCATGAACCGCTCTGCACCAGAAGGAATGGCAAGGAGCCCTTCACTTGCAAGTGCAAGGTCCTTGGTAAACTTGATTTGTTCATCCTTCTTTGCTGCTGACATCTCAAAAGCAACAGACCCTGTCAGCTGGGAAAGGTCTGCACCCATGGCGCAAATCATAGACCCCTTGGCATGACAATTCCATGCATTTATGCCAAACCCTCCCCTGTTTGAGGGGTGCACCACAAACAGCTCTGGTGGCAGCTCTTGCTTGTATGCCAATCCATTTGACAAGAGTATTTTCTCAATTTGTGCCCATTTGTTGAGCAGCCCCAACCCTGAGAAGATGATGTTCTCCACATCCTCGATGACATCGCTGCTGATCATGGTGAAATCAGCAGAGCCAAACACAAATGCTACTTCAAACTCTGGTTTGCGCAAGAAACACTGCAATCAAATGGTTGACATGTCACACATGCATGCAATGCAGTGACAATGAGGTTTGGTGGGCAGCAATGAAACAATGTACATGAACCTCACAAGTGTTGAGCAGGCCATGATATGACATGAGCAGCCTTGCATATGCCAAATACAGGTGGTTGCAAGTGACAATTCAAACCACATGACAATTAAGTGGTTGCAAGTGTTCTCAATGCTGCATGATGCACATGGGTTACTACACAAAATGCATGTCAAAAGGCATTGCTGAAGCCTCAATAGGCCAAACAGAAACACATAACAATGACAAAACCCGTGCATGAAATGTTGCATGAATTATTGACCCAGGGCTTAAGGCATGCTTCTTTTCACACATCATACATCAGCTCATGACCAATCCATGTACATCAAGTCCAATATATGTACAATGACACCAGCTTGATACCTGGTGAAGCCCAGTTGATCTTCCAATCCTCTGGCAATGGTGATCCTGAACACTGTCGCAAATGGTTTCCCACACAAACTACTTATACATACTTTCATGATATGTTAAAACTTGATTTTAAAAACTCTTCTATATGCACAGTCCAAACCACCTTTCTTCCCAAAGGTTCTCATATTTGGCTGAGAGCCACCATGCACCATGCCAGAAGCCAATGCTAAAGCGAGGTTGTCCTTCATGCCACCACTGCATTTTCATATGTGCTGGGAAGAGGGCAAGCAACGCCTCTTCAGATCTCAAGGGCCAATACTGCATGCTGGCAGACATTGGATCTGCATTGCCCATGGCTGAGTCCATGACAAACAATGACAAAGTGAAAGGCAGCTGCAACAAATCTTGAGCACAGAATCTCACATGAACATGAACATTAACACATGTCAACC
>CAXAMN010028639.1:68283-88188 GCA_963970005.1 Durusdinium trenchii
GTGACCAAAAAGTCAAAAAATGAAAGTGTGAAATTTCAAATGAACATGGCAAATCACAACTAAACATGCATGCTCTCTACAGGGTAAACCCACCAGGCTTGGACATGACATGGCAAGAACCCACAATTAATGAAAATGCAACAATGAAAATGCAAAATTACTATGTGTACACTGTAGATTTTTCAAAAAACAAATCATATGCAAATACAACATATTTCAACTGAAACATATAACTTTTTCAATTCAAAAAACATTCAAACATGTTGTGGTGAGACTTGGTGACCAAAAAGTCACCGACACCACATTTTTCAGTCCTCGGAGAGCTTTACCAGCTAACCCTTAAGCTAAATGGTTAGCAAATCAGCTAACCACTTAGTAACCTAGGGTTTGTTGAAGTGGCTAACCTCTAACAAACAAGCTAAGAGGTTAGATAAACGATATAAAGTTTATAGAGGTTAGCCTCAAACCTAGAAGTGGTTAGAGAGGTTATAAACCATTACTAGAAGTTATAACCTACTTACTAGAGCTTATAACTAGCTTATTGGAACTTATCTAACCATTTATAACTCTTCTAACCAATAAGATCTTCGCGGGACATCCCAGCACCTGTTTGCTGATGAGCTCCTTCGCCCTGTCGGTGTGCAAGCGGTTCACCGCTACCCCCATGGCCTTATACTTTGTGATCAGCTTCTGCAAGCCGACAATCACCTCCGCCTTGGCCCGGGATTCCAGCACCTCCATGCAGGTCACGTGCTTCAGAGGGACTCCACGTTGACATGTCTGGAGCTCCGCCTCAAAGTCATAGTCATGGGTCGGATCCATGATGTCCTGTTCCTCCTCCATCACCCCCACATCCTCCCCCGGTTCTGATGCCACCACCCTCTCCGGCGTAGGGTCCTCCTTGGGTGTAATCACGTTGATCCTCCGCCTTCTCATTCTCCGCGACGTCCTTCTCCGCCGCGTTTTCCTCCGCAACGTCCTTCTCCGCCACGTCATCCTCCGCCACCGCGTTGAAGTCCGGGACCAATGCCACCGCGATCATAGCATAGCGAACACCCCGCCCTGAAGCGCCATCCCGTGCCATAGATAGCGGGCCCACGATGTCCACCGCCACGGACCATGCCGATGACATTCTTTGGGTGTCTCCTCGACGTCGATGCGGTCTTTGGGTTCCTGCCTGCTCAATGCAAAGCCTGCAGTCCCTGCGAAAGGGTCGATGACCTTGGCGAAAGTGCGTCGCCCACATGTCCTTTTCCTTTTGAGACAGCTTGGCTATCCTTCGTTGTTGCTTCTCACCCTGCTCCAACACACACCGGAGGGACTCCTTGATGGCCGCTCTCAATCCTGGCGCCCACAAAGACCAAGACTTTGATGCCTGAATGCTGGCTTGTAGGTCATCAGGAAGGGGTTCATCATCACCTCGAGCTCGAAGTCCATGTAGTTCCATCATCCCTGGCATGTTGGTGAGCAGCGATGTTGGTTTCTTTTTGAAGTGCCCCACGGCACCTATAGGGTGACCATTCCCATGGACTCCTCCTCCAACAAACCCAAAACTTCCGGCCAACTCCAGAAGGACGGCATTCGCCCACCATCCCCCACCATCTTGGCCGGGTCCGCTGGAGACTGCAAGAGAAAGCCCGTATTAGTGCCCTTTGGTCCACCCAACTCCACCTTGCTTTCTTCCGCGGCCAGATAGAGTCCAACCTGCTTGATGACGAGGGCCGCGTCGTGGTCCGCCAACCGCTGCTCTGCAACGCTTAGGTTCGGTAACCCAAAACGATGTGCTCCTCGATTTCGAAGTGGCCTTGGGCCTGGTCGCCTGAATCGCAGCCTCGACACTGTTCGGCACGGGGGTCCACCTATGATGGCTGCCAAAGTCCCTTGCCTGGCCAGGCGCATCAAGAAAGCCCACAACACCGGGTTGCGCAGGTCCTGCGACTTGTTGTGCATGATGTCCAAGGTGATGACCTCGCAATCATACTTTTTGAGCTCCTCCCACTCGTCGGCCTTTTCCCCCGCGAAGAGATGAAGCACCACACGTTTAGCCGCCAGCAAACGTCGTCGCTGCCGTCGATTCCATGGACCACCAAAATCGTGCTCCTCCGTCATGTACCGGAAGATCCTGGCAGGAACCTCAGGGAAGCGTTGGCTCCACCAAGTCAGCAGCTCCTCCTCCAAGTTCTCCTCCCGGTAGACATCGTCATGTTTTTTCCTCTCCACCTCCTCGATCTCCCGGATGAGCAGCAGGGCATCTTCCTCCAGCACCACGGGACAACCTTCACGAAGGCGAGAAACGATCTTCCCCTTGGGGGCACAACCACTCCTGGACCACACCATCTTGTAGCCCAGCTCAATCAACCCTCTGACCGGCACGATGGGCTCCGCCGCGTCGGCCGACAACAATGTACCCGTCACCGGGTCTTGGTGCAGCATGATTGAGCCATGTGCCAACTCCACATGAACCCAGTTCACCAGGTAGAGCTTGACGAAGGGGGTGAGTTGCACCACCATCCAAAAGCCCCAGTGCGGTGCCCATATCCAAGTTGCCACCCACGTCCATGAACTTGAGCTTGATGGCCTTGACCTTAACACTCCGCAATGACTTCAACAAAGCCGATGCCTCCCCCATCAAGGTGTCAATGGACCCCGACTTGCTCGGCATAGGACCCCCTGCAGCTCCGGAACCGCCTTCCGCCTCAGTCTTCTTCCCCGAAGCTCCAGTGGCCTCTTCAACCTTCACTTTTGGTGGCTCCCTTTCCGGCGAGGAAGGCTGCGAGTCACCCCTTGCACCTTAGCCACCTTGACATTCCCCTCCTTCCCGAACTCCTTCTTCACATACGGACAGTCACGCCGCGTGTGGTTGAGGCCGGAACAGAAGAAGCGCCGATTTTCCTTAGGGCTAAGGGTGCCATGCTTGAACTTGCATCGATCACCTCGTCGACACCCCTTGTCCGACAACCAAAAGCGACAGTCGCCCTTGAACTCCACCCCAGCGGCCTTGGACTCCTGCGCATTCACCGTCGCCGAAGTCGCCGTCGTTGATGAAGCCCCCAAAGCTGCTGCCTTCACAAACGGAACGGTCGTTTTTCCCGCTCCCCCAATTCCTCCAGCGCCGAACGCCTGCTCTTCGGTCTCGGCCTGCAGCAGCTCCGCGAAGGTTTTGATGGAGTCCAAGTTGCCTGCACACCGACAACCGGTATGCAGCTTGCGCACCAGACTTGGCAATGGCGTCCGAGGCCCGAGTCAAAACACCCGCCAAGATGACAGGGTCTGGCAACATCACCGCCAACTCCTGAGCCCGATTCCACCATCTCCGCCATTGACGCAGGTTCTGCGCCAGTTCAACCATAGAGCCCGTAGTTTTGAGCTCCGTCAACAACCGGATGAGAGTAACCCTCTCACCTTGTCCGCCAGGTTGGAACTTGACGAACAGCGTGAACAACAAATGGGTCACGCTCAGCTTCCTCGCAGCCACAGCCTCCGCCTTGATGTTGTCGGGGACCGCCTGCAACAACAAACTGGTCATCCTCCGTTCGGTCCTAGGCCACCTTGTAGCCGCCGATGAAGTGCCAGTGTCCAACCGAAGACGTTGAAGAGGATCTGAAGCCAACCATTGGGTATACAGCTCATCAACTCCCTTCAAGGTCACGGCCCACCATTCCTCCGCCGACACACTCACGTCCGCAATCAAAGGCTGGATCGTGGCTAACCAATCACCGAAAGACAGTGCGTTGGCGTCCGAAGGAAGTGCAGGCAATTCCACACTCCGAAAGGTCTCATTGACCGATTCCTCACTGCCACCATACATAGGGGCACCACCAACCAGGCCAGGTCCATAGTTTCCGCCACCTCCACCACCATTGGGCGATAGCCCGGTAGCGCCCCATCCGCCTGGTCCAAACTGAATTCCAGGGGGATATGGCCAAGGGAAACATACTCCAGGTCCAGGTCCTTGAGCGGGTCCAGGTCCAGGAAGATTGCCTCCAGGAGCCGGAACACCACCATTGTAGTCATAGTTGAGGATGAAGCCACCTGTGTTCCAGCTCCCGAAGGCTGCCGTGGTCCCTCGGTTTCTGGCACCTGCTGCTTCCCATCCCCTTGTGTTGCGCCTCCAGTCTCCGCGGCCGTCTTGAACGAAGCATCGGAAGGCGGATTGCCTCCTCCCAGCAGCTGTCGCACACCATCAGCAAAACGCTGTTCGGCATCACGGAGAACTCGTTGGCGTAAAAGTTCAACGGTTTCACCCGCCTCTTGGCTTTGGCTCTGCGGGGGATTCATGGTCTGCTTGATCTTTTCGGCAGACCAGGCGATTGTTGCCTCGACATGGCACCCACGGCCACCAAATCACGCCCATGCTGTCCTCCAAGTTCAGGAACGGGGCCCGGAACACGGCAAGGACGAAGAGCTTGATCAGGCTGAGGTCCCCCACGTTGGCGTTCTCGATCACCATGAGATAGCTCCGCTTTTGACGTTGAAGCCCCTTCCGCCAGCGCTCCTCCCTCACGTTCACGACGTCCTGGAAGGATGGGCAACTGTCCTGACGCATCCGGGATACGGGCCCTGTAGAACCGACCACCCACCAGGCAGTTGACCCCTGAGCTGACCTTGCATCACTTCCGCAGCCGCCATAGTCCCGCTACCAAGAAGACCTCCTCCAGGTAGAGGTGGAAGTAGTCCTGCCAACATAGTGCCAGGCGGTGGTTCCAACTGCCGTTGGCCCGTCTCCGCACCCGTGGTCCGAGGATCCGTCCTTGCCCCTCCTGGTGTCCCTGCGGCTGGAGCTTGGCGTGTGCTCTTCACCAAGGCCGGTCTTCGAGCGCTAGGCTCCGCGCTCTGTGTGCGTCTGGCTGGCGTTTGTTGTGCCAGCAGCTCATCCAGCCTTTCATCGGCTGTTTGCTGTCTCTCCTTGGATGCAGATCGTCGCCGGCTCAACATGGATGTCATGGCGCCGCTGACCGCTTGGGCTCATAACCCATGCTTCACGAAAAGCGGTCCTGTTTTCTTGAGCCAAACACGCAGGCAGTTAAGCCTGTGGTCTTGTGTACCTAGTTGTACACTTCTCGTTTTGTGCGTTCTGTTTCAAGATCCGCACGTACATTCGAGCCTATCGGGTATCCTCAAGCTTGCTGTTGTTAGCCATGCAGACTAAGCAAACCTGGAATGCCATGACTTCCAAAAAGCACGACATGACATCATCCCTCCTGGAATGCCATACACGCAGCCATCTTGACCCAGTTCGCCACCCAGCCACTTATCACGGCCCATGCAAACAGCCTCAAGCTCAGTGAGGTGAAGCTAGCTGGGCGCGCACATGCACATGCCCCAAAGCACTTCAGCTACTCTAGCCCTTTCTTTGGCTTTCCCAAGATGGGCGAAGACCGTTGCGGCTGTCTTGCTGCTTTTTATTCACTAGGCTCTAGGCCAGGCCTGAATTAGCTGCTTGTAGCCAAGCCAGCCAGATCAGTCAGGATTAAGAACAAGTCACAAAAGTTAAGGACCATTCCGATCGAAATGCCCCTACAATCTCGCCACATGCATACCTTGCAATCATCACAGCGCATGATTGGGTTGGCCGAACGAAGGCGAACAAGTTCAGGACGGATTTTCAAGGTTGCTTCCAACAAGGTGCATCAAGAAGCTGCACCTCACAGTGCCTCCGGCCCCACCTGAGATGTGCTGCATGAAGCAAGTGGGACGGGCACGGAAGGAAATTAATGGTAAATGATGGGGTATCACGGGGTCGGCTGACCGAACAGCTGATTGGAATGACTTGAATGGCTCTCCCTCCAACGCGCTATTACCTTCTCACATTAATCGGTGCCGGGCTGCAGGTTCACCAGCACATGGTACAAGTCCCACAAACCACAGCAGCTTGGCATTGCAATTTAGGAGGGAAATCTTGGAAGACCCTGGACCATGACGCAGGGATGCCGTGAAGACTTGACTTTGGCTTGCTTGCGAGCATAGTACAGTAAGTCAAGACAATTGCAAGTGACGCGATATCATATACCCATTGACATCTATGCGTTTTCATAAACATTAGTGTAACTATTGACATGCTATTGAAAAACTTGACTTGCGTAATGTTTCATGCACAAACGGTGCAAGGTCCAACTTGGTCTGACTGATGCTTGGTAGGAGGGACACTCTGTCAGCTGTTTTGCCGGCGTCACGGATAATTGTAATGTCTGAATACGCTGACCCAAAACCTTTTTGAGGTCGGGCCGAGCAAGGGCCAACAAGCTTTTAACAATGATAGAACATTTAGGAACATCAAACAAGTACGGCCCTGTGCACACAGAAACAACCAATAAACATAGCTGCAGGCCCTGTGACCGACAAATGCTGTGACCAATGCGAGTCTTGGCGAGAATGCCTCGCATTCCTGGCTTTGACTTGGATCTTCCAGTCAAAGCCAGGACGGCAAACATGCACCCTCGGCACTCAGGAAACACTTAAGTCACAAGCAGGTCGCACTGCCTCTTCAGACTTTCTAAGTCATTTGGCACGAGACAGGATAATCACAAAGAGTGAGACACAAAGCTCAAAGGACTACAATTTAATTTGCACATAGCGTCCGTACAAACCCAATGCACAAAAGCCGCACGGCACAGAACATAATGATATAAGTAGAAGGATATGTTATAACACTATGTTTGTTCTTGTGGTGACAAGGGAAAACTAACTGAAAAGAAACGTAGGCGTGAATTTGTTGAACACATGTCCTTGGAGCATATCTGACTTGCCACATCTTTGAGGTGGCTGAGGCAGTCGTTCAATTTCTTTGCTGTTGATTGACCCCCCGGCCCTCATCATCTGCCCAATAACGGGGCTAGAGTCTCATTACTGAGGGAAGGAATTTCAAGTGTTGCAAGCCAGGGCTGCCAAAATGCATCCCTGTGCAAAATGTGCAACGGTCCATTTCGTTTGACGTGGCACATTTATAACATATATATACATTATATGTGATATATATATATATGTATACCATACTTCATATATATATATATATTCTGACAGCCTTATGACTGCTGAGTGGGGGACCTACTTGGTGGCCCTCTTGTTTAAAGAAGCAGTCGCCCTATAAGTATGTAGGCATATAATTCAGTAACTAGTTACATATGTCAGCGGGGCCTGCCCACAAAAAAATGGCTAGTTCGCAGGTAAGTGCTGTGAGATCCGTGTCAATCAACAACCACCGCGAGTTCTTCGCTGTGCCTAATACGCGCATCCATTGAGTGAATGAGAGACCTCATCCACAGCAATTCATCTAAATTGTTTCATCTTCGGGCTTCCTATTGACCACACTTCTTTGACTCTTCCAGGTGCTCACTCGCCTCAAGCCCTTCCTGCGAGAGCGCTGGGCTTCAGCGGTTTCGATGTCGGTCCCAAAGCCAACGCGACAGCACATGCCTGCATGAGCAATCTGGTGACTGCAGAAGTGCATCGAATTGTGGAAATAGGATGAAATAGGAGCTTTGTTGCTTTCCTATTCGCAGTGACGCTTCCAGAAACAGTGACAGTAGTGGTGGAACATGTATATTATGGCCAGCTCCAAGGCAAGGCCTTTGAACTCATGTCTGCTTTATTGCATACGTATGGGATCAATTGAATCGAGCATGCGTCAGTCTCAACATTAGGTAGTGTTCGGTATAACCTGGGAGACATTGCATCGGACAGCCTGAGGGGCACTAAAGCTTGTATCAAAAATAGAGTATATTATATATATACTAGCACCGGGCACCGCATACCAGCAATATGTGTCTGAAATCCTGACATGGTGCTTGTGGTGTAGACGACAAAGGCAAAGGCGGAGATGGAACCGGTCAGGAGGAAGGGGCCCAAAGGCTCTAGCTCATAAAGAGCGAATGCCACAAAACCCCCAAGCACACAGCCAAGGGAATCCGCATTTCTGCAAAGCACTTGCCTGGGTGGACTTGCGCTTGGTTCTCTGTTTTGGGGAAAGTGCCCTGCAGAGGGCCAGCTAGGCAAAGAAGGAAGCACATTCTTGTATGTAGATTCATTCAGAACAAAGGGGTAGGACACGAGGTCACATGTGCAGCGGTCAAAACATGCGAGCCATTCTGCCATGGTATCGCTCTTCAAGGTTCCCTATTGCTCCATAATTGCAGCCATACAGTCCCAAATAAAAATGAAAGAACCCCACAATCTCTCTCAAACCTGAGGATTCTTTGTGGTTCCTCTTAGGAGCTAGCACGCGTAAGCCATTGTTTCAACAAATTGCAAAAACCTTCGACAAGCTCTTTGCTAGGTGGCATGAGGAAACACTAGTAGCGTTAGTGAGTTGTGACTCTATACGTAGGGAGGTGGCTAGGACTAGACTCCTGAGGTGTCGCTCCAGGTACCGGGCGTGCCACTTGGTATTGGTTCGGGTATCGCTCTAAAACCCATGTTTGTCCAAAACATGTCGAAGTATCATTGGAGTATTCCTGGAACAGGTATGGCTCTTCAGGGTTCCCTATCGCCACACGCAGTAATGGCTAAGCTTTACAAAGACAATGGTGGGTTACCTCAAAAACTCTTCATAAGATGTTGTGGCCCTTGCTCACATGAATGGCAAATTCATAATTCATTTGGCAGGATCCTCAAAGTGCACCATTTGTCTCAGGGGACCCGTTCTTCTTGAGATAGCGAAAGTAACAAACCACTTAAGAAACCTTATTTGCCTTCATGGAGATGTCCAAGCCCTTTACTTTGCTAGCAAAACCAACCTACCTCCTTTCAGAGAGCCCTGTCTCCTTCTCAATAAGCTGACGTTGAACAACGACACAAGTTGCATTTCCTTATACCTTGATCAACCCGAGACAAGACCATAGAGAACACAACACGCAGCTGGTGTGAAGAAAATTCATCTGAACTCTGTGTGTCTGTGAAAAACAACCTGAGTTGTCTTTAGTCTGTGAAGACGTTGGCCGGTTGGCCACCCTTTGCCTGGGTGCTGGATGGAATGGATTTCTTGGACGCATGGTTTCTCATGAAGTTGCAAAACGGACACTTCAAGTGCAGCAAACTTAACGGGGGTTGAGCTGCCTGTGGCATTTGATCTACAAGCCATCCACCAAACCCGAACCCGATTGCGACATCGATCACCACCCATGGACTGTCTTGCATTATATTCAACGAAGCAGCATGGCCAGGAAGACCTGTGAATCACCAAGAGAGTAGAAGAGGTTCATGTCCTTACTAGCTTGGACTTGTGTTCATCGGCGAAGGAAGTGGAAACGCTACACAAATGACGATGAATTGAAAATCAAAAAGCGCCTGAGGCCAACAACTTAGCTCATGTCCGTCGCCGCCTTCACCGCGAAAGTGTAGATCGTGCCCATAATTATCTGGCAACCGAGTCATTTGTGGCTATGGAGCAAGAAACACAACTTCCAATGGTGAGGAACCGGAATCAAACCAGACATTGCTTTCGCGATGCATGAGAGAATGTGCATATGCGGCCGCAACCCATATCATGGACGATAGCCATAGCTCTCTGACAACAAGAACTGGGAGAAGAGATCAATGAGAACAGTAAGGCAAAGATTGACATTGAAATTGCTGTGTCATAGTCATATGCCCCAAATGGCCCCAAGCAACTTCAATTCAAAGATCCACCATTCCTGGAGCACCTATAGTCTATAGTACCCAAATCGTTTCCCAGAGGCACACACAAAATGAAACGAAACAAACCTGGTCAAGACACAAGACAAGAAAAAGGCCTCAAGGGAGCACGGACGCTACTAGGGGCTCTTGGCATCGCTACTAGGGGCTCCTGGCCGTACTACTAATAGGAGCAATGTTCGCTACTAGGGGCCCAGTGTTTCCCAAAATCACAAGATGCAGCACATGGGCACGGCAACGCTGGGAAAGTCTGCTTGACGCACCTGCGAACTAAAACACAAGAACGGAAGGAGAAAGAGCCGAGCTGGAAAGCAAGCGAGGATGCAGAACTGGAGTCTGAATTGAAGAGTGTAAAAAATACAATTGCTGTTATGTTATATACTATTTCTATACTGTATATATATAAATATCGACCGCAGCGTCTAAATTGACCCCTCTTCGACCACACACACACACCATCAGTTTAAGTTTAGACAGACTGGCGGCGCTTCATAGGGTGCCATTCCCTTAATTGAGGGGGAGGGGGCGCCCTTTAGTCAAGGCAGTCCTGAGATGCAATGGCGGCTGGCAACCATGGAATGCACATCCCAAAGTTCAGCATGACCCACGCCAAGAGGAAGCAACTCACGTTGTAGGGCTGGCCAGTCAAAGAATGCCAAAACCATCGGATTCCTGAAAGCCTCAGTGAAGCAAATCCAAGCGAGACATTGATTACAGAATTTATTCCTCCGCACCTAGGTAAAACATGATGACGCCCTGCACGAGGCCTTCAGCCTAATTGTGACAGGCTTGCCCTTGGTCGGTTGGACACCTCAGCCCAATTTCTGCTGATGACGCCCTTTGGACAAGAATCGGAGTGCAATCAATCGGAGCGCTTCGAGAATCTCAGTACGTACTTTCTTGAGATTGTAACAAAATAGTTCTAATGGCCACCAGGTGGGAGATCGCTTGCGCGCAGGAGCACAGGAGCGCGGGCCTAAACAAATGCACATTGCCCCCACGTTTCAGTGGTTTCTTCCAAGGCGATGGTCAAGGCCTGCTCTAGACTCTAGAATCGTAGGGGCCTTAACAAGCCTAGCAGGGGGGCCTTTTACAAAAGCAATGCTTCCTGAAAGATAACATCAAGAAGCTACGAGTAGTTCCTGGCATTATTACTAGTAACAAATAGCTATATACTAGTAACAAACGGGCACCACTACTAGAAGCTACTAGTGTCAAAGGGCATTACTATTAGTAGCAAAAAGCTACTAGTAACAAAGGGCCTCCCTTTCAGTAGCAAGAAGTTACTAGTAACAAAGACCCGTACTACTAGTAGCAAGAAGATACTAGTAACAGTATCAAAGGGCGATACTACTAGTAGCAAGAAGCTACTAGTAACAAAGGGCATTCCTACTAGTAGCAAGAAACTACTAGTATCAAGGAACATCACTAGTAGTAGCATCAAGCTACTATATAGTAACAAAGGGCCTTACTACTAGTAGCAAGAGACTACAAGTAACAAAGTGAATTACTACTAGTAAGTAGCAAGAAGCTACAAGTAGAGGGCGGTACTACTAGTAGCGAGAAGCTACTAGTAACAAAGGGCAAGACCCGTACTAGTAGTAGCAAGAAGCTACTAGTAGTAAAGGGCGTAACAAAGGGCCGTACTACTAGTAGCAAGAAGCTACTAGTAACAAAGGGCATTACTACAAGTAGCAAGAAGCTCCAAGTAACAAAGGGCATTGCTACTAGTAGCAAGGGGCTACTAGTAACAAAGGGCATTACTACTAGTCGCAGGACGCTACTAGTAACAAAGGGCATTACTACTAGTAGCTTCTTGCTACTAGTAACAAAGGGCATTACTACTAGTAGTAAAAAGCTACTAGTAACAAAGGACATTACTACTAGTAGCAAGAAGCTACTAGTAACAAAGAGCATTTCTACTAGTAGCGAGAAGCTACTAGTAACAAAAGGGATTACTACTGGTAGCATGAAGCTACTAGTAACAAAGGGCCGTACTACTTGTAGCAAGAAGCTACTAGTAACAAAGGGCCTTACTACTCGTAGCAAAAAGCTACTAGTAAGAATGGGCCCTACTACTGATAGCAAAACGCTACTTGTAAGAAAGTGCGTTAGCAGTAGCAAGAAGCTACTAGTATCAAAGGGCATTACTACTGGTAGCCAGAAGCTACTAGTAACAAAGGGCGTTACTGCTAGTAGCAAGCAGCTACTAGTAGCAAAGCGCGTTATTCTAGTAGCAAGAAGCTACTAGTAACAAAGGGCCTTACAACTAGTAGCAAGAAGCTACCAATAACAAAGGGCCTTACTACTAGTAGCAAGAAGCTACTAGTAACACAGGGCCTTACTACTGGTAGCAAAAAGCTACTAGTAACAAAGGGCAATACTGCTAGTAGCAAAAGGCTGCTAGTAACAAGGAGCATTATAAGAAGCTACTAGTAACAAAGTGCACTACTACTAGTAGCAAGCAGCTACTAGCAACAAAGGGCATAAATACTAGTAGCAAGAAGCTACTAGTAACAAAGAGCATTACTACTAGTAGCAAAACGCTGCTAGTAACAAATGGCATTGCTACTAGTAGCACGAAGCTACTAGTAGCAAAGGGCATTATTACTAGTAGGGAGAAGCTACTGGTAACAACGGGAATTACTACTAGCAGCAAGAAGTTACTAGTAACTTAGTAACTACTAGTAGCAAGAAGCTACTGGAAGCGAAGGGCGATACTACTGGTAGGAAGAAGCTACTACTAGCAAAGCTCATTACTACTGGTAGCAAGAAGCTACTACTAACAAAGGGCGTCTCTACTAGTAGAAATAAACTAGCATTACTACTAGTAGCAAGAAGCTACTAGTAACACAGGGCATTACTACTAGTAGCAAGAGGCTACTAATAACAAAGGGCACTACTACTAGTAGCAAGAAGGTACTAGTAACAAAGGGCATTACTACTAGTAGCAAGAGACTACTAGCAACAAAGGACATTACTACTAGTAGCAAGAGGCTACTAGTAACAAAGGGCATTATTACTAGTAGCAGGAAGATACAAGTAGCAAAGGGCATTGCTACTAGTAGTAGCAAAGGGCATTGCTACTAGTAGCAAGAAGTTACTAGTAACAAAGGGCATTACTACTAGTAGCAAATGGCACTACTATTAACAAAGGGCATTACTACTAGCAGCAAGAAGCTACTAGTAACAAAGGGAATTATTACTAGCAGCAAGAAGTTACTAGTAACTTAGTAACTAGTAGTAGCAAGAAGCTACTGGTAGCGAAGGGCATTACTACTGGTAGGAAGAAGCTACTGGTAGCAAAGGGCATTACTACTAGTAGCAAGAAGTTACTAGTAACAAAGGGACAACTACTAACAGCAAGAAGCTATTGCTAGCAAAGCGCACAACTACTAGTAGCAAGAAGCTACTAGTAACAAAGGGCATTGCTACTAGTAGCAAGAAGCTGCTAGTAACAAAGGGCATTACTACTAGTAGCGCAAAGCTACTACAATATTTCTAGTAGCGGGAAGCTACTGGTAACAAAGGGCATTATTACTAGTAGCAAGAAATTACTAGTAAAAAAGGCCCCTACTACTAGCAGCAAGAAGCTACTGGTACCAAAGGGTATTACAAGTAGCAGCAAGAAGCTACTAGTAACAAAGGGCATTGCTACTAGTGGCAAAAAAATGCTAGTTACAAAGGGCATTTCTACTAGTAGCAAGAGGCTACTAGCAACACAGGGCATTACTACTAGTGGCAAGAAGCTACTAGTAACAAAGGGCATTACTACTAGCGCAAGCAGCTACTAATAACAAAGGGCCTTACTACTAGTAGCAAGAAGCTACTAGTAACAAAGGGCATGACTACTAGTAGCAAGAAGCTACCTTGCTACTAGTAGCGTAGGGAATTACTACTAGTACCAAGAAGCTACTAGTAACAAAGGGCACTGCTACTAGTAGAAAAGAACTAGCATTTCTACTAATAGCAAGAAGCTACTAGTGAAAAAGGGCATTACTATTGGTAGGATTAAGCTACCAGTAACAAAGGGCAGTACTACTAGTACTAAGAAGTAGCAAAGGGCATTACAACTAGTAGCAAGAAGCTACTCCTAACAAAGGGCATAAGGCATTACTAATAGTAGCAAGAAGCGGCTAGTAACAAAGGAAATTACTAGTAGCAAGGGACTACTAGCAACAAAGGACATCACTACTAGTAGCAAGAGGCTACTAGTAACAAAGGGTACTACCAGTAGAAGCACGAAGCTACTAGTAGCAAAGGGCATTGCTACTAGTAGCACGAAGTTACTAGTAACAAAGGGCATAACTACTAGTAGCAAAGGGCATTAGTACTAGCAGCAAGAAGCTACTAGTAACAAAGGGCATGACTACTAGTAGCAAGAAGCTACTGGTAACAAAGGACATTACTACTAGTAGCAAGAAGCTACCAGTAACAAACGGCATTACTACTAGTAGCAAAGGGCATTACTACTGGTAGCAAGAAGCTACTAGTAGCAAACGGCATCACTACTAGTAGCAAGAAGTTAATAGTAACAAACGGCACTACTACTAACAAAGGGCATTACTACTAGGAGCAGTAGCAACAAGCTACTAGCTAGCAAAGGGCATTACTACTATTAGCAAGAAGCTACTAGTAACAAAGGGAATTACTAGTAGCAAGAAGCTAGTAGTAGGAAAGGGCATTACTACTAGTAGCAAGCAGTTGCTAGTAGCAAAGGGCATTACTACTTGTCGATGAGTGACCCCTCTGTTGATCCTGCTGACCGCATGCCGTATAGGCACAAGGGTTTCTCGAGGTAAAAGGACCGCGCCCCTTTCAGTTTACATTGGTAGCGTTGAGCCGGCGCTGTGCTCTTTGGGCACAGCTTCTAGGGTACTTTTTGCTGGACTTCGTGAAGTCCGCGTTCCATTTTTCTGGACTGAACCGCCACCACCGCTAGGTGCTGCTCCCCAAACATAGTAACTGTTCCATTGTTTCCATTCAGCCTCCGACCATTCTCTCCGTTCCCAAGACCTCTCGGAAGTCCTCATCGATCCGGCGCCTTCTTGTTCTTCGGGTCGCTCTCCTCCATCATGTTCTGGTTCTTCAACCCTGGCACCTCCAGGTGAAGGCATAGCGTCCTCCAATTGCCCCCTATAGTAGACCCCACGAGCCACCCTCGGTGGGCCGTCTTCTTCGCTAGAGGGTTCTGCAGCACCCACCATTACTTGTGGTGCTCAGGGTGATCTTGGTGGACCTCGCACGGTGGAGACCCTTGGCAAGGTGGAGAAGACCGTCGCGGGGGGGGCCGGTGGTCACGACAAGATCCAGGTCCCCGAGTACTCAGGAGAAGATGACCGTGATGGTTTGAAAGCAAAGGGCTACATCTGGCGAGAACGGGGTGGAGATCTTTCTATCCTGGATCCAGGACAAGTACATGGATCGAGAAGTCACTAAAGTGGGTCGCTACATGCCTGACTTCTTCAAGGTGCTCAAAAGGGGGGCAAACCAGGACATCCGGGACTTCAACCAGGAGTTCGACCGACAGGTATAAGCCGAATGAAAGAAGTGGGATGCTCTTTGCCCGACACACGCCTTGCCTGGTGGTATGTCGACAAGATGAGATTGGACAATGCCACAGAGGTCAACCTCCTCTCCTCTGTGGGGAACCTCTACAGCCTGAACAAGCTCCAGGATGCCGCTATCATGAACCCCACCGTCTCTGGGAGAGACGACACGATGGAGACAGACGCACTGAGGACAGGGAGAAGGACAAGAAGAAAGGTCTCGTTCTTTCGATTCCATTGGTCCCGTCAAGGTATCATGGATTGTCGTGTCCTCTTCGTCATCGATTGACCCTAGACCCAACCTTGGAGCAACACCGAAGAGCCATTGCGCAGAAAAATATCCAGGTATTCTTGGCTTGTCCAACAGCTGCCAGTACCCATGGTGTCTCATGGTCCTGCATTGAGGTGTGCTCCTTGACTCTGTCGAAGATCTGGCGGAACCATTCATGTTGTCTTTCGATGTGGCCACTCTGCCAGTGAGCTTGTCCGGCAGTATAGTGGACTTCGATCCCATGCTCCTCCAACTCCTCCGGGAAGTCCTTCGTAAGTCCCCTCTCCTGGTCGACCAATTGTGTTTTGTGGAGCTCCGGCCCAAGCCACCCAGTAGTTCAAGAAAGCCTTGGTGTAGAGCCTTCCTTCCTGCAACAGGAGCTACGATGTGGTACCCGGACCCGATGTCCATGATGGAGAGCACCGTCACCTTGTTCCCAGTGAGGTCATAGAGGTGCATCGTGTCCACGGCAACTTCCTCGTTGAAGTCGAGAGGTTTCACCACCTATATAGCCGGCCTTCGACTTCCGGCTTGTGCACGGCGCTTGCAAGTTTGGCAGCGCAGCTGGTGGCACGCTTTCACGGACTCATTGGTTGCCCCAGCCAACTTCAAGTGTCTTGCCAGATCAGCCTTTGATGGATGCCCCATGTTCTGGTGGATTCGCAGGAGGGCGGTCCCTACCGACTTGGAGACATTGGGAGGGAATGAAATTCCTGCGCAACCGTCCTCCACCTTCTCAACGGTCAGGTCTTCCGCTGGTCCCCGTAGTGCTCCCCGTGACCCTGTTCGACGCCTCCCCTGATTTCAACGGTGAGGGAATCCCAGATGTGTTTTCTCCCTTTTCTCATGGCCTTGTGGCCCTTCACCACCGCCTTGGCGAACTTCTCCCTGTAGTGACCTGCCGGTTTTGTGTTCTGACCAGCCGTGAGAGTGTGTTCATGATCCGGAAAAAGGTCGTGCGAGGAAATCCACATAGGCGTCGTTGGTGCACATCACCTTGGTAGGCTTCTTAAGCAAGCCCCCGTCAGAGCAGGCCCGGAGGTCGAAGCTGCGCATATCGAACTTCACCTCCTTGAACACAGGGTCATTCAGGAGGTCCTTCATGTCTGGTTGATCCCACAGTTCAGAATTCCTAGGGTTCAAAAGCGATGTGGTTTCCCCCAGCAATCTGTTTGTCTGTTTGTGCGCAGCCTCCACGACCAACTTGATGAGCTTCTTTTGCTTAGCTCTTCTCCGGCGTAGTTCTTGAGGCCCCACAATGTGCAGGGCAAGGCAACCCATACCAGTTCTGGTCTGAAAGTGCCAGCTCGGTCGGGGTTGCGGGCACCCGGTCCCGGATCATCCTCGTCAGCAGTCCTCTGGTGGGCTTGGGAGGGAGCTGAATGTTCAAGTCCTTGCACTTCTGGATGAGTTGATCCAGCTTCATCCCGCTGAGCCCCTTGAGTTCGGAGCTTGTGGTCTTCTCGGCATCCCTCTGTTCTGACAGCAGCGAGCGTAGCTCGGGAACTGTCCACTCCGGGCGGACAGGGACCCCCAGCGCTGTCAAAGTGGCTGTCAACACGGGTTTGTTCATCTTCCATGGCGAAGTCTGGGTCGATGACATCCGAGGGCAGGTCACAAACTCGGAGGTCGGGTTCACGATCAAAAGCAGGCTTGAGATGTTTCTCAAAACGGCTTCGTCCGACCCACAAATACTTGAACTTGACATCAGCCTGCTTCTTCCAATTGCAAGTGTGGGTCAAAGGCATTGCGGTTGTGGTACATGGTGTTTCGCACCAGTCTGCGAGCTGCTCTAACAAGTTTTCTTTCATTTCAATCTTTTAGGTTTGCCATAAGCGAGGGTCGAACGACGATCTCCGGGGCATGACATGGATGCGGTACAAGAACTTGGGAGTCTCAATCCAGAAATCACGATAGTAGTTTTTGGAGCGCCACCAATGCAAGAAGGCCTCGGCAGAAAATGGTTCACCAATCAACATGTCTTGGACCCCGGAGGACAATTTCTTGGGGATGAAGATCTGCCCACCCAGGTCGGCCATGTATACCGCTTGCGCAGAAGGAACGCAGATCTCAGTGAGACTCCAGTCAACACGCCCAGGCCATGACAGCAACTTAGTCTTGCTGCTAGCCACTGCCACTTGAGGATGGCCTGAGGTACTCATGATCATGCACACAGCGCGCGCGTGTGTGTAAATTGGAAAATCAGCAATCTCCTGGGCAATGTCATAGCGCATGCCCAATGCACCCAATGCAGGCCGGCTCAAAAGCAGAGGCACATCTGCGCCGACCACACTGATCTTCACTGCAAACCAGGCTCCATGGATAGTGCGCCAGGTCACCAATGCCTGCCTCGATGGATACAGGCGTTCTCCCCCAAACTTGAACACCTCGTTCTGTTTCAGGATGAAGTAGGGGATTCCAACCTCCTTCAAGTGGTTGATGAATCTGGGATGGCCAGAAAGGACGGTGTTTCGTTGTCCAGGTCACCTTTGGTGTCCACGGCATAGCTCACCCAGGCTGTGGTTCCCTATGTGCTCCCCAAGGGCCCCTTCATCCTCAGCCAAGTAGACCACATGGGTGGTGTGAAGTTCTCCACCTGCTTTTCCTACTCAATATCCTTATTCCAATGTCCCTTCTTGTGGCATACCGAACAGTAACTTCTGGCCTCAGCTTGTTGTAGCCGTTCCTCCTTGGATTGAGGGAAGCTCCTCTCCTTGAGCGCGGCCCTGTTTGCTCTTGGCGTTCCTGAAGGCCACAAAAGCCTCATGTGTTGCCTCATCATCAATGAACTCCTCGTCACTGGTACAACATGGAGACTTCACACAGGGGCAGTACGTCTACATCTACAGGACCTCCAAAGTGGCTGGGGGAGTGCCCCGCAAAAGGCAAAATGTGGGTGAATGGATTGGACCTGGGGTCATAGTGTCATAGTGGGTCAGGAAGGAAAGAACTCCTGGGTGTCCCGTGGAGGAAGGTGTTACTATGCGCCAGAGAACACCTTCGACTGACAGAATCTGAGGAGCTGGGCGCGACCCTACAGGCAAAGGCGGTGAAGTCCGACCTCATCAAGCTGATCAAGGGCATGGAGGAGGACAATGAGGAGGTCTTCGCCGATGCCACTGGTGAACCTCGACCCGAAGAAGTTGATGAGGAGATTGAATACACACCATCCCTGGCACCTGATGAGGAGATGGATGAAGAAGAGCACATAACCGGTTCCAAACGGGCGGCAGAAAGCTCAGTTCCTGAAAGGAGAATGAGGCAAGAGGGGTATTGTGAGATGCTACCCACCAAGGTCCCGGTGCCTGATAACAATGAACTATTGTGCTACATGGCCTTGGAAAAGAGGATTCCCCGTGCACTCCAGAAGCAGGCTGACAAGGAGGAGATCCACCTCTACAAGGAAGCGGAAGCAAAACAATGGAAGGAACACCTGAAGTACAAAGCCATCAGGATCAGAGGGTGAGACAAAGGGTTCAGAAGGATAGAATCCTTCGTGCGAGGTTCGCCTACCGCAACAAGAACTGCGCCAAGAGACGTGAAGATCCAACAGCCAAGGCAAGACTCTGCGTGGGAGGACATCGAGACCCTGATCTTCAGACAGGCCAGCTCACCACCGAGGCACCTACAGCAACAAAGACCTCTATAACATGTCGTGTCTTCCTGACCATCCAAATGGGTTGGACATTGGCCGCGGGGGACATCGAGGCTGCCTTCCTCAATGGGGTGGAGGCGAGGCGAGACTTGTACTTCGAGCCACCTGCGCCCGACCTTGAAGGTGTGGAACCTGGAGGCCTCATCGAGATCGTGAAGGAGGTGTTTGGGGCTTTCTACATCACCACGCCTATGGTGGGACAATTGGCTCAGACTTTGTTGGAGGTCACCGTCAAAAGCCACTACGGCAAGTTCCATTTGGTACAACACCATCTCGACAGCTGTCTCTTCTTGCTTGTCGACGAGGACGGGAACCGCTCCCACACCGATCCGGAAGGATCTTGAGAAGGCCTTGTCAAATGTCTTCCCAATCGATGTTTGGGAAGAGGCCACAAATGGTCTGGAGTACTGTGGAGTTTCAGTCCGACAAGATGAACAACAGGTGTCCCTCAGGCAGGAGCACTATGTGAACACCCGACTACAAACGGTAGACATCCCGAAGGGAGCACTTACTGAAGAGAAGGCTGATGAGGTGGCCAAGATGGATGACCAGTCTACGATTGGGGCATTGTCATGGCTTGGCCCAAAGGCGACGGAAGGACCCGCACTTGCGATGTTTAACGGCAGCAGGATCGACAGTACAGAGAGGGAGTGTCAATGAGTGACCCCTCTGTTGATCCTGCTGACCGCATGCCGTATAGGCACACGGGTTTCTCGAGGTAAAATTACCGCGTCCCTTTCAGTTTACACTACTAGTAGCAAGAAGCTACTAGTAACAAAGGGCATTACGACTAGTAGCAA
>CAXAMN010028639.1:95471-111933 GCA_963970005.1 Durusdinium trenchii
CGAGGCGAGACATTCACCTTTCATGCAGGAAACTTGTGAGTTTCACAACATGACTATATACTTATACTTGTGCGACTCGGTGGTCTCAAGACTGTTGCAGCAAACCGCCAAGGCGCTTGTGGTTCTTCTTCGCTCGCGCCGCTCTTCCTCAATGGCACGTAGAATGCCGACCATTGCGCAAATACAGTCTTATGTTTCCTGGCCCATTCACCCTTGGAAGAACAAAACATATCCACGACCTGCACAACGCCCCACGTTGCGCAAAAACATGCAAAAACCTTAGCAATGTTTATTACAAAAAACAGATTTGTCTCCGCCGTCTGCCTTGTAGAGGGCCTTAGCTCTTGCCTGTTTCAAACAATTGAATCCCCGTTGAAATTCAGGGCGTGGGGTCGAGACCGTCATTTTGTAGTAAAAGCCACTTTTTGGCTCCACAAAATGATACTATCTACAATATGGGGGGTGTAAAAAAAGTACAACAAACCATGAAATACCTACAAAATGCAGCGCTCGAGGTAACTGTATGTCATTCTGTAGAAACATGAAAAATGCAAAAATCTACAGAATGATGGGCCCTCCCAGGGAATTAAAAAAACGATATCATTTTGTAGAGTCTGTTGTCTCCTTATTCTCTACTAGATGAGTCCGTTTGTCTACAAGGTCGGGCACCCTTTGAAATGGCTGCAAGTAGACAGCACTGCCCTACAATCTCCTGCCAAGACACCCACACATGACATACATTCTATCTTTTTTTGATATCCCTGTTACATTCTGTAACCAAAATCCCTTCCAGAATCAGACACCCATAGGGTGTCAAAACCAGTTCTGCACGTGGTCAGTGTGACCACTACATCCACTACTGACCTGTTCTGACCTTTCTGATTCACAGCAGATGGATCAAGCCCAGCGGGCCCGATCCAGTCTCTTGGGGGATCCCCGTTGAAACTTCCTTTCTAAAATGATGAGCCTGGATTCCACTATAGGGCTTTCATTTTGTAATAAATTATGTTGGCCATTTTTAAAATGATGTTACGGCCTGACAAAATGATTCAGATTGCTTACAGAATGAATTGTTGCACTACCACATTTCCATTCTATAGTAAACTAATGTTATTACAAAATGGTGGGACCCACCCTCTTCTTTCACTACAAAATACTCTGCGCGCCGTAGGCGTCAAACACGCCTGTCTACAAAATGCTAGGCCGCAACCTCATTTTAAAGATGGCCAACATAAATTTATTACAAAATGAAAGCCCTATAGTGGTCTCCAGGCCCATCATTTTAGAAAGGAAACTTCAACGGGGATACAATTGAAACAAACGGTTGCCTGAAAACTGCAGAAGTTCCGGTTGCCCTGCAGTATGATGTGACAGATTGTTTTAGTGGTCATGGATGGTCATGGAGTAGTGAAGGCCTGGCCAGATTTCCAGATGTGGGGCCAAAGTTCCCCCTTCAGGTCTTAGTTCTGCATCGAACTGCTTGCAGGAACAGTAGCTTTGCTTAGAGGTTAACTTTTTGGACTTGGTGTCAGGTTTGCTCTACAGCTTACATTGCCTGGACCCGAATGTATGCTCCTGTCTGTTCAAGCTGGATTTGGCTGACGCATTCTGAGCAGTAGTTCCAGATGGGTTTTCGCCAACTGTATGGCAGCAAGGATCGATATGTAATTTTGCTTTTTAATTCCAATCATCTTGCTAGTTTGCCCCATTAAAAATATAATGGTGTGTCTCAAGTACAACTCCTGGTGGGAAGGCACGTGGGCGCGCGAGCAGCCAGCTTCAAGCCCGATGTTCTACACTCGACATGCTGGAAATGGCCATGTAAATGGTGTAAATATGTTTTTACGCGTACCTTCTTTGGACAAATAAGTTGACAAATTTCTGGTCCAACAAGTTCAGCGCTGCGCAACTTGCTTGCAATCTCACGCCCACAGATTGAAGCCAATAGGATGTGTGCTAGTTTGCCACGTCAGGTTGATGGTCAGGGGCATGTGCCAAAAGAACGGCAAAGAGCAGAAGGAAAAGTCATAAACAGTTTTGGCAAGAGTTGGGCCAGCAAGGAGCAGGCACGTCAGCGACTAGCTCGCTGAAAGAAACACAGCGCCCGAATTGCAGGCAGGAAGGAAACGTGTGTTTAGTCACGTTCGTTTCGCTGATTTCTGAATGGAGTATAGGCTAGGTCCCGCTAGGCTAGGTCTCTGGTGCTTGGCCTTTCTGAATTTCTTGATGCATTATCCCCAACAACTGGGCTGCGTGATCGCGATATTGGTCAGGGAAGTTCAAGGGGTCATTCCGGACCCGCCACGTTCAAGTCTTTTCCCCACGCGCAAAGAGAAAATCAAGAAGGACACCGACAGGGAACGCACTCCTTCTCGATCCTCCACGACAGTCACCAACGAAAGCTCGCAGCATCTCCTGAGACTCCTTCGACACGAGGACAACCGCCTCGGAACAGGAATCTATGATTTTGTGAGCACCATCCTCCCACGGATCCTGGAGAAGACTCAGAAGTGGCACATCCAAAGTGGAAGAACGACCCTGGCCATTGAGGATAATTACTAACTTTATGACCTAATTATATACTTTTGTTTGCTATCTCTATTAAACATCAAAATACTTATTTTGGAAAATGTATAGAAATAGAATACAAAACTAATAGGATCCATAAGTAGAAAATATATAGAGCGAAAGGGAGGAATAGACATAAAAAAGCATCCAAAAGTAGAGCAGAGTTGTTGCAAACTTCAAGAATGGAAAAGACACGCAAGCATATCCCAAAGCAAAACTCTTGAAACTTAAAGCAAGATAGGATCCATCAAAGGGGAGAGAAGGGGTGTAAAGCACAAAAGGAGAAGGAATGGAAAGAATAGAGTTGAGTAGAGGGTATATACATTATAGATTTAAGCAGGAGTCATTGTTTGAGTTTAAGCTTGTGTTTGAATTGTTAATTTAGTAGACTATTAGTAGCTTAGTAGATTAGCATGTACACATAGAGCCTTGATCACAGTCAAAAACAAATTAACAACACATTAAGAAATATAACTATATTTACACACTGACCTGGCAAAGCTACTCCACTGCTCACATGAAAGAAAGAACTAACTAGTTACGTTAACTAGTTACTAGCAACTAGTAATTAGTACTCTGGTTAATTTGCCAGTCAAGTCATCCAGTTAGAGTCTAAGTCGTCATCACTCACTAAAAGCACTACCACCAACTTGAGGAGAGGGAGACAGGAAAGTTAGTAAAGCAGGAAGAGAGTAGAAGCATGTAAAACATGCATTGGCAGCTGTTCGGAGCAGGAGGCCATGGGGGTAAGATAAGAAAACGCCTTGTAAGCGTACTACGGGTAGGGTAAAAAACCGTGGTTGGTGCAAGTCGTGCATGGGCGGGTGGTTGGTGCAAAACGTGGTGTGGGAGTAACGGTGGTTGGTGTACGACGACCGCGCAGGGCGTCAACAGTGGTATAAAACGTGGTTTGGTGCAAACGGTGGTTGGTGTAAAACATGGTTTCAGAGCTACATCCGATGCGCAACAGCAGCATGTCCAGAATCGAGCTGTCGCAGTGCAGGAGCCGCGCGAACCCAGATCTGAGCCGCCATTGATCCGAGCTTTTGTGGACTCGAGCTTTTGTTGACTCACGGTCCACGTTGCCGACGTGCTCGCAAACCAAATGACCCGCATCGGGGTGATCCACTTCGGGACGAAGCGGTTGGGGTCTGTATTGAAAAATCAATTCCACGGGGGGGGTCTGTATTGAACAAAAACAATTCAAAAGGGGGGGTTGAATTGAACTATCAATTAATCAATTATTAGACGCGGAGGAGCCCACACTTGCTTCGCAAGACAAACTCAAGGTATTCGCTTGGGGGCTACCTTTCGTGATAATCCAAAGAACGCACACTATTCTGTTTGATGCCGTTCAATTGTTCAGCACGTTCAGCATGTAGTATCTGTGCACATGACGCATGGCTTCTCAGCAAAGGCGCCGGTTGCCGTACTCCTCTGCAACACCATCGAGATTCACTGTGACAGTGTTGCTCGCAATGTTAGGCCGCAGCGCATTTGTGACCTTGGGTAATGAAGCTCCAATGCTACCCAGCAGCTGGGGTGCTGGTTGCACTGACCCAGCGACGTCAAGTAGGGACAAGGCTATAACCCATGAACAGGAAAAGCTTCAAACAAGCAAATGACTCGTCGCTTTGATATGATTTGTGTGTCAAAGATTGAATACAAGAAGGGATAAGAAGGGCTACGGCTACGCACAGGTTCTTTGTTCTTCTTGGGGCTTTCTAGAGTCTAGAGGCCGACATGTGTAGATGTATCAGGTTATCATGTGGAGGTTGAAGAAAGGTTGCATCCTACAAACTCGTACAATATAACTACCGTACTCCCTTGCTCCTTATGTGAATAGTCCAGAACGAGTGGCGCCATAGTGGAATTCGAAGTTCTGACCTGCCTCTGTCAAACGCGTGAAGCGCGACAGCCCGGTCATGGCCGTTGCCAAAGTGCCGCTTGTCTGTGCGGTCTGTCCTTCATGGTACACCCGTGCAACCACGGTGACAACGAATGTACAAAAAAAACTGTGTCATTTCAGGCGAGCGTCTCGTCATGTTTGACCGACCAGACCTTGCAGTGTGTGCTGTCTGCCCACTCCCCGTTGTTCGGTGCCTTAGCTTACACAGTACCCTCAACCAAGGTTGATGATAGCCTAAGGGCTTACACAAAAACGGCAAACTGTTGATTGGCTTCTTGACTCTAGTTGTCATTTGCCTTGATCACGCTGAAGATGGCGTGATTTGAAAACAAAGCGGAAAAGGCTTTCTCAAGGACTGAATTTCTGATGCGGGAACTATTCAGATCTTAATTTGTCAACACGAGCAACCACAGAAATGCCCACCCACTAGAATATTATATAGTCGAACTAGCATCACCGCACCATACGTACAGCACCTCTCTTAAGCTCCTCTTAGTGTTTGTGCGCCAGAAGCACCCAGGCTTCATTGAGCTTTGTGCATGGTCGAACGTGTCTTTAGCATATTGAATGCTCTAGAAGATTCTAGAAGCATCCAGGGGCTTGAAGTTCCTTGCTGGGAAAAGCATACGCTACTTTATAGTTGGCTCCATCCATCCCAGTCCCCCCAAGATTCCGAACACAAACGTTTCCAGTGGCCCAAGTAAGTAAGCAAAAAAACGCTCAGGGAAAGGAATCAAATGGGACAAGGGACTTGAACTGCCACAGTCACCACACGTGTCAAGGGTACGGGAGGGAACGAAAAGCACTACGAAAAGCATTTTACAATAAATTCTTGTGTAAGGAGCGAAGCCGCAGCGAAGCCTGTGAAAGTTATGTTGAATACGGGTGCTTCGATAAGACTAAGACCTATAAGATTCATATTGGATCTGAGAGGCTGTGAGGGGACCGTTCGAATCATTCACAGCGTGGCTTCTTGCAAAACAACAATTTTGCTAGATTAGGTTACTGTATATAGTAAGATATGTCTCTGTCTTACTATATTGAATTATTAGGATATAAATGGATATAGTGTAGAACTACATCTTACACACAAAAGGCCGATTCTATGGCAAAGGGTAGGGACGTCCCTTTTAGATGCCGCTGCAGTACGTCTGAGCTGTCCGCGTTGTCAAACGAGATCTTAGGGTGGGGCGTCTCGATGATGCATGGCTGCCTCCGCTCCTCCTGAGCGGTGCTAGCTGCTGTGCTGCTTTGGCTATTGCTATTTAGGCGGCGTTACATGTGTATATACATATATATATATATTCATATATGTGATTATGTGTGTGATATGGCTAATCTATGAAACTGATGTAGGATACACTGTGACGCCGAACATCAGAATGCCTGTCTAGTGGAATTGAAGAAAAAATCAAACTGGAACCAGCTGAAGCAAATGGTGGTCTTCCTCACGTTCGGCTCGAGGACGCCTCCTGCGCATCGCAAGCGCTTGAAGGACATGCTTGTACAAAATTACAAAGAATGGTGCAGGATACATCATGCAAATACGCATAAGATAGCATGGAGACGAGCATGCTTCAAGAGAGGGTGGAGCAAACGTGGGGTTGTGGCTGTACTCATGATTAGTGTTGTGCTTTTGGAGCTTTGTGGTGATGGTTGTGATTTCTTGTGGCTTTTGGGAATCCTGTGATACTCTGGGCTGATGCTGGCAATGCACACAGGTTTCTGGTGGTCTGAGTCTCCGCTGGAGCTATGTTTTAAGTCTTGAATTGCGATTAATTTGTTTTTGCCCGCGATTATTGGATATTTAAATAGTAATCTATCTGAGGCTACTGGCCGGAACTGCGGCAATGACAAGTTCTGCAGCTGCGCTGTGACGAATTCTTATCATCGTTTGAGATCTGGGTGATGGATGGATGAACTGCTGGTCTGCGCTGCTCTGTCCACAATCCTTCTATTCCAGGTCACGGTCGGTTCACTATGCTTGGTGAATGGTTGGCCAAGAGTGCTTGGAAAGTTGTCGCTGCCGCTATGCAAGATCCTGAAGGAAGACCGTAGCTTCCAAGCAGTGCATTACCTTTCTTCCCCTCCAGCGCTAAACAAATAGCAGCCGGCAAACACCTTTATGTTTGGAAAAGCTAGCGCTAGAGTGCATTGATTCCAGGAATCATGAGACATTCTTCTGAAGCCATGACATTGTCACCGCTGATGGTCTCCGTGGGAGTTCTGACAAAAGCCATATGATCATGATACCAAATGTCATGGCGTGCCTGCGCCGGTTCGAGTGTTACTTCACAATGCTTATACAGTAACCCAAACCACGACGTGCAAGAACGACCGAGGTGCCTGCAGCAGATGCACTGCCTGCGCGTCCTCGTTCAGGTGTTGCTTCTACTTCATTTGCGCCGCGCAAAGGTGTCGGATCTACCACGTCCACATTGTCTGCCTTCCAATCAGGTGTTTTTGTTGTCTCTGACCTTGAGACCTCTTTTTTCCGACCTGAATATATATATATATAATAGTATATATAATATACTTCAGACTAAGACTGAGCTAAGACACCCACAAAGATTGTGTGATCATCTGTCAGAAAATCAGCTCAGACTGTCACTCAGTCACTCAACTAAACCATGACGGGGCGAGGAGAGCAACGGCTATAAACATTATCGAGCATCGGATTGTCTCGGACTGCCGCTTTCCACTGCTCCGGGCAGGTCAAAGGAGCGCGCAGCACTCTCTGACTCTGGTGACTGGACTCGCTGAAATTCATCCGCTGCCGGGACAATGGCAGTGGCGCCTAACGCTGGAAGGTTCAGTTGTCCAGGATAACTATTTCAGATCAAGGTGACCCCGTGATTCTCCCTTTACTAGCAGCTTGTTGCTACTAGTAGCGATGAATGTGTTCCTAGTAGCGATGCCCTTAGCTTACTAGTAGCTTCTTGCTACTAGTAGAAATGCACTTGTTCCTAGTAGCGATGCCCTTAGCTATCAGTAGCCTCTTGCTGCTAGTGGTAATGCCCTTGTATAGATATAGGTGAGATGGTGATTTTGCTTTGGAATCTCTAAGATTAAGATGCTTTAAAAAGGCACCTTGGAAATTAATTTGGAGCCTTGCCTGAGAATGGTTGAACTGCATCATCAGTCCCGTCGACAGTTCTTGCAGCAGCACCCCCAAGAAACTCTCTAAATGACTCGAGGACTGCCGGCTGGATGGCCTGGAGGAGGCCACAGCGGAAAACAAAAGGCCAAGCTCATGGATCTCATGGGAAAATATTGCATCTGGCGTGTCAATGTCTGGGTTCATTGTGTTCCTGTGGTTTATCTTCCTTTCCAGCGCAGTCGCTGCCCTGGACCCTGGGCATCTAAAGAGAATTGAAAGGACATGTCCTCAAAAAAGACAAGGAAAACAATACAGGCCGCTTAAGCTGACATGCTGACAAGCCACGAGCGCAAGCACTTGCAGAACGAGACAAGCAACGTGATAGATGGCACAGCCCTTCCAACTAGCTGCATCATACAATACACCTCCCAAGGTTGCCTCGGATGAAAGATATGGAGTCAACCGAATGCGCATTGGTTCATGAATGTCTTGTTGTTCCTCATGTTTGCCCTTTGTTGATCCTGTTCCCGTGTTTTGCCACACACACAAACACGAATGTATACATAGACATATCTATCTATCTATCTATCTATCTATCTATGCTCTCAAGGCAACTGACACCGTTCCTCCTTGTTTCTATAATGCACAGCTCACAAGATTTGCTCAGAGACATGTCCCTTGTGTTCGGCGCCTGTTTTTCCTGCTCTGGCCTTTGGTTTCTGCTTCAATCAGCCGCCTGCATGATCACGCCTTCCTCAACCAGTCTCCCTTCAATCTGAACATCTGAAAACGAGGCGGGTCTTCGTCTTCCACGACGTTGTTGTGATGTTGTACACCCGTCCGAAGTCTCTCCAGTGGGGCTGTTCATTGGGACGAAGTTGTCCAAGAAATGCAAAGAAATCAGGGTCACTGGATGAACAAAGTCCTAGATTCTTCACACAATCACAGGTCATTCATTCAACAGTTGCTATCTCACGGTTGGGGTCGCCTGGGCTGGCTGACGCAAGTGGTCTGTTGAATGACTTGCTGGGCAATGAGGAGGCATCTTGGAAAGGGTTTGCATGTTGGCTCTAAACCTCCTTGAATTAATATATACATAAATGTGCATGCTGTTCTTGCAAAGTTCCTGGTGTTCTTCATGCTGCTTGTTCTGGCGACCAGCCCAAGACACAACAAAGCAAGCTAAATTCACTAACGACAGTGCTGAACAAGGTGCAGCGATAGCGTATGACAGCCTTATGCACAAAGTCACTGAGAGGGAGGAAATGTATGCGTGTCTGAATGAGCAAGTCACTTCTGTCGAAATTTCATTGACCAGCAACGTAAATACAGAAAGAACTGTTGACTGCGCTTGGGCGACCATCACCTCCGAGTCTGACCACACTTCAAAGGTGACGCCTTCCTGAGGAACAGGCGTGAGAGGGGCCGTTTACGGTTTCACCCCATGGCAGGCGGCCATCATCAGTATCACCGGGTGATCTCGAGCACTTAACAAATCGGGAAGGTCATTAGAAGCATTATATAGATATTCTCTTGGATTTTTGCAATGATCTTCTGGTGGCAAGTTGATAGTGATAGAGTTGGAAGCGGATATGATGAATGCCTAAATAGCACCCGAAAAGCGAGTCTGGGATGAGTTTGGACTAACAAACCAACCTCCTATATTGTCCCAACAGGACCGGTGGCACTAGCTTCAGTGCTCTCAAGGGTTCATTGCGAATCCGTTTGCGTCCTGTGACATTCTTGATCATTTTTGTCAAGCATCAATTGCTACAGTCACGTCAAATGCAATCATGGCAGCTATTTCGCCAAACACTGCCCAAGCCTGCGGTCACTCAAGCAGGCCACAGATTCAGAACTTCTTCGAAAGGTTGGCAGAGCAAAGCCGGTTGCACATGGGTTATATACCTGTGTCTGTTGGAAACCGGGCACATGTTACACCTGTGAACCTTGTCAAAAGCTGCTTGAGAGAATGAAACAGGGCCGGAGTCCTGTCCCAAAGGCTGGGCAGTGAAATTATGCAAATTGGGGAGCAATCAGGCTAAAGGTCTGCCAAATCGCGTTTCATTGACGACTTGCACACGTTGTTCACAGTCTAATTGTGCCACCTGTCCCACTGTCCTATGCGCCCCAAATCCGATTTCGAGCTTCACCTGTTACTTCTGCCATTCCTCTCTTTGCCAGAATCGTCTACCCAAAGCATCATCTTCGCTGGGCTCTAGGCCCTGCTTTCTTCCATCGTCCAGTTTCCCGACATATTGCAGACTGCGAGTTTCCCTGCTATCCCCACAGGCATCCAACTTCGTGCATGGCTACAGCTTGTCTATGTCAACATCTATGTTGTGTCATGCATTTGTCCTCCAATCATCCAAAACAACTGCCGATTCACAACCTTGTCCAACCCGCCACTGATGCCTGGTCAAGGAAAATGAGCCCCAACGTGGCAAAAGCCAGGTGCAGCAAAGTCAAGAGCACAGACGACCAAAGGCCCAGGCGCAACAAAGCCTTTGTTCATTGCTCATCAGTTCACTTTCACAATTCAGGTGCTTCTGAGCACCAATAGCTGCATACAATATAATATAATATCTATAATATATATATATATACATAACTATACAGCAATAAATATATGTGGAGGACATGGCCAGAGATTGATCTGAAGTTAGACTGACCTACTTACTTGCTCTGCACATTGCTTCATAAGCCTGAGTCTGACGAGTCGTCAGACCCTCGTTCCGTGGCGTCTGTTTCAGCAAGTTCCACATGACACCTCCTGTGTTTCTTGTGTCAAGCAATATAATATATACTCTAAGCGTGATCCTAGGCGCTATACGTCACTAACTAGTCGCCCTAGTCTCGGCGTGGCACAAAAATAGCGCCTTGACATGCCTTGACTATTTCCAAGACACCTGCTGCGTGACCAGGCGGCCCAAGCCCCCCGCACTGACCAGCACTCCAGCAATCTGCAGGTCCCAGCCCTGACTCCGAACATACAAGGTGAATCCTGGCACTCCACGCCACGTTGGAAGAGAATGGAGCACATTGACAAAAAGTTTGCTCGAACCACTAATGTGTGAAGGTCACCATCGTTAACCGTTAACTAACTTTCCCAGCCTTAGACAACCCCTGGCAGTCTTGGTCGGAAACTTCGAAAACACTCAAGTCGCAGTCGCCAGCATGCAACTAGCCAACAAAGATGGAGCAGCCGGCCAAAAGGCTGGCAAGGAAACAGATTGCACGACTCTAAACAACCTGGGCTTCGCTGCGCCCTCTGCGGCCCTTAACTATCTGTAACTTGAGAACTTAAGGTGAGCCCCTCATCTTGCCACTGCACTAGTCCCGTTTGGCAATGAAGCCAGCACAGTACTGAAAAGATCCGAACGACGGCTTCATCGCCTGTGCACATCCCACTTTTTCTTCACACTTTCTGGAACATTTGCTACTCCCTCTCGCCACGAGAAAATAGAAGCCTGTCCTGCCCAAGCAAACGAGGAAAGACCTCCACATAGAGCTGGAAGCAACATGCAAACAAGAACGTAGTTGGCGGACCATGGAATGGTTTCGAAGTCCTCCTCTTGGAAGCTAAAGGAGTCCGGGTCGGGTTGCTGATCAGTATCGGCCGACATGGCTAGGAGCCCAAGCAATGTGCAGCCGTTTGCTTGCGCTTTGCAATTCCCACGCGTCCCACGAACAACCTATCAACAAAACACACGAAAAAAGAACACCGCAAAATGGACAAGTATCAATCGGATGTAAAGTTGTGCCTTGGAGCCTTCATTTCCTGTTTTCAAGCTGCTGTTGTATGGAAACATCGCTGTTGGAATCCATACGCGCTCGTCATGCGACTCGTTCCTTTTGTCACGAGCCCTGTAAACTGCCTCGGGCAAGCAAGCACCAAACCCGATGGATGCAGCCTTGCCCTGAGTGTGAGTTTGCCATTGACAAAGGCCAGTAACAAAAGGTTTCGCGTGCATGCACTATGATGAAGCCGCATGGAATTTGTTTCAAAATTCTCCGAAAACTAGAGGAGTCCGGGTGTTGCGAATTCGGCCCTTGTTGCTCTTCCCGTGCATAGGTGGCTTGCTGGCCATGAAAAGCAACCGCCATGGCCATGGAGGTCAAATCAACGCCGAACTTCTACGGGAGATTGTGCATCTGTGGAAACCACACAAATCTGAGAAAAAATTCCACCAAGCAAGTGAAGTGCCTCAAACAATTATTATTCAATTCGCTTCGTCTTCCCTGATTAGATCCACCAAAACAACTGGCTGATAAAGTGGGCTCAAAAGCTGAGCTCAGGACTGTGCCACCACCTGATCTCCAAAGAGTGCAATGGGCAACAGGCCCTGACAGAACCCCCCTTTAAGGGCTTGGAGCCCTGGAGTTTCCAGTTAAGGTAATTAAGGTGAAGTGAGGTGCAGTTCTGCGAGGTGATGAATAGTTATGATGTATTCTGTCGTCGACAGGTGCACACATGGTTCCATGACGGAGGCATCATCCAAATGATACTAAACTAAACCTGCGAAGGGGGGGGACGGAAGCCAGCAGCTGCCAGACGAGTGTATCTTTTTCTGGCGGGCGTCGCGGCACAAGACACATGGTCGGCAGCTTGCGAGTCAGCGGTGCTGCGGATGCGGGGGGGCGTATGTAATGGTGATTGAGGGAGCAGAGAAGCAAGCCGGGCGGCTTTGGGATAAGATCCCCCACTGGTTATGGGGGGGGGAGGGGGGGATCAATTTCTTTTAGATGGTTTACACCCTCTAAAAGTTAACTTTTCTGCACGCCGATGTCCCCGATCGAGAGCCGCCAACTAAGAAACAAAACATGTCAGTCAACGTCGGACAATGGAACGAAACTAAATCAATAATATCTACTACAGTCACAACCATCACATGGATTGGCCTGGATTGACCTTCAGAAACATAGAAACATCATCCCATCAGATTCACTTCAGGCTATCCAAAGTATATACCAGCCCACGCGTGTTTGTCAGGATTGACTGCTCTGCGGCTCTCTGCTCTTTTTTGCAGTGCCACTACCCCTCGCAGGCAGCGTGTGTGCCGCCATCACATTGATTGGTCTGGCGAAGGAAGGGTGCGGACCCCACGCAAGGGGAGTTCCTGTGGAGATCCTGTGGAGTTTGTAATCCTGTGGTGTGCTGTGGGGTTGTTTGTGCTTTTTTGTGGAAGCCGTAGTAAGTGGTTGTGATTCCTGTGGTCGTGCCTTCCTCCAATAAAATAGGGCGCGAACGGAAGGGTGCGGAACCTGCACAAAGGAAAAGCGCGGAACCCGCGCAAGGGAAGAGCGCGGAACCCGCGCAAGGGATGGGCGCGGAACCCGCGCAAAGGAAAAGCGCGGAACCCGCGCAAGGGAAGAGCGCCGCGCAAGGGATGGGCGCGGAACCCACACAAAGGAAAAGCGCGGAACCTGCGCAAGGGAAGAGCGCGGAACCCGCGCAAGGGATGGGTGCGGAACGCGGAAAAAGGAAAAGCGCGGAACCCGCGCAAGGGATGGGCACGGCAAGGGAAAAAAGGAAGGAAGGACGGAAGGGGCGGAACCTGCGCAAGGGAATTGCGCGGAACCCGCGCAAGGGAAGGCGCGGAAAGGGCAGGAAGGAACGAAGGAGGGAAGGAGGCAAGAATTAGATTCTACTATGAAGTGTACACCAACATGGAAAAAATTATGCCGAGGCGGGCTGAAAAATCTCAAGGCGGCAGGGCTTGGCTTGAGAAAAAACAGCTTGCCTTGACTAAATCCTCTGGATTTAGTCGAGGCGGGCTGAAAAATCTCGAAGCGGCAGGGCTTGACTTGAGAAAAACAGCTTGCCTTGACTAAGTCCTCCAGATTTAGTCGAGGCGGGCGGAAAAATCTTATTGTCACGGGGCTTTACTAAAGAATCTAATTGTCAGGGGGCTTCAATCTAATTAATTGTCGGGAGGTTTTGCTAAAGAATCTAATCCCCTAAACCCTCATCATGATGACCGAAAAGTCACGGTGCTGGAGTGCGATGTGGCATAATGAATGCACGGATTCATATCGAATATCTGCGTTTGGAAACGCATACCTACATCTTCCTTTGTATGTATTTTGGTTGTTTCCAACAAAGCATAGTTGCTGGGGCAGGCGGCGCGAATTTCTGTAGCGCAGCACTTTTTGGATTTGGGATAGAATGATGGAAACTTTGACACATCACTCACCCAAAAGAAACACAAGAAACGAAACTGCGCAAAATGGCACCAAAACGCCGCAAAACTGCAATTTGTTGCGCATGTTTTTTGTTGCGCTACTGAAAGTCGAAAGTGGCAGGCAAACCCATGAATCGGCAGTTTTTCCAGAAAACGACTAAAACTACATCAAGCGACAGAAATTAGTTGAGCTTCACAAAACGACAACAATTTTACCAAAAAGCTCTTTCCCGTACTACATGTGTACTACAAACTGGCCCTTCTGAGTCCAGCTCCGAACAGCTCTTTCCCGTACTACATTTGTACTACAAACTGGCCACTTCTGAGTCCAGCTCCGAAAAGCTCTTTCCCGTACTACATTTGCACTACAAATAACTGGCCACTTCTGAGTCCAGCTCCGACAAGCCCTTTCCCGCACTACATTTGCACTACAAACTGGCCAGGTCTGAGTCCAGCTCCACAACTGAAGCGCCAAGTCTCCAAAATGAGCGTTTCGTACGAGACTTCCTCCAAAAGTGAAGCGCCAAGTCTCCAAAACGAGCGTTTCGCACGAGATTTCCAAAATCGCCAAGTCTCCAAAACGAGCGTTTCGTACGAGAGTCTCCAAAACGAACGTTTCGTACGAGACTTCCTCCAAAAGTGAAGCGCCAAGTCTCCAAAAAATTCGAGACTTGTCTCGAAAACGAGTGTTTCGCACGAGACTTCCTCCAAAAGTGAAGCGCCAAGTCTCCAAAACGAGCTTTTCGTACGAGACTTCCTCCAAGAGTGAAGCGCCAAGTCTCCAAAACGAGCGTTTCGTACGAGACTTCCTCCAAAAGTGAAGCGCGACCGCGCATCCGACACGCACGATGTCCGCAAAGGGTTGCACACGCCCCGGCAGTTTCGCAGTTTCGCCTAGGTTTCGTGCGTCCGACACGCACGATCTCCGCAGAGGGTTGCGCACGCCGGCGCAATCGCAGTTTCGCCTAGGTTTCGCGCATCCGACACGCACGATCTCCGCAGAGGGTTCCACACGACACTCCGCGGCATCGCAGTTTCGCCTAGGTTTCGCACATCCGACATGCACGATCTCCGCAGAGGGTTCCACACACCCCGGCACAATCGCAGTTTCGCCTAGGTTTCGCACATCCGACACGCACGATCTCCGCAGACCCTGAGCATCCGATCTTGAAAAAAACCGATCCCGATTGGTTTTTCAAAAAAATCGATCCCGATTGGTTTCACCTCAAAAACCGATCCTGGGATTGGTTTTTGGGGATTGGTTTTTTTCGATCCTGGGGATTGGTTTTTCAAGGTTTGGGGATAGCTTTTGGGGATTGGTAAAAAACCGGTCCCCAGGATTGGTAAAAACCGATCCTGGGGATTGGTTTTTGGGGATAGGATTGGACATGACATGCACCTCACAGCAATCTTGAGGCTCAATTGTACACATACAATTTTCCTTATCTTTTTTCCATATCCCTGGGGCTTGGAAGAGAGCCATGTCAGGAAGGGGTGGCCAGAACAGATCACCCATCCTTCCTGTAGACCAGGCAGCCTTGAATGCTGCTTTCAGGAGAGCAGTTGCTATGTGGGGACAGGATGCCTTTGATTTAGGCATCTACAAAAAGATAGGTAGAAAGCAAGCAGCCTCAGCCCAAGGGATTGTGGAAAATGCCTGGTGGCTGAAAGCTTTGATCCCCCTGAGCAGCGGTGAAATCCTTCCAGGGCAGCTGAAGGAGGCACTGCTGATTTATAATGCATCCCACAATACATCGCGCTACAAAGCACACATCTGGGCAGGATCAACTGCAACCCACTTCACCACCATGCTGAATCATTGGAGGAGGTTGAGGACCAATGAGAACAAAAAGAGGCAAGCTGCAATGAAAACTAGTCGACAAGTTGCCAGCCAGTTGGAAGAGTTGCTAATCTTGGAGCCAGGCTTGCAACAGAGCCAACCCTCCAATCATGATCCTGCCCAAGAGGCTTGCAAGAAAGCCACTGTTGCCTCCAAGGATGAAGCTGCCCAAAAGCAAGAGGCTTGTAAAACAGCCACCAGTGACTCTGATGAAGAAGATGATGGTTCTGAGGTCGAAGAAGTGTCTTTGGATGAGCATGGCTTTCACAAGATGCTGCAAACTCCAGAAATGAAGCGATACATGGGGCCTAGCCCAGCAAAGGCTGCTACCAAAGCAAGCTTGCCATTGAAAAAGAGCAAGCCCACAAGCCACATGAAGGAATTGGAGGCAGCTGCTGCTGCAGCTGCCCAAGCTTTGGCAGAAGAAACACCTGCCAAAGCCACAAAGAAGCCTGCGCAGAAAGTGACGCAGAAGCCAGCTGCCTCTGCGCAGGTCAAGGTCCAGAAGAAGCCTGCAGCAGCTGCATCTGCAAAGAGGAGGCTTGCAACAGAGCCAGGTCTTTGTTCTTGGAGCAAAGTCAGGAAGGTGATTGCTTCAAAGCAATCATACCTGCAAGGTATGAAAGATGGAAAACGGATCTTGCTGATCAGCTGCACAGAGAACATGGGGGCCAGCCATCCAGAAGGCCATGCTGGTGTGATCAATGCCTTGGAGGCTCCAGCTGGTGAAAAAGGAATGACCAAGGCAAGGCTTCTGGAGCTTAGATCTGCAATGGTGGCTTGAAACAAAGCCAAGAAGTGTGTAGTGCAACATTTTGCTGGCTTGAAACAGAGCCATTGCTTGACAGCTGCTCTTGGTA
>CAXAMN010028639.1:151933-165128 GCA_963970005.1 Durusdinium trenchii
CTGCTAACCCTCTAAGGACAATATGGTCATTAGCTTAACACCTTAGCTAATGTTCAAAACTCTTAAACTACATTGCAGGCATTATAACATGCTATAAGCTATTATTAATATGCTATGACACTCTTAGAATGTAATGCTGATGCCTATAACCATCATAACACACTAGTAACGACCAGGCCCATCTAAGTACTCTGGTCCCGGGTGCAGGGACGAAGACGTACACCCGTTCAACGGGTCCACAGGGGCCACTCTGCGGGGTCACCCTGGGCTCTCTACCAGAGACACACTTATAGAAATGCGTGCTAATGTGAATGCGGTGCCACACGCGAGCCTAAGTGAAAAACCTAAGAAAACGCCCAAATCCGCAAACCGCCAAAGGTCTAGGTTCCAAATGGCAAAACTGCGAAACGATCGATCGACAAGGACGACGGAACGTGCAGAGTCTGCGGGTGAAGAATCGTTGCAAAGGCTAGTTAAAAGCAGGGGCCATTGGGAAGTTTCAGGTTGGACGTCTCCAGTGATATCCTCAGGACACTGCAGAGAGCTTTGTTAGGTGGAGCTCTGCAGGCCTGCTCCACTCCCCTGCTGGTCAAAAGAACAACTGTAAAGTACAATCCGTAAGGATCCCTGTGGCTACAAGGGGCACACACACACACGCCTCCCCGAGGGGGGAGGCAAGAACTAAGTGACGAACAAATGTGCATTGTGTGCGCAGCATGGACAAGAGGATGAAGACATGAAGGAGAGGACAGACGGCAGAAAGGTGTGTGCGGTTGCAATGAAAAGGGAACCAAACGCACAGGGACAAAAATGAGCCACACCTCATTATCAGAACCTGGGCGACCTAAAACCTAAATGTACAGTAGATGAGTAGATATGCCCGCACAGCCTAAGACCAGGACCGATGTGTACGCAAAAGAAAGGAAGGGGTGAGATGACAGGACATGAAGCTAGGAAAGACATGAAAGAAAAGAAGAGAAAAAGAAATGTGTGAAGGGGAAAAAGGATGAAAAGGAAAACCAAATGAAGGGGACGGGAACCGATGAAACCAAACCTCTCATTACAAAGACCTAGCAAGACCTGCCTAGTTAAAGTGTACGTGTTGTGTGTGCACCAAAGCTCACGACAGACTCCAACGAGTCTTGAACAAGCTTCCTCCGCTGCAGCCACGTACGCCGTGCCAAAATGGCTGGCAGCTTTGACCGCTACGGTCACGTGAAGGCGTGAGCCAGCTTGGAATTCAATAATCTATCAAATCTTGGCAAATGACTTTGGCCTGAGCCTACTTTGTCCGCTGCGGACTACTCTGGCCCCGCGCGCAGGGACGAAGACGTACACCCGTTCAACGGGTCCACAGGGGCCACTCTGCGGGGTCACCCTGCGCTCTCACTAGGAGAGACACACTTATAGAAATGCGTACTGATGCGAATGCGGTGCCACACGCCAGCCCAAGTGAAAAACCGAAGAAAACAGGGTTCAGAGCTGCCCAAATCCGCAAACCTCCAGAGGTCTAGGTTCCAAATGGCAAAACCGCGAAACGATCGGTTGACAAGGATGACGGAACGTGCAGAGTCTGCGGATGAAGAACCGTTGCAAAGGCCAGAATCTTGTTGTAGTTAAAAGCAGGGACCATTGGAAATTTTCAGGTCAGAACGAGCAGGTATGTCACTGGACGTCTCCAGTGAAATCCTCAGGACACTGCAGAGAGCTTTGTTAAGTGGAGCTCTGCAGGTCTGCTCCACTCCCCTGCTGATCAAAAGAACAACTGTAAAGTACAATCCGTAAGGATCCGTGTGGCTACACACACACACACGCCTCCCCGAGGGGGGAGGCAAGAACTAAGTGACGAACAAATGTGCATTGTGTGCGCAGCATGGACAAGAGGATGGAGACATGAAGGAGAGGACAGATGGGACAAAGGTGTGTGCGGTTGCAATGAAAAGGGAACCAGACGCACAGGGACAAAAATGAGCCACACCTCATTATCAGAACCTGGGCGACCTAAAACCTAAATGTACAGTAGATGAGTAGATATGCCCGCGCAGCCTAAGACCAGGACCGATGTGTACGCAAAAGAAAGGAAGGGGTGAGATGACAGGACATGAAGCTAGGAAAGACATGAAAGAAAAGAAGAGAAAAAGAAATGTGTGAAGGGGAAAAAGGATGAAAAAGAAAACCAAATGAAGGGGACGGGAACCGATGAAACGAAACCTCATTACAAAGACCTAGCAAGACCTGCCTAGTTAAAGTGTCCGTGCTGTGTGTGCACCTAAGCTCACGACAGACTCCAACGAGTCTTGAACAAGCTTCCTCCGCTGCAGCCACGTACGCCGTGCCAAAATGGCTGGCAGCTTTGACCGCTACGGTCACGTGAAGGCGTGAGCCAGCTTGGAATTCAATAATCTATCAAATCTTGGCAAATGACTTTGGCCTGAGCCTACTTTGTCCGCTGCGGACTACTCTGGTCCCGCGCGCAGGGACGAAGACGTACACCCGTTCAACGGGTCCACAGGGGCCACTCTGCGGGGTCACCCTGCGCTCTCACTAGGAGAGACACACTTATAGAAATGCGTACTGATGCGAATGCGGTGCCACACGCCCAGGGTTCAGAGCTGCCCAAATCCGCAAACCTCCAAAGGTCTAGATTCCAAATGGCAAAACCGCGAAACGATCGGTTGACAAGGATGACGGAACGTGCAGAGTCTGCGGATGAAGAACCGTTGCAAAGGCCAGAATCTTGTTGTAGTTAAAAGCAGGGACCATTGGGAATTTTCAGGTCAGAACTGGACGTCTCCAGTGATATCCTCAGGACACTGCAGAGAGCTTTGTTAAGTGGAGCTCTGCAGGCCTGCTCCACTCCCCTGCTGATCAAAAGAACAACTGTAAAGTACAATCCGTAAGGATCCGTGTGGCTACACACACACACACGCCTCCCCGAGGGGGGAGGCAAGAACTAAGTGACGAACAAATGCGCATTGCGTGCGCAGCATGGACAAGAGGATGAAGACATGAAGGAGAGGACAGAGGGGACAAAGGTGTGCGCGGTTGCAATGAAAAGGGAAACAAACGCACAGGGACAAAAAGTTAGCCACACCTCATTATCAGAACCTGGGCGACCTAAACCTAAATGTACAGTAGCTGTGCGCGTACAGCCTAAGGCCAGGACCGATGTGTCGCAAAAGAAAGAAAGGGGTGAGATGACAGGACATGAAAGAAAAGAAGAGAAAAAGAAATGTGTGAAGGGGAAAAAGGATGAAAAGGGAAACCAAATGAAGGGGACGGGAACCGATGAAAACAAACCTCATTCCAAAGACCTAGGCAGACTTGCCTAGTTAAAGTGTACGTGCTGTGTGCACCTAAGCTCACGACAGACTCCAACGAGTCTTGAACAAGCTTCGGCCGCTGCGGCCACGTACGCCGTGCCAAAATGGCTGGCAGCTTTGACCGCTACGGTCACGTGAAGGCATGAGCCAGCTTGGAATTCAATAATCTATCAAATCTTGGCAAATGACTTTGGTCTGAGCCTACTTTGTCCGGTGCGAACTACTCTGGTCCCGGGCGCAAGGGCGAAAACGTACACCCGTTCAACGGGTCCACAGGGGCCACTCCGCGGGGTCACCCTGGGCTCTCACTAGGAGAGACACACTTATAGAAATGCGTACTGATGCGAATGCGGTGCCACACGCCCAGGGTTCAGAGCTGCCCAAGTCCGCAAACCTCCAAAGGTCTAGATTCCAAATGGCAAAACTGCGAAACGATCGGTCGACAAGGACGACGGAACGTGCAGAGTCTGCGGATGAAGAACCGTTGCAAAGGCCAGAATCTTGTTGTAGTTAAAAGCAGGGACCATTGGGAATTTTCAGGTCAGAACGAGCAGGTACGTCACTGGACGTCTCAGGTAAAATGCTCAGGACACTGCAGAGAGCTTTGTTAAGTGGAGCTCTGCAGGCCTGCTCCACTCCCCTGCTGATCAAAAGAACAACTGCCAAGTACAATCCGCAAGGATTCCTGTGACTACAAGGGGCACACACACACACTTACTTTTGATTGCCTTTCAAAGCACTCTTCTGCCATGCAAACTCATCTGCGCACGCAAACTAATGAGCGGGTTGGGTGGGAGGGTGGGGGGTGGGGTGGGTTGCAGTTGCCAACCAAACAGTGTGACTCTGAAGTGCTGAAGGGGTTGCCAGATTGGACAAGGTCAACATCTTTGCACACACACACACCGTTCGAAACTGAAATCACTGTCTGCTGGACTTTTTGCTGCTCTCACGAGTGTTGCTGACTTGCGTCGGTGGATTGGCTCAGGTGTCCACGATCAGAGCTCAAAATCAGTCTTAAAAGTTCCAAGACGTGCGCGAAAAACAAACATTGAGTGTGATCTAAACAAACTTTGCAACAAACAGTCTGCTATAGCAGCTATTACGAACATACACATACATGACAAAATACTAAGATAAATATATACATAAGATTATGTTCATAAGATACTCCCGCGTGCAAAAACGAGTAAGTCGATCCGCGTGCAAAAACGATTGTTCGAACGCGTGCAAAAACCAGCAACCGCCCACACCTGTGTGTGTAATATGCGTGCTCTCTTATAAGGAGGATTGGCATTTCCCTCGGGCTGGAATGTCTTTTACATGATGCCGTTGCGTTTTGAAAGTTCTCCAAGTCCAGAGCTTGCACAGCTTCAAAATAAAGCTCCGTATCTCTTGAAGAGAGAAACCCGGGAAGCGACAGGGGATCACTCCGGTTCTTAAAGTTGGGAAAATGAAAAAATGCCTGGAGAACATGCCAAAAAACCAAAATCACGAGGCTCACCTCGGTTCACCTAGCCTGACAGCTCTGCCAAAAGTGTTCTTCTAGGTCAAGTCTGGGGCAGCGGCCCCATTGTGCAAGAAGTCGTGTCACTTCTTTCGAGTGTCTCAGGGTATCCTGAGGTGCCCATGGAGTCGTTGCACGATATTGCATGCTAGGCTTTTCCAATTGCCAACAGGATGTACTTGTACATACTTGTACTCACCCATTGTTCGAGATCAACAAATGTTATCTTCATGTATCTTCATTTCAACTCCCGCACCTACCAATGACATCATGTCCTATGCGCAGCCGGAACAATGCCCCGTGAAAGCCGCACGCCCAACAAAATTCCAAACGCAATGTGCACACAAGGCGGGGAATCTTCTGGATCATTGTGGACCTGCGGTGGGAAATCCAGAAAGAGAACACAAACACCTCCAGCAGGACTAGGTCCATAATCTGCACGCAGTCTAATGGTGAGGTATTGAACGCTGAGCTTGTGTACTGCAGGTCGGAGCGTGTAATGTAGCGATTATGTATAGCCATTTGATACGAGTCAAGGCAAGTTTCTTGGATGCAATACTGCAACTTTGACCACTTGGTCTAGGGGCCAGCAGGTCAACCATTCGTGTGAACATTGTAGCGTAGCCAACTGGTAACATGTGGAAGCTTACCCCAAGGTGACTGTAGCGTTGTGTCAAGCGCGTGACTGCCAGCCAGAATCCTCGATGCTGGTCACAGTACAGCCTCATCTCGCGGCCAAAAAGTCATCCACAACGCAAGTTAGTGTGGTTGTTTGGAGTGCCAACTCAGTGCTGGGAGCCCGGCCTATTCTGATGTGTCGCGAAGGACCTAATGGTTCTGGCAAATACGACGTTGACTAAAAAAACTCCCATGTTGGATGATCTCGAAGACCGGAAGCAAATCCATATGATGATCACCCTCAGTCCTAACCACACAAGACCCGGTGGCGCTTTGGCAAATGCGTTCCATCTGGAAACTCGCTTCTTAAAAAATATGACACTTTGGGGAGGCTGCGAGCGGCTAGAAATCTGGAGGAACATGTACAAACAAATGTCCTTTTGCAAGAGGGATTCAATTGAAAAAGCGAAACCAGGTGCCAGGAACCCTGCAAGCGAAGACGTGGCAATTCTACACGCAGGCCGGTGGTTGAGGCCTCGGGAGCGCCACAACGTTCGACAATGTGCAGATTTGGTTCCCACAAATTCAGCCTCCCTCTAAGAATAATGTCGCTGAATTGCTATTTAATTTCTTGCACTGACTGGGGCTGTCATGCTAGCTGCTAGCTGGCAGGGCCAGGCAAAGTGTTTACAAACTCCTGATGCGCATGCTCAAGCCGTGCTTGGCATGACAGTGGAGAATTGAAAACTACCCGCGTCAAACAATTACACATACTTCAAGCAATTGTTATTCACACCTGTCCCTACAAAATATACTGCATATATATATAAACATAATAATAATATACATGTGCATATATATATATATGTCATGGGGGGTGACTTAGATACCCCTGACCGTCGATACCTGCAGGCATATTAAAATAATATTCCAGTATAGTGTCAGATAGTCACAATAAAGTATTCCAATAGGTAGTTTAGTAAGTGGAATAACTATATACACCCGTTTTATATTCCACAATCGGTCCAGTTATTGATAATAAATATACATTCCAGTTCTCGAAAACTCGACAATTCGACAGCTCCACCTCGACTGTTCGACCTCGAGCTTATCATAGAATGTCGAAATGTGTCGAAGCATGTCGAATCATGTCGAAGCATCTCGTCAGCGACATCGCACAAACATGTCCCTTGGGTTGATATTCCAGGTATATATGCTGAGTTGTTGCAAATAAATATTCTATAGGTACATGTTCACATGGCATTCTGGAATTGTTTATTCTTTGTAGTGCTGCCAACATATCATCTTAACAAAAAATATTCCAGGTATGTGTCCAGTATACGGTATCCTATGCCCAGGGCTATAAATATTCCTAAAATATTCCCAAAAACATATTCCATCAACTCACGGTGTAACCTGGAATATTTTCCCAAGGTACCCCACATTATATGTCTATACGCACGCCTCAGGGACGAGAATTAACACAGTCGCTGTGCACTCCAGGACCTCGAGCCCAAACCAGGATGTGCGAAAGGTTTTCCAGCCTTGCGGTCGACGACATGGGGTGAAACATACCGCAGTCAAAGCTGTCAAACATCAGAACTGAATCTGCATGTCGAGGAAAATGGCTCGCTCTGTCTGTGATATTCTTTCATGTAATTTGCATCTTTAAGTGAATGTGTTTGATGTTGTTTGATCAAAGGTTTGGGTGTATACACAGTCTTGGCTGCCTGTACCATCTGTACCTCAGTTACCTCAACTAAGCGAACCAAATTTGAACAGAATATAACCTGGGTTTGGCGCTAGACCTCCATCACTCACAAAATGAAGACATTGAAGACATATGAAAACAGTCCACTCTCTGGGGCAAAATGTCCGGGAATACGCCGTGGGAGGGTGGGCAGGTCACAGCCACTTCTCCATCCCAGGCGACAGAACTCAGTGAAGAAGTCTCGGCAGGGGCGTCTACAAGCAACATAAAAGGCACGTCTCCACCATGCTCCACCTATATAAGTCTTCAAACCCCAACCCCAAGTTATAGTTTCGCCTACTGCATCACAAAGGACTAAAATCGGTCCAAAGTCCCAGGGCATGGCAGGATTGGCAGGACCCAGATGGGCCCAGGGCCTGGCTAAAATCCTTGCAAGACCATGCCCATGTCCTCAGAAGAGGGACAATGACAACTGGAAACTGGTAAACTGGAAAGCTCAGCTCAGCAACTTCGGTCAATTCCCAAGGCCACCACGCAGGTTGACCAGCACCTCAGGCCTAGGCAAGCACAGTCACGCGTGGTGAAAAACAAATGTGGCGAGGAGATCTTGCTTTCTAATCGCCCGTTAAAGATAGAGATCCTCGAAGTCCCTTTTATATATATATAATTATATATATATATATGTGTGTGTGTGACCGATCTCATGTCTGCGAGAACAACCTCATGTCGTTTCCGGGTGTGTCATCTGCACCGCTTTTCGCAACACCTCAGACATGGTCAAGTGAATTATTGAAAGAAGTACCGGACCTTGGCCATCCTTGGCCCAAATCAAAATTATTGAGTGCAAGGTTGCCTATGGCTCTCTTCTACGACACGAATCCAATTACAGTACATGGAAATATTGAAAGGAATATATTCTAGCCGATTCTAGCCATGAAGGCTTCAGCGCCTCACGCTGCATCTCCTGCCTCGACAAAAGGCCGGTCTCAAGTGCAGGGTGAATGAGTTTGAAAGGTCATTGAAAAGGGCCAACACAGCCAAAAAGGCATCAAAAGGCCAAAAGGGTTCAATCGAAAACTGGTAGCGGCAAGCCACCTCGATCTTCAGTCGCCTCAGCATGTCGGCCACTCATATTCCCGCGTCGTCCCCAGTCATATTCAGCTAGCAACTTTGTTGATCAATGCAAGGAGAAACATCTTGACTCAAGCACAAGGAAGCTATCATCAAAAGCTCACTCGGGAACCAAGTGATGTCAGATATCTAACTGAATCAGGATCCACAGTCTCCATGCTGGGAACGTCTATCTGACAGTCTATGCCGCACAATTGCACAAGCCTCACATGTGAGGGCTGAAGGAAACTCCGCACACCGCACACCAAGTCTGCGACTCTACTTTGGCTGAGCCCATCTTCGTCAACTGTATCCTGAGACCTGGGCCAAACATTCTCCACACACGCCACAATGCAGGTGTTCAGTCCATTCTTCAGCTTTGGGCTTCCGCGTGGAAATGACTTGCACTATGTGATGTACAAACAGTGCAAAGTACTCCAAGTTGCGAGCTTTCAGTGGAACACTTGGAACACAAGAAAAGTACAATTGCTGCAAGTCAGGAGCACAAGCGACACAAGTCAATAAGGCACCACACGCCGACATGGAATTATCACGGCATCAGAAATCATGAAACCGGCTGAAAATTGCTGAAATGAACACCTGAACATTCCAAATTGCCAGAGACGAAATCGCAATGAATGAATCTCCACACATTCTCACCAAGCGCATCAGCAAAAATCAGTAAACCCATCACCGCTTCCAAGCACGCACGTCACCAGGAATCACTGAAGACATTGCATGCAGAACATGAGCATTGCATGGCATTTCAGAACAGTCCACATCACATGAAGCTTTGAACTTCTGTGCTTGAGATGCTTGGTGAATGTTTGGTTGCTGGAAGTGGAAGACCGGGATCAGGTCCATACAGGAGACAAATAATTTGTGCAGCACTTTGGATGCTGAAGGTCACTTGCAATTGAGGGTGGCATGTTTCTGTTTTCCAAATGATTGAAGTGCCGCTACATACCACCCCTAACACATCGTCAATCATCGTCACATCCACTGAGGAGTGCTGCGCGTGGCTTCATCTCTCGGTGCTACTTCTTCACCTTCAATTTGACCAGCACCTTGCAGGACACCCGAGGACAATTTTGATACCACCTCTTGCTCGATGCCGCTAATTCATTCAATGTACATCCGTTTGCTGCAATTACTGAATTATAATGTCCTTCTGGCCAGTGCCTCCTGTCAAAACTCTTCCAAAGTGTACTCAAGGCAATTCATTGTGCAATTCATTCGTTCAGATTTTGGCCCCCATACGGCCCATACGTGTGGAACCGCTACGAGCTGACTCAGGCTAGCAAAGTGCAGAACAAGCATTGGCATAGGCGAGTGCACCGTAAAAGCCACTAGTGCAAGTAGTAAATGGATAAAGGGGGTTTTGCTGAGTTCTCAGAATCGAGAGCCCACCCGTAGGAAATGCAAACCCATTCTTCAGAGAGTGGGTATTTCTGAAGCGCTCCGAGCACAGCTCTGCCAAAAATGTTTCCAAATGAGCGACTGGCAAAACTAGGAGTCGTTTGGTGAGACGCTTTAAGGCAGGTATCGTTTTTTGGACTGTTATCATTTTTTCCATCCATGTGCAATTTTTGGAGGTATGGTCTAAATGTAAATTTGCTCTGGAAGGTGGTCTTGCAAGTGTTGACTAGTAGAAGTAGTAGACGTCGTCGTCGTTGCCGTCATCGTACTAGTAGTACTAGTAGTAGTAGTAGTAGTAGTAGTAGTAGTAGCAGCAGCAGCAGCAGTAGCAATAGTAGTAGTAGTCGTCGTGGTCGTGATGGTGGTGGTGTCCGTCGTCGTGTAGTAGTAGTCGTCGTCGTGGTAGTGGTAGTAGTAGTAGGAGGAGGAGTAGTAGTAGTGGTAGTAGTAGTCGTCGTCGTCGTGGTGGTGGTGGTCGTCGTCGTCATGGAACAGTAGTAGTAGCAGTAGTAGTAGTCGTCGTCGTAGTAGTAGTAGTAGAAGTAGTAGTAGTAGTCGTCGTAGTAGTAGTGGTAGTACTATATAGTACTAGTCGTAGTCGTTTTCGTAGTAGTAGTAGTCGTCGTAGTAGTAGTTGTTGTTGTTGTTGTAGTTGTAGTAGCAGTAGTAGTAGTAGCAGCGGTGGTGGTGGTGCTAGAAGTAGTAGCAGAAGTAGAAGTAGTGGCAGTAGTAGTGCCACGTAAGTGGGCAGGTGGTTTCTGCGGGGATACAGACCTATGAAGTAGCAATCGTTTGGTATGGTTTTTGGTGTCGGTCTAAACCCATAGTTGTTTCCCATCGAAGAAAGAGAAGGGAACATGAGCAACAAAATGGAATGTCCAACTAGCATGGCAAACCATATGCAAAAAGACCGTGGACATACACTGTTTCGAGTGTCAACAGTGTCAATAGGCAAAGATAGATTCCAAGATGTGCAGTGTCACAAGGCTAGGTATCATTTTTGGGATTGTTATCGTTTTTTCCAAGGAAAATTCAAATTTCTCATTTTGAAGAAACGTGAGCGCCGACCTTTAGCACTTTGCTCGAATGAGGAAACAAGGCGCATGACTGTACATATTTATATTTTTCAATGCAAACACCATCCCTCGCCCTTCCTTCTCACTTTGTGTCCACCTCCCGGCAAGGGCCCACAGCAGCGCCAGAAGCGGTAGGGTTGCAACCTAGACAAGACCATCACACTCGCCCCACCTGCTGAGAAACCCACTGGTCAGGGCAAGTTGAATGGCCAATTGAGCGAGCACGGCACGGATTGTGTGTGCCGCGCGGTGGTGGGCCTATGGTTCATCCTCTGGAACTTCTCCCCCTCGACATCGAGAGGTGAAATCAACCAATCAAGTTCAGCCAGCTGCAGCCTTTACAAGCAAAGAATACAAATCTTTTGTTATTGTTCCTTTCTTGGTATGCTTGCCCTTTTTTAAGTACTATTACTGTACGATAAACACTTAGAACATCTTTTGGCAAAAACACTTTCTTTTTCTCCCTGGCAAATATGTTCTAAGCAATGGGTAAGAACAACGCCGACGTTCCAAGTGAAGGGTGTTAAGAATGTTGAACACACAGACATAGAACATGAGGCCATACACATAGACATGCCTCGCATGTACTCATAGAACATGTGGAAGGCTTTGTATAAACACCTGTAAACACTTGAGACATTGCAAAAGTCACAGCGCTCAGTGTGGAAATGCATATGTTAATTGTATATAATTACACAGCTCATAAGCACGCGACTTGGAATTACACAGCGACAGGAATGTGCTGCTTATGTCCCCATGTTCTAAGTGCATGCACTCACAGAGGAATCCATGGCACATGCATCATTGCTCTTTTTGTCTCATCATAGAAAGTCTTATTATGTAAACCTGCATTGAACTTTTCCACTTATTCATACGCGAATCAACAGTGTCGCTCCTATCCCCCTTTTGCTCCCACAGCTTTCAGGTGGTCTTGCTATTCACCACTACCCGGACCCCCTACACCAAGCGACAGGAACGTGCTGCTTGCGCCCCCATGTTCTAAGCGCATGCACTCACAATGGAATCCATGGCACATGCATGATTGCTCTTTTGTTTCATCATAGAAAGCCTTATTGTGTAGACCTGTCTTGATCTTTTCTGCTACTCCACTACGCCAGGCCAAAGACCTCGTTATCTTGCACTTCACCAGTATATGTATATACAACCCTCTTGCATCTATCCATTTTTCTCACATATAGTCGTGTTCTAAGTGTGCTGGCGCAGCATGTTCTAAGCGAGCAATCCCTGGACGTTCTAAGTGTGCAAATCAGGATGTTCTAAAAACGATGTTCTAAGCAAAAGGGTTTACATGTCTGCAAGTATAGTTGCAACCGCTAAACTGGGTACTGGAGTACTTCTACATTCTTACATTCCTCACAAGATCAAACTTCTATCATATAAGCGTCAACTGCATTGCATGCCCTTCTTACGATTTCCTTTTAATGCAATCTAATGCATGGCTTGCATAGATTTTGGAACAAGTGGTACATCCTGGCGTCAATGTTCCTAATCTCAGTTTGTATCATTTTGTTGCTTTCTAATCTTAGATGTCTAAACTTGGTTTTATCTGTTCGCAGTTAGTCTTTCCTAATCCATATATAAATCGTCATATCATATCTTTTTCTATATAATCCCTTCTTATCGTTTCTTGAATCTCAGAATTTGGCGTCCGGCGTCCGTCATGTACGGTCTGAGCACTCACTCACTCACTCACTCACTCACACACTCTCTCTCTCTCTGTGCCCTTTCATCCTGGTCAACATGGTTCGCATGAGAAACATTGCCCGCGACAATGTCGTTTCATGTCGTTTCTCGAGCTCCTTGCAACGCATCTGGGAGAATGCCGCGCAAGAAGCGCCGTGGCCTGGGCACTGGAATCAAGCCAGGATGATTCCCCTCCACAACAGACGATAGAGTTGATGTAATGCTTTGTAACATAAACGGTTGCTGCACCTCTACATCAACCTGGTACATTGGGTCCTAGCTGCTGAAAATTGCTGAAAGCTGCGAGACTGGGCCTCCCAACAGGTGCATCTGTGAGTCGTGCCTTGGAAATCGAATCATTCATGGCCTCGTTCTACAAAAACATATACTAGACGACGAGTGGCCCGAAAGCATTTTTCATCGCGTAGGAAGTCTGAGTGCGAGTTCTCTGTTAAGTGTGCAGTGTGAAGTGTCAAATCGAGTGAGTTGAGGTAATGTGTGGGTCTCTGTGTGTGTATCTATGTCCGTGTGTATATGCGTCTCTGTCTGTGTGTGTGTCCGAGTAAGTTGAGGCAGCCAGTTCTCATCTTCCAGCTCCCCAGCTACTCCGCGTACTACAGTTGTACGACACAGTCGCCAGTGTTCATCTTCCAGCTCCACAGATACTCCGCGTATTCAACTTGTACTACCCACTCACCAGTTCTCATCTTCCCACTCCCCAGCTACTCTG
>CAXAMN010028639.1:165138-185931 GCA_963970005.1 Durusdinium trenchii
CACTCCCCAGCTACTCTGCGTACTAAAGTTGTACTACCAAGTCGCCACTTCTCAGCTTCCAGCTCCACAGCTACTCCGCGTACTAAAGTTGTACTACACAGTCGCCAGTTCTCAGCTTCCAGCTCCACAGATTGCTCCGCGTACTAAAGTTGTACTACAAAGTTACCAGTTCTCAGCTTCCAGCTCCCCAGCTACTCCGCGTACTACAGTTGTACTACAAAGTCCCCAGTGCTCATCTTCCAGCTCCCCAGATACTCCGCGTACTCAAGTTGTACTACCCACTCGCCAGTTCTCATCTTCCCACTCCCCAGCTACTCCGCGTACTACAGTCGCACTACCACGTCTGCTACCCAGCTACTCTGCGTACTAAAGTTGTGCTACCAAGTCGCCAGTTCTCATCTTCCCACTCCCCAGCTACTCCGCGTACTACAGTCGTACTACCACGTCGCCAGTTCTCAGCTTCCAGCTCCCCAGCTCCTCCGCGTACTAAAGTTGTACTACAAAGTCGCCAGTTCTCCACAGCTTGCTCCGCTCGAATCGCACTCTCGCCTGCGTTTCGCGCACTCGACACGCACGATCTCCGCAGAGGGTCGCGCGGTAATTTCACAAATCGCGCTCTTGCCTGCATTTCGCGCACTCGACACGCACGATCTCCGCAGAAGGTTGCGCGGGCACCCGGCGAATCGCACTCTCGCCTGCATTTCGCGCACTCGACGCGCGCGATCTCCGCAGAGGGTTGCGCTGGCCCCCGGCGAATCGCACTCTCGCCTGCATTTCGCGCATTCGACACGCACGATCTCCGCAGAGGGTTGCGCGGGCACCCGGCGAATCGCACTCTCGCCTGCATTTCGCGCACTCGACACGCACGATCTCCGCAGAGGGTTGCGCGCGCATGGGACAAATCGCACTCTCGCCTGCATTTCGCACATTCGACACGCACGATCTCCGCAGAGGGTTGCGCGGGCACCCGGCGAATCGCACTCTTGCCTGCATTTCGCGCACTCGACACGCACGATCTCCGCAGAGGGTTCTTGGGTTTTCTAAGGAGGGCTCGCCCAGGTATAACATCAGGAGTGGCAGGTGTCAATCAGAAATCTCATCAAGTCAATGGAATATGCCTTGAAACAGTTGCAGGTACACAGAGCTGATCAGGTAGGTGGCATGTTTTTGAAGCAGCTGCAGGTACACAGAGCTGATCAGGTCGGTGGCATGTTTTTTGGCACAGCTGCAGGTACACAGAGCTGATCAGACTGGGGTCCTTGCAGGTGTTTGCAAAAGGCATGCAGGTACACAGAGCTGAACAGGATTGAAGTCTTTCCTGCGTTGCCTTTCTTGTTGCTTTCTTTCCTTCATTCCTGACATCTTCGTGGCAACACCCTGGTCCTCCTCATCTTCAAGAACCATCCTCATAATGGTCGTCATCAGAATCATCAACATCATCCTGATCATCATCATACCCATCAGCACCATCATGACCACTCACAAACTCATCTAGAAGAACTGACTTACTTCTGGTATGGGGGATCGCTTTTTCTCCCTTTACATCTCACTCTCCCCAAGCGCTGCTGCGTACCCGAAGCAAGTCTGAAGCGCAGCCATAAAAACTGTGTCTTCACAACAAAGTCACAGTGACACTGCAAAATATGAACTGAGACTCGACAGCAAACCCTGAAATCTCCAACGATTAGTTTGACGCAGGCTGCAGTTGGCTAAATCGGACCCGGGCGCCCAGCTGCGAATCAGCAGGCTTGCGGTAGAGAAGTCATAGATTAAAACAAAAGGTGATCAACCTACACTGTTATTTTTTTTGGTAGTGGAGGGTCCTCAAAATCCTTAATTCAGAGCCGGGCGCCCAGCTCCGAAAGACGGGTTGTAGGGCGCCGCGTGTCAGTGTTTGAAACCCCTGTGGGTGAAAACGACGATGGGTTTTCTTAAGGTCTGCCACTTCTCCAACTTTAGAATTATAGAGTTTGCTTGAGGCACTTCTCCAACTGTGGAGAACCGCCGGGCGCTTTGTCCGCGCGCGCTCCTACGGGTCCGGCGCGAAGTCTCGGTCCACGCCCGTGTCCGTGCTCTGTGTCTTGGTCCGTGCTCACGGTGCTCTGTGTCCGTGCTCTGAGAGATCGGTGTCAAGACATTGGTGCGCTTGCGCTTGAAAGAAAAGAAAAGAAAGAAACAATTAATTAAAAGGGAATAAGAAAGAAAGAAAGACCAAACAAGGGTCAAAAGGCCTTATAGAAAGAGAGAAAGACATCTTCCTTCTTGCTTCCTTCCTCTTCTTTCTTGCTTGCTTGCTTTCTTTTTTTCTTTCTTGTTTGCTTGTTTGCTTTCTTTCATTCCTTCCTTCTTTCCTTCTTTGCTTCTTTCCTTCTTTCTTCCTTCCTGCCTTGCTTCCTTCCTTCAGCCAGGGTGTCAATGTCCCTTTTGGGTTGTTTAGGTGCAGTGCCATTCAAGGTTTGAAGAAACAATTTCATTTTGTTGTTCCTCAGCGCGCTCTCCTCAGAAAACACAAGGGTTGCGCGCGGACCGGACAAATCGCACTCTCGCCTGCATTTCGCGCACTCGACACGCACGATCTCCGCAGAAGGTTGCGCGGGCACCCGGCGAATCGCACTCTCGCCTGCATTTCGCGCACTCGACACGCACGATCTCCGCAGAGGGTTGCGCGGGCACCCGGCGAATCGCACTCTCGCCTGCCTTTCGCGCACTCGACACGCGCGATCTCCGCAGAGGGTTGCGCGGGCACCCGGCGAATCGCACTCTCGCCTGCATTTCGCGCACTCGACACGCGCGATCTCCGCAGAGGGTTGCACTTTCGGTTGACGCTCTTCGTCCCGCCCTCCGCCTTTAAGAGAGAATTTATAAAGTGGGGAAATGTTTTTTCATTAGGACATCTCCCGTGCTAGTTTTCCATACTCACACTTGCCTACTCATTGCATGCTTGCATGCTCAATGCATGCTTGCGTACCCATCACTTGCATACTTACACTTGCATACTTTGACACTTGCATACTTTGCACTTGGATGCTTTCGCTCTTCCCCTTACACTGTGGTGGAAGTGTCAATGTGTAAGTGTGAGTGTCGACGTGTCAGTGTATGTAGTGCGAATGTGGTGGAAGTGTCAGTGTGTAAGTGTAAGTGTCGAAGTGTCAGTGTTCAAGGGATTTTCCGGAAGAACCCTTCGCAATGCTTTCGGGAACAAATTTATCAGCTGGCTGGTGATCGATTGCCACATTTTTCACTCCACCCCCAATGACGGTGAAGATCAAGCGGTCGAGCGCTCAGGCTTTGACAGCACTATGACACTGCTTGTGCAGGTGCCAGCACCAACCTCAAATACATTAACGTGCAACATGGCTTTCAAGCGGGGATGGACAAAAAACCAATCCCAAACGAGCTAACCCAGGGCCACCCGTCCACTACATCTCCAGCAGCTACACTCCACACAGATGCTCCTGGACACTGGAAGTCTTTGCCCTTCAGGCACTCCATGTGCATAAGTGCCTTGCCTTGGCCTCTATTCAAATTATATAGCTTGTCAACCCCTCGGCCTGACTCGGCCCTGCAAAAATGCGCTGGTGTCAAAAAATATGACGCTCATTAAAGTCAACTCAAGCTGTCAAGCGACTGCAAGGCTCCTGCATTGCGCAGCAAACGTTGCCCAGATGAAGGCCTAGTCTGCCAAGCCAATGATGATGAAATCATTCCAAGCAATTAGCTAGGCCGGCCTGAACCTAGGTGCTCTTTAACGGGGCACTTCTCTCAGGAACGTGGTTCTTCTATCCTACTAGAACAACACTACTGCTGCTGCCAAGATGACATCGACGAGCACCACCACCACCACCACCACCACCTATGAAGATTCACTTCTGGTTGAACAATCGCGAATAAAAACGCAAACGTCGAAACCTGCGACTGCGAATAGTCGCCACGTCCACCGCCCCGTTCCCCTGGCGCGCCGCGCTTTCTTTTGCGCAGACACTTGAGCCGCTTGAGCCACGAGTGGTGGCATGGTTCAAGTTGGTACTCTTCTCGATTTGTGCGACGTCCAGTCGCACGAGCGGCCAAAAACAGGTCGAAGACCTGCAGCCTGGTTTGGACTGGATTTCCGGCAAGCATGCTACAACGGAAGGACATGGTTGTCATGCTATATGTAAAGGGTGTCATCCTTTCACACCCCCCCACAACTATGGCATTCCGTTCAAAAAATGATCATGATCTGCAGTGGTGATAGCAAGCTTGGTTCATACATCCCGATCAGGCCATGTCGGGATTGCAATTCCAATCATATGTTCTGTGACACGTCTGTTCCCAGCTTCAAGAAAAATATCTATGCTCAGCAAAAGAATCTTTCAAGATGCTGCTAGTGAGGTAGTGTCATGGAGAACATGAGCAAAATTGGCACAGGCATTTGGAATTCCTCGACTGTGTTCGCGGATAACCCGCCTGAGCACTGGAAGGACAGATGCTAAGGCACCAGTCCTCTTTGAAACATCATGTTCGAATTAAACCGAGGATAAACCGCCTGAGCACTGGAAGGACAGATGCTAAGGCACCAATCCTCTTTGAAACATCATGTTCGAATTGAACCGAGGATAAACCGCCTGAGCCCTGGAAGGACAGATGCTAAGGCACCAATCCTCATTGAAACATCATGTTCGAATTGAACCGAATTCGGATTCGGTTATCTTGCAAATGGCATGAGATGCCATTTTGGATATTCAAGCTCGGAGATTTGCGTAGCGTTATTCCTATGGAATTGCTGTCATACTCCTAAGTCAAGTTCCTTACCTATCTAATTCACTGAAACTACACACGTTCTAAGCTCCAAGGCACCAGGAGTGGGATGAGTCCCGCGCGCAAACACTCCCGATCGGTCGGGATTGTCTTACAAGTGGAACCGAGGCGCCCAAGCAAATCTGTAAGTGAAATCGAGGCATCTGAAACACAACTGTAAACTTAGAAGACCTTTGCGAAGTTCTCTTTAAGAGGATCACATATTCCAAGGTTCAAACCTAGTTTCTCACAACTTATGGGATTCCAATACACTGGCTGCATGGGGCGACCGTCTTATCATAGCCATCGAGGCAATCCACAGTCCCGTTCAAATTCAAATGGTGCAGAAACCGTGGATGACGCTCGGAAAGCACGAACTTCTGGTCCCTTCGAATCACCCCGCGAGGACAGCAGTTTGGGCAAATCTGCAACCACTGGTACAACTCAGATGGCCTTTTGGCTCGAAGCATTCCACAACTGTTCTTGTGAAAGCAACGCCCGGTCTTCCGGCGCACGGAATACGAAACTGCCCTGACCTCGCCATCAGAAGTAGTGGAAGATGGATCCTCGGCTGCTGCATCTGGGCTGTGACTGGGTGCACGTGGTGGTGAATGGTTTGGCGGCTGAGGCCCCCCTTGGTGAGATTCATCCGAGGACAGATGATTGACTTGCTGCCAATCTTCTCCGGCCAGTGCTTGATCAGTGGATGCCTGAGCTATGGAGGAACCCTGTCCTGTGGTTGATGCACTGCTCGACTTCCCTTCTCCTTTCACACAATATCCCTTTGTGGGATAGGATGCTTCTGACTCCTCCCCTTTTCCACCGTTGCCCTTGGTGCTCAAAGCTGGCCCGCTGGAGATGTTTACTTGCAGGTCGGCAGGTGAATCTCCCTCCACAATGATGGTGATGCGAGGATGCGCCGAGTCAAAAATAAAACACAAATGTGGAACGTCGAAACCTCAAGGTCGTGACCGTTTGCTCTGGATGGCAAATCAAGTTCAACCCTGTGGGCGATTTGTGCAATGCGATTTTCAAGCTCTAATTATTGAAACTAGCCGGCATGACATGCAGTGAACTTCAAGTTCGGACCAAGTCGATATTATTGAGTCACTTATCAAATGAAGTTCATTCCAAGAGCATCAATCAAGATCTTTCAAATGAAGTTGACTTAAAACACACATGAATTCACGCTCTTGAGATCTCTATGCAGCTGCCAGTGATGCCCTCGTGTTGGACACGAACCAAGATGCGGCCTCCGCAGCCAATGCACTCGGATACGAACCCAACGATTCGAGGTGCTGGTGATTCAATGGCAAATGCTGGACACAAGAACACGTTTTGGGTTCGAACAGGGGCATGTTGCAAGCTACACGAAACACGTGCTTTGCCGTCATGCTTTGATCACTCTGGTAGCTACAACGCGGATATTCCTTCATGAACCTGAGTCCCCAAAGTTGACAGTTCGTCTGAATCAACTCAGTTTTCCAATACGTACAGGATTTGGAAAGTTCAAGGCAACGAATGTTAGCAATCTCGATGATGGGAGTCGCTTCCGACAACAAAAACGAGAACGTGCGAAAGTGTTTCTTTTGCAGCTCAAGCCTTCGCGCCTTAGCAATAAGGTTCAGATTTTGCAGCTCAAGCCTTCGTGCCTTAGCAATAAGGTTCAGAACCGGACTGCCTCCGGTGCATGGAGGGCTAACCCAGCACAATACCAGCAAGGTTGGGCGCTTCTCAATCACATGGTTTAACCATTCGATCAGCCTCCCCTTGATGGCCTGAACTGGACAGTCCTTGGTGATTGCGATCACACCCAAGCTTCGGAATTCAGGCAAGTCTTGGATTTGGGAGAAGCCTGCATTGGGGTTGGTGAACATATCGATCAACAGGTGTGTGATGCGCTTTGCCTGGACTCCTGCCATGATGCAATCCAACCTTTCACAAAAATCTCGAATGGGGCGCGCGTCAGGCTCTTCGATTGAGGCCTCGAGGACATTCTGTCCCCATGACTGGTCTGCAGTCTCGGTTGGCTGTGCGTCAGCCAGGTTCTTGTCAAGACCTTTGGACTTCTTCTTGACTTCAAACTGCCATGTTTCGGGGGCTGAGGATTCGACAATACCAATTTGGCACCTGTGGAACTCGGTGAGATCTTTGTTCAAGATCTTGGTAAGCAAATCAGCTACACAGTACCTCCCTGAGATCCACGTGAGAACCAGGTGTCCGGCTTCAATGAGCGACTGAACAAAACATGTAGCAAGTGACATGTGTCGCACTCGTCTTGAAAGACCCTGGTTCTGAAGGGCGGCCAAACAACTCTGCGAACCCGAGAAAACAACAATCGGATAACTTTCCCGAATCCCATTGCTCCCTACACGGTCGAACTCAATCGTGGTGATGTCAGTCTCATGAAATTTTTCAAGTTCGGCCGGATCAGCGAAGTTCTCCAAAAACTTGTGAGGTGTCTCAAACGTATGCATTCCTGGGAGATCTGGCAAACAGCAATCACCTCTGACTCACACGACGACAATGTGATGCAATGTTGCATTCTGCTGTATGCCTTAATGACATTTCCCTTCCAGTAAATGACTCCCCCACTTATCGATCTACGTTTCTCACTGTCGCTAGATCCCCATGAAGCGTCCGATACACCAGTCAGTCCTTCATAGAACGGAACGGTGTCGCTTTCAGCGGGGAATCGTTGGAATTGGTGGGCGACACTTCGGACGAACCTGAGATACTTACGAAGCATGTTCTCATGGATGTTCGTGGGATCGGACTGCCCGGTTGCCAGGAGCGACAGAAACCTCGAGTGGTCTGGACGCGATTGGCACCACCATGCCAGCTTGCCGACTATCTTCTTGTAACGGCTTGCAGCCTCTTCTGACAAAACTGTGACGGTGGTCGGATCGCGATGACCTTTCTCAAGGATGGCCAGCAGATCAGGCGGAACTGGTGATGCTTTGAGGTCACTGCAAAACGGCTCGTTCGTGAAAAGGTCTTCAAGGTAACTTGGGGGAACCCTGACCAACATTGAACTGGAGTGCTGAGGTCGAATGACTTCCCTCCCAAGAAACATGAGCTTTCCTCCAACACCTCATGAACTTGTGATGGAACCAGTCGTTTTGACTTTCAACGAAGCCGACAGTGCAGACCTCACATCATCAATGCCTCGTGGCGAAAGTGCACCTACAAGCAAATCATCTACGTAGACAAGCACTGCGGTCGGCACTCCTGATGGATGGGTGACACCTGCCAATATGGTCTGTTCTGAAGGACATGTGATGAGACCTGCATTATCTCGGAGGATTTGAGAACATGTTCCCAACCATGCTTTACTGGCCACACGCAATCCATTCATTGCACGGTGCAAGTCAAGGTAGACTGCGTGATAGGCATCAGCCCGGAGCGAAAGATCAGCAGGCAATCTGATGATTGCGCGAATGCCCTTCGGCAAATAGCTGTGCAAAAATGCGGTACTGATGTCCAAACTGGTCAAGTAAAGATCATAGTATTGCACTGCTGAAATGAAAGATCTGAAAGCCTCGACGCTCGGAGTGGCTGATGATATGCCTAAATTATGCGCGCTCATGGAACCTGAGGCAACCTCCTGAACGACGCATCGAGCTCTGCACTGATTCTGTTCCCCTTCTATTGTCTTGCTGGTCAAAACCCACCTTGAATTTATGATCTTCACTCCAAGCTCATGCGCCAATGCTCGGGCTGTCTCTTCGGAGATCGGATCACCAACGTGGAGTTGGTCCATTGCCAAGAGTTCTGTGCGTCGGCCAGACTTCACAAGTTCAGGACTGAATGTGGATTGCCCATCCTCTGAGATTCCCAATTCAGGTTCTACGAGATAGATCTTGACACCGCAGAACGTAAATTCTTCACTTCGAAGGCTTTCGGCATGCTTGGGAGGAACAAAAATGGGACAAAACACATTCTGATTGGCATGGCTCTGAATCAACTCCTCTGGTGGTGGCATGAGCCACGATGCAAATTCCGAAAGGTCCATTGGCATCTTTGCCGGATCAGGCGGACCATCTGCTGAAGCATCGTGCATTTCATCATCTCCTACAACTGATGGGTCATACTCCTCCATGTCAATGTCATCTCCAGGCCCGATGCCAATCCGATCTTTCGACGATATGCCAGGCACGATTCCCTCAGACTCAGGAGTGGGCACCCTATCACCTGCAATCATGGGTGGACGTTTCTGGCCGTATCGAACTCCTCCCGTTGGATGGGACGGATTGGGGCTTGATGCATCGACATCATGAACAACTGATGCATCGGGACGCTTTGGGACATGTTCATGGGACTCAATGGACTCTTTGGGCAATGACTCTCTCATTCGCTCTCTCTCGGACTCGACCCACTCTTTGTAACGACGGCAACAGGGTGCAGAGTGCTTTCCTCCATGCCTACTGGCTGAGTTGCATGCCGAACAATTTGGCGTGGGCCCATGATGTTTAATCCAAGCACGGGGAGGACCATTGAGGGGAAGACTTTCTTTGATTCCCACCTGGTCGTGTTGGGGCTCGGCAATCTTGTCAAGATCAGGATTCGGCGGTCGGTCTTCTCGAGCAATCTCCTTATAATCAAAGCAGGTGCGAGCGATGGGTCATGCGACAGCGGCTTGATCTCACTCTGAAACACATGGACATCTGAACCAATCTTTGATGAGACCACATGAGACAGACTGTTGGGTCGAATGAACAAATAAGCGGCCGGGATGAATCTTGTTGCCTCTGGGATGGCCGCTGCTAAAGAATCTGGCACCCTGGCGTGGACCACACTACCGAACAGAGAGCATGAAGGGGCAGGTCGATTCTTTTGAACTACAAGCTCGATGGGAGAGCGTCGTGAACTCAGATTTTCATACTGACCTGTGGATGCACCGATTCCGAAATGGTTGTGTGTTTGTGCCATATATTGGAGGACACAGTGGTAACATTCAGCGTTTCGGGTCAAATCATATCCGTGTGCCCTCATGTCACTTCGAATGCAAGCAACCATTTCTTTGAATCGACGAACGTTTCTCTCGGCCAGGCCAACTGTCTCGTGTGCCTGAGGCGCGGCAGCACGGATCTGCAAGGTCAATCCTGTTCGTCTCAGGAGAGCACCTAATGCAGGCTCACTGTCCACTAGGACTTCAACAGCAGTACTGCTAGTCTCATTGATCCCCAATTGACGGAAAAACTGTTTGATGTCTGCAATAGTCCTGTCGGGATTCGAATCGATAGATGCAGTGCCTAACAGACCTGTCCCTGCATCACTGAGGACCAGGACTTTGTGGGACTCAATGAACATGAAATCAGCCTGGACCAAAAGAACTTTGTGACCTTCAGGTGTTCGACCCCGATCGGTGACTCTCGGATGACGGATGACCGAACGACTCTTCTGACAATGGCTGCACCGGTTATCGAATGGCAAGTGTCCTCTCCGACGATGCAAACTCAGCTCAAGCTCGACTTTTCGACTGAGTTGCTCATAGCTTGCTGGTGCAGCTCCTGATCCACTTGTTTCTGGATCATGTCGTTCTTCCATGTCACCTGGGTCGGGCAGCGGAACGTCAACAAGATCAACTGATTCGGCTTTCAGGTGCAAAGACATGGGTCGATCATTCTCTGCACTTGGGATGTGATTGGGCTCTTCTGGATCGGGCTCATACGAAAACACTTCAGGCGAGTCGGCAAATTGCAACATCTTTACATGGTTCGAAGTCCGTGGCATGTTCGGCTCAAAGCGAAAGGACGTGTCTTGAGAAACAGTGATCTTAGACCTACTCTTTGGACTTCTGGAACCTTGATTGGATGGGCTTGCGTCGGACCAAGGCTCAACAATCTGGGCCTGCATCTCGACATCCTCTTTCGAGGAGGATCTTCCCCGGCGATGATGAGCTTGAAGCCAGGGAACATTTGCCCAAATGCTGCACTGCATGCGCCTGATGTCAGAAACACGAATGGAACACGTTTCGGGACCAAATTCAAAAGTCGCACCCATTCTCGTGAGGCTGTGAACACTCAGCAAATTATGCTCGACTGGACCGATTACAGCTCTGACTTCGTATCTAACCAACTTCGACTTCTCACGGTCATCGTATATTCGATGAACGTTGGAAAGAAAACCTCGAGCATACACTCACGACCGATGGCGACTTGTTCCCCTGATGCGGTCCGAAACTGGATGGGATTCTGCATTTCCCTTTCTCGGATGACTTTATATGCTTTCAATGCATGAACAGAGACAACAGTCTTGCTGGCGCCGGAATCAACTAACCACAAATATGGATCATGGTCTTCGGTGGATTGGCGCATTAAGTTTGGGATGGGGATGCGAACATCGACAAACGGCCACCTTCCTCAACATCAGGTTCAGACCAAATCTCACTTCCAGCCTCAGACTCCGGCTGTTGTGAAAATTCTGTGGCCCTCTTCCCCTTGGGTTTACCTTTTGAACCCGTCTCACCTTTCTCTCCTTTCTTACCTTTCTCCTTCCCCTTTCCCTTTCCTTCTCCTTTGGATCCCTTGTCGCCGAACCCTTTTCCTCCTTTCGGCTTCTTCGGACAATCGACGGCGAGATGGCCTCGCTCATTGCAGTGGAAGCAGGTGCGTGTCTCTGATCCTGATCCTTTTCCTTTGCCAGTATTGGCATGATCCTTCCCTCCTTTCTCTTGAGAACCTTTCCCTTTCTTCCCTTTGTCCTTCCCCTTGCCCTTATATGATCGAAACCTGAAAGGCTTGCAATCGGCTTGCCATTGAGGTCGGACCAAATGCGCTGTTGTGCTTCGTACCGAAGAGCGCAATCGACATAGGTCTGGAAAGATTCATTTGGGGCATTGAGAACTACCCACTGGCGAAAGGGTTGAGGCAAAGCACGAAGGAGGATCAACACTTTATCGGCTTCAACGAACTCAAGCCCTACGACGTTCACGGAAGGATCAACCAACTGGGAAACCCGTTCATATTGAAACAACTCTGATTGAATCTTTCTGATTACCTCGGGGATTGTGGGTGCTGTGATATTGCTGTTTGCCAGTTGTGTTCGGAAGAACAGGAGCTCAGTCCGGGTTTTGACTGAGAATTCTCTGGCAATGAGACGAAGGCATTCGAAACCACAGCAACGCGTGTACCCCTTGGGCTCTTCATAGTTCTTGATGACTAGATTCGCTCACGCATGGTTACTAAAACAAAGCTTCAAAATAGACAAAAGTCTCACAGATCGGGTCACCTGGCTCGGCTGAAGGCGATGCCATCCGAGGGGCTCTGACTCCCTGATGGCCATCATAATCTCCGAAGGATACGCGTTGGATCCCAGGCCGGTCCACAAGACGCGAGGGTGGTGAGCCAGTTGAGGAACCCGGTGATTTCCCCTGCACGAGTTTTCCACTCTTCACACGATGGTGTTGGGACTGATGGCATCCAACGTTCACTTCGCTTGACTCTTCTGCACCATCGTTCATTGACCCATGTGGGGTGTCTATTTGGATGGGCTGCTGACCTACGATGGATTGGGGTCCTGAAACTCCTGTGATTCCCGGAGGTGGTGGAACATTCACTCCATTCAAGTTCTGAGCGGATGCAAAAGGTGGTGGACCATTGCGATCTGGTGACGCCGGCAAGCTCGTTGGGAAAGCCGGCTGTCCGAGACGGGGAATACCAATTCCTCCATGGATCATTACGCTGCAATGGGTCCACTGGGGTATTCGGATTACCTAGATCGGCTGGTTGGACTGGGATTGGAGTGCTCGGAAACGGCACTTGAGATCCAGCAGTGGTGCTTGGCACGAACTCTGGATTCGGATTCGGCGGGACGGCATTCGTGGGAACCTGTGGATCAACAGTTCGAACCGGAGGCACAGGCATTTGTGCCGGCATCACCACAGGCGGGGAGCCAACATTTGGTGCGGCTGTCGAAGGTTGTGCATGAAGCTGAACTAACTGTTGCAAGGCCGGTCCTAGCAAAGTATCACTCAAGTGACCAACCTGACTTCGAATCGACTTCGGCTCACCTCCTGTCCTGATGCGGCACTGCGGCCACGTGTGGTCGATCGGCCTCTCGGCCCTCGTGAGCGTTCTCGTGCTCCTTGACTTCCAGACTCTGCCATGGCTCAGTTCGTTACGGAAAGTGAGTCACAGCAAAATCAACAAAGTCAAATTGGAACAACCTAGTGAGAATGTTCTGCCCTGGATGCCCCGCAGGGCTCCGCTACCATATGAAGATTCACTTCTGGTTGAACAATCGCGAATAAAAACGCAAACGTCGAAACCTGCGACTGCGAATAGTCGCCACGTCCACCGCCCCGTTCCCCTGGCGTGCCGCGCTTTCTTTTGCGCAGACACTTGAGCCGCTTGAGCCACGAGTGGTGGCATGGTTCAAGTTGGTACTCTTCTCGATTTGTGCGACGTCCGGTCGCACGAGCGGCCAAAAACAGGTCGAAGACCTGCAGCCTGGTTTGGACTGGATTTCCGGCAAGCATGCTACAACGGAAGGACATGGTTGTCATGCTATATGTAAAGGGTGTCATCCTTTCACACCACCACCACCACCACCACCACCACCCCAGCTGGTGGTGCTGCTGCTGCTGGCGCTGCTCCTCCTCCTGCTCCTGCTACTCCGACTCCTACTCTTCCTTCTCCTGATGCTACCACTACTACTGCTACCACTCCTACTACTACTACTACTCCTCCTCCTGCTGCTGCTGCTACTGCTACTACTGCTACAGCTACCGCTGCGACTACCTCCAACAAGTTAAATTAGCGATGGCCTCCACCTAGTGGCTTCTTGATACTAACTAGAAAGTAGTAGCAGTGGTGGTAGTAGCAGTTGTCGTCGTAGTCGTCGTCGTAGTCGTAGTAGTCGTAGTAGTCGTCGTACTAGTAGTAGTCGTCGTCGTCGTCGTCGGCGTAGTAGTCGTAGTAGTCGTAGTACTAGTACTAGTACTAGTACTAGTAGTAGAAGTAGTAGTAGTAGCAGTAGCAGTAGCAGTAGCACTAGTAGTATACTTGGCCTCCAACCTATACTAGCGATGGCCTCCAACCGGTAGTAATGCCAGGAGCTACTAGTGGCTTCTTGTTTCTAATCCTGCTGCTGCTGCCGGTACTAGTGCCCTCCTTCTCCTCCTCCTCCGCCACCCCTAGTATCCGCTTGTCACTTGTCCTGCTTCTGCTCTGCTGCTGCTGCTGCTGCTGCTGCTGTACCAGTGACTGTTCTTAAGGTTGTATGTATGCTGCAATGCCCACAGCTGTGCATTGCTTGCGCTGGGTCTCTAGCACATGGAAAGACCACGCGGTGTCTGAAGAGAAAACCATGGTTCCTTGGCAGCCCGCTCAAGTGTACAGACAACAGCTCACAGCTCGTCCAACTATCCAAATCCAACTCATGAGCACGTAAAATCCGTGAATCAGCACAATTTCAAAAGAGTGGAAAAAGGACTCCTTTTTGGTTGCCGGATTCTCGGCCAGTTTGAAAGCCAAAGCAGCTGTAGAAGTGCCGTCCATGTTCGAGGATGTTGTACACCTCACCAGGTCGTCTTCGTTCCAGCTATGGGGCGTTATGCAGGCATTTTGAAACATCTTTGTTTGACGCAGAGTGGTGACAAAGTGGCACGGCTTACAAAACAGCTCCGGCTCCAGTTCTTGCACACGCTTCCCACCTCCACCAGGGGTGGGGACCGCTGTACCCGTAGCTCCTTGGGCCTCGCGGGAGGGACAAGATCGGCAGCAACTGCCGACTGAGATGCTCTCAGCCAAGCCAACACAAAGTCGTGCGTATGTCTGATTATGTCTGTGTCATGTGCGCGTACAATCATGAGCATACCATCGCATACCCACATCGCAAGCCCGAGCCCAACGTCAGAGCAAAGCAAACTCGCGACTCACTCTTGGCTGAGACTACCACCTGGACAAATCGGTGGGCACAGCGCCGAGCCAAATCTCGTTAGCATCTTCTCGCACCTGGGGCAGGGCGAAAGCTCAAGGTGATGGTGGGGTTATCTTGGTGGATCTTATGGACAAAAGGATACAAAAGGATCCTTTGCCTTAACCTACAAGACCCGTGTCATCGGCCAGTTTCTCAAGTGTTTCAGTTGCAACCCAAATGTTGGAGACTCTTCATTCAGATTCTTGCAATCCAAGAGCCCTGAGATCTCCCACCGGCTGCTGAAGCCGCAGTTCAAAGTCTTTCAGCTGGGGCCTTGGAGCTCAATGGGGTCACATTGGGTTCACCGGAGGACTGCAAGACATCCAAGAGCTGAATTGCACCCTCTGCGCCGGCTGCTGCACCCCGCAAGCAAGCGTCCCGGCAACGCGGAGATCACCGGCTGCAGGACAGACAGGGCCCAGGAAGGGGGCGTGCCCCTCCAGGCCTGTGGGAGGGCATGGCACATCCAATTGTGAAGTTGTGCTGCACAAGAACGGCCCGGAGGCACCAAAGTACTAGAGTCGCTGGGAACAAAATCTAGCAAAATCCTGACCAAAGATGCTTCCTTAACCTATTTGCTGACCGTTATGACGGCCTCCTCATTGATTTGGGAACGTAGTTGTTTTGGGCAAAGGCACGTTCAATTTCTTGCTTAAATCGGAGGTAGTACTTGCGAACTGTATTGGGGTCTGTGGTATTAAATGAGTTACAGCAAGTTAAGGCTTCTGAGGCAGGAAAAGTGAATCCTTCATGCAGAAACTTTCGTGGCAGCCGAACAAACAAGATACACATTGCAAACCGTGTGTGATTGCTCTTGCACCTCCTCCTCAACACAATCAAAACCCAAAACCCCGAAGCATGCATACAATCATTTACACAACCCAATCTTCTGAGCTGTACCTTGTTTCGTGCCCCTCAAAGCTTGCACCCCACAAGCCTCAGTGTGAGGGTCGCTCTGGGATTCGTCAGGCAACCAGCGCTGGATGCTAAAGCCTGTCAAGCAGGCACGATCGAAAGGCTTTTCACTGCTGCTTCTACACCCTGTGTCCGACCACATAATCTTCTGCAAACTCGGAACCACATTAAACCCAGAAGGCATCTTTCTGACCTTCAAAACTGCCACTTTCGGTTGAATTCGGTTGGACGCAGTGTCTTGTCAATCAGAGGGTGCATGAGAACTCGATGTTCGGTCTCCATGCGAAGCCTGCATCATCTCTGCCAAAATAGTTCAGTTTAGTCTGTCTTGGCATTTGAGGCAAGTCGGCAAGCCATTCCATGACTTCTTGCAGCCCCTCGTCTGTCGCACTACATGGCTGAATCTGTCAAAGATCACAAAAGCGAAGCCCAATGACCTTGGAGATTTCGTCTGCAGGAGTTGCATGCCTAGGGTCCTTAACACGAGCATCGGAATTCCTGCAAGGTTGGCTCAGGTGCTCCAAATCAGCCTTGTCAAACCGTGTCCTCACGGACTCTGACAATAGGTAGTGAAGCTAAGTGCTCTCCCGCTTGCCTCGGGTCATGGCCAGGCCAGCTGACAAATATCAGTGAGCAAGGCAATATGTCTTGAAATCTTTTGGATTGAGCTTGGTTTAGGTTCTGCACGCTCGTTGTGCCGAAGCGGTAAGCAATCCAACAAGAAAGGAACATCATCCACAATAGCAGGCTGGGTGCCTCTAAGCCCCTCAGTTCCCTCCAAGCTTGTCTTCCGCCAAGAGCTCTTGCAACTTGCAACTCTTGGATGCTCTCCTCCAACCAGTAGACCAAGGCATCAGTGTTCTCAAGGTAATTGATTCCGTGACGCCGAACGGCTTTCTGCCCCCAAATGCCCCACTTTCTCAACCAAGTACAGGATCCAAGTTGCAAGTGTTTCATGGCAAAAAGCAGTGTTAAGTTACATATATATATATTAGAATGTTTATGAAAGGTCTGTGGGGTGCGAGTTGGGTGAGCTCACTTGTGTTTCCATACCTCACTGAATATTCACCTATCCATGACAGACTGCTCGCGTAACAAAAGCGCAGAACGGCACTTTCTTGAAGCCATCCCGAATCAAGCTCTTGATGTTGAACCTTTGCGTTGGCATGATGTGCCTGACACCTTCACGCAATTCCTTGACGATAGTGGTGTTATCGTCGTCCTCTCGTGCACGCCTCTTCCAAAATGCTGAGCACATCTGAGTACCAAACACAATTGGACCTACACAGGGAGCGACCCAACCGGCAAGAGTAGAAGACTCAAAAAAGATGTGTATTCTGATTCTGCGCTTCACAGCCGAGCAATGGCCTGTGGCCTGTGGCAAAAAAGCAACCTCACTCACAAGCTTGACCGCTGGACAAAGCTGCCAGCCCCAGTCAACCCAATGAACCAGTTGACCACTATGGCAAACATATCGGCCTTGCTGAACCAACGGAGAGGACGGAGAGGACAAGCATCACAAGACTCAGAGCTTCCGCTCAGTGCCGCTACACAGGGCTCTTAATCTTCTCGCTGAGTTCTCCTGATTTAGTAGGCGGGTGGCACTATCAGTGATAGCCGGAGTGGCGGCCGTAAAATGAATAGCTAGTCAGCTAGTCGCTGTGCCTCCGTGCCCAACCAAATCTTTCCAGACCTCAACCCAAAGCAAAAGGCACAAAGATGTACAAAGTGTCTGAGTCTTAAGACCTATATAAGTTCATACGTTGTTTCTGGATTTTTCTGTGGTTCTTGCTCTCTTGGCTGCAGCTTCACGTTCTACACAGTGAGCATCCAAACCTAAGAGGCAGAACGAAATTTGACTGCAAACTAACCATCAAACTTAACGTGCATGTGAATAAAAGGTAGAACTCCGACTTAAGCTGACCACAGGCACATAATTTGATGCTACAGCATTTAGTCCGCCTGAGCACCCAAGCGACCAAAGGCCTGTCAAGCGACAACATGGGGCCTGTTCATGTCATGGTCATGCTCTGCCTATCATGAGTGCTCTCTCCGTCTCGCTCTTACTCTCACTATCTCTCTAAATTGTGCATACTGCACTCTGCACATGAAAAGCGCTATTTTCCACCTGGCCTCCTGAAAGTCGGGGCTACAAACAGCCTCCAACACAGCAAAACCAGAGGTCCGAAACAAACCCAACACCCGGAGGAACTACAAGGCTAGCTGCCAGTTCCGACAAACTAGCACGGACATGAATTTTCATAAGCAAGAGCTGCCACCTCAGTTGAACCCCACTCCAAGATCCCCAGAATGTTGCTTCACTGTATACAACATCTCCTAGATATTGAACTTCGCACTGGGGGTCCAATGCAGCCGAGCAAGAATGTAAGCACAAATGCAAAAGGAAATCGGGGTAGAGGCTCGGCGTTTGAAGTCGAGTGACACTCTTCCGAAAATTGGCAACACTGCGCGAACTGTTGGATCACATTATCATATGTATGTATGTATGTACATCTAGTTATATAGATTATTTTAAAAAATATATATAGTGATATAATATGTATATATTACTATTTCCCAGAGATCCCATGGCAATCCCATGTCAACCTGAGCTACCCGTGCCCAGCTTGGCAGCAGCTCCAGGGCATCCCGCTTCGTGCCATACCTCGCATCGAGCCTTTAATACTCAACGGATGTCCAGGCTCTGACAACGGCAAACTCCACATCAACAGCAAAGAAACTTGTACCACCTTTTCTTGAATCGCACCAAATGAGGAATGTCGCAGAAAACCTGGAACCATTTGGCTCGACACCTGAGGCCATCGACTGGCCCAAATTCACGGAGACCTGTCAGGCATGGCCAGCACTGGGCGAAATTTTGCACTGCTGGTCTGGAGCGTTCATTCACGAGCCCCTTGAGACTCGTGGTTCATGATTGAAAAAAGTTGACGAGGTGGTTGGGTGAAGAAATGCATCCAAAAAACATTTTCTGCTCTCTCAGTCCTTCTCTGTAACACAACAGACAGACAGACAGACAGACAGACAAACTAGACGACGAGTGGCCCGAAAGCATTTTTCATCACGTAGGAAGTCAGAGGGCGAGTTATCTGTTAAGTGTGCAGTGTGAAGTGTTAAGTCGAGTGAGTTGAGGTAGTGTGTGGGTTTCTGTGCGTGTATCTATGTCCGTGTGTATATGAGTCTGCGTCTGTGTGTGTTCGTGTAAGTTGAGGCAGTGCGTGGGTGTCTGTGTGTGATGCGGCCTCCCAAACCCCCCACCGGCGGCCAAGCGGCTCATCGTCATGAGCATTTGAGCTGCTGGTAAGGGGAGAAGCAGCGTGCACGGCGCCAGGAAAAGCTCACGGAAAAAAACGAGCCGGAATGAGGACAGAAAAGTGCCGAGGCAGGTACGCCAGAAGTGTCTCAAAGCAGTGACCTGTCAGAGGAGATGAACGAAGTAGCGCGCAAGCCTCCCAAACCCCCACCGGCGGCCAAGCGGTGACAGCCCAGCTCATCGTCATGAGCATGTGAGCTGCTGGTAAGGGGAGAAGCAGCGTGCACGGCTGCAGGGAATCTGACTGAAAAAACCGAGCAGAAAATGCTGAGGCAGCCACGCCAGAAGCGTCTCGAAGCAGTGACCTGTCAGAGGAGATGCGTCCATCGATATATATCTTCCGGGCAAAAACGTTTACTTCACTCCAGGACACAGCTTTTCTAGGATGTAGTTAACCAACCAGTATGCTTGTCATTGATTAATTGACTGTCTCAAAGAAAAACGCGACAAAGTAGCGTGAGGTAACACGCAGCAGGCACTGTAGATGTTTTAGCGTACTCTCGCTGTTCTGCTCGCGACTAGTCTTTGTACACAGAAAAGATAGTGTTGTGCTTCCGCAGAACGACGTCCACACAGAATTTATCAGGAAGAAGTCACGGTATGAGACACGCAGTTGGTTAGGTCTAGCGCGTCCACCCGAAGCAGATCTGGATGGTGTAGGCATCTGTGAAGTTGCGGCTGTTGTTCCTAACCCAGTCTTCCCATCCACTGCACCACTGGACCACTCGCCAAAACTGCCAGGTTTCTCCATGAGCAACCCAGCGTCTGGTTGCTATACTGGTTTGGCCATCTTTCATGGATGAGCTCTGGCTGGTCGTCATGGTATGTCCTGCTTCCATAGGACCAACAGATTCACACCTGTCTCTGGTCATCCTGGTTGACGCTGAAGAAGTGGTCGTCAACAATGCCAAGGTTCCCTGGCATGATGGCTGGGCAAAGAGGCAGACCTACGAGCTAGTGGGCTGCAAAGTAGTAAACAGCGCACGCATAGCCATAAGAAGGCTCTGTTTGCGTTGTAAAGGTTCATGTGCGATATGAATATTGCAAAAGCTTGCGGGGTGCGTGAAACTTCTTGCAAGTATATGCGTCACTGCTGTTGAGTAGATATTTTGGTAGTTGGCCCAAGTTGTATGGAGACTTCTGCAATGTCACTGTGAGCACCGAAAGTCAGCCACAGAAAATGCACAGTCTGTTGGCGCAGGCGCTCTGAGGGTGACATGTGCTTCGCTCTAGATGTAGTTAAGAACCACTATGCTGCTCATTTTCTAATCGCCTCTCCTACAGAAACATGCAACAAAGTAGCACGAGGTGACACACAGCAGGCACTGCGCATGTTTTAGTGTGCTCTGGCCGTTCAGCTCGCGACTAGCCCTTGTATATGGAAGAGACTCCCCGACACTATGTCTAGTACTTGTTGTGCTTCCGCAAAACGACGTCCACACAGGATTTGTAAGGAAGAATTCATGGTATGAGACATGCAGTTGGTTACCATGTGAGCATCTAGGTGACACCCTGCGTCGGGGAGACTCTCACTGCGTTGTCCGTTCTGGAGACACGGCGGCGACCATCTGGGCCAACTGGGCGGCGTCGAGGGTGCCATCTGGTGACACGTCCGCCAGTGGGATGCGGAGCGGTGGGTCCACTTGAACAAACCTGCCAGTCTGGTCGTGGTAGCCGCTGAGTTCGATGCAATCGGGCGGTGTGGTATTTGCGGCGCGGGCCGCTTCCCACGACCGCCCAAGACGCTGGCATGGTCGACAGATAAGGTGATCGGCGCGCCTCTTGACGAGAAGCTTATGGGGTGTGTTGAAACTTCTTGCAAGTACATTCTTCATTGCTCTTGCCTT
>CAXAMN010028639.1:200795-215221 GCA_963970005.1 Durusdinium trenchii
CTAAAGAAGTTATAAAGTTTACAGGACTTAGCTAAGTGGTTAAGTTGTGAGTGAAAAGCTAGCAACTTAGCAGGTTTGCTAACTGGTTAGCTAACTGGTTAACAGTTTGTATATAAAAATGCACCTCGGTTAGGTTTTTGTGTTTTCTTAATCAAAAAATATACATTTACATAAATATTCACAGTGTCTTTGTATATTCTCCCTGATAGACATGCTTGTGAATTGACTGTTTTCTGCTTCAAAAAGCAAAAACAATTTTGTGTGTTCATGTGAAAACACATTCAAGTGTGCCTTGGAATGTGAATCCATTGTCCAGGCTTTGTTGTTTCCAAACACAAACAGAGTTAATCTCTATTTGTGTTAGTGTAAAATATTTTGGTTTTGGTTCCAGGTGTAGTATGTATAGGAGGATGGACATGGGTGTAAGATTGGATCACTCATTGTGCTATTTGGAGAACACTCTGCTGGACTCTAAACTTGGTGAGTGCCAGTGGGTTTGACCACCAAATGAATCCAGTACAGCATGGGGCATAGCTATATTAGCCCACGTGGACTTCCAAATGGCACCTCCATGAATTCCCAAATGGCACTTTGGTTGAGCCTGCCCACTCTATGATAGATCCAGGACTTGATCCTTTCATTGGGCCTATCAGGCATCTGGCATTGGATCATCTGCAGATCCCCTCAAGAGCTGTTCTCCAGGTTTTATGTCAAAGTAGCTATTCCAACAAATGTCCACTGATTGATATGGACAACCTTAAACACCAAAACTCTTGATCGTGCAAACGAACATATCTTACCATGAATTAGCATGAACCTATCTTTGGCCTGGTTGGCCCTTGAATGGGACATGAAAATCACCCACATGAAGCCATCAGGCTTGCAACAAGTAGTCCCTGACATGTTCTGTGAAATATAGGTAAACTTTAAGCATCAAAATTCTTGATCATGCAAATGAACACACCTTACCATGAAGTAGCATGACTCTATCTTTGGCTGATTGGCCCTTGCATGGGGCATGAGAACCACCCACATGAAGCCATCAGGCTTGCAACAAGTAGTCAATGACATGCTATGTGAAATCTATGTGCCATGAGGACACTGGCAAGAACACATGCAAGAACACACTAGTACCACCAGGATGTTTTGAAACCTGCTGGAATGCGCTCTTTTGCTCACTTCATTTGAAGTGGCACAAGGATTCTGAAGTCCTTGTTTTCAAAGTGTGAATGTGCAGTGGTGCAAGCCAAGGAAGAAGTATGCACAAACTTTGCAATCTCATTCTGTCTAACAGTAGCAAAGCATCCAGTCTTGTCCACTTGAAGGACTTCGAGCATGGAAACCAAAGAGTAAGCAATGTTGTCAATGTCCACATGCATCCAGACTTGGCAAACTTGCAGGCTGTTGGTCGAACTGTGAAGGAAACAAAAATCACCTTTGCTGCAAATACCTGCTGGTTGGAGGTGTGCCTGTGAAGAGCTGTGCACAATGGTGTCAGCAGGCAACTCAAAGGCATTTAACACAATGGCTTTCAAAGCCTTGCTTGCAGCACCTTTTTTGACAAGCCTTGCCTTCTCTGAAAAGAGGTTTGGTTCCTTCAGCTTGGCAAGGTCATGGCAAATAAGCTCTGAAAGTACACTTTTTTCAAAGGTCAAAGTGTTGCTGATCGAGGTTGCATATCCTTAACAGGGTAAGGGTCAATGAAACCTGTGGTGGATAATAATGACATTGGTTGAACATTGAACCAACACAGTAAACACTAAACACTTTCTTGAAATAGCCAAGCATCGCTTTACAACCTTATGTTTTCTTTCTTGGACAAAACAGCTGGGAAGTTGACCATGTTTTTGGAGGTGTGTGCCAAAGTGAAGACACCAATGAAATTTGGTACGCATATTCTCTTTGAAACCACATGATATGCAAAGAGAAAGGAATGTCGTCACAGCTCTGTCAACCATAGCAGGGGTAATCTTTCCCTTGGGTACCAGCTGGATCAGGTCAATGATGTCTGCAAGTGCAAAGAACACCTGACACTTGTCCTTTGTAGATTGCTCTGCATTTGGGATGACAATCTGCATAAGAAAGTATCCAAAAACACCCAAAAGACCTATAGCTTCAGATGCAGTGCATTTGAAAGTGTATGCCTTCGCATTTGCAACCTGTCTTTTTTTGGAGAACAAAGATGCCAAAGGTGTTGTCATTGACTTTGGCAGGACCCAGGTTCTGAGGCATTGCTCAATGGTGGGGTACACATTGCCAAACATACCATCAAGCTCCACCAGCAACAAATGCATAATTGTTTGGAAAATGCCTGTGACCAAGAAACAATGCATCCAGTCATGTATGAACTGAGAAATTGGGAGAACATCTTGGGACAAGCTCCTGCAGTGGAGTAAACCATGGATGCTGTAGTTGAATCCAACAGCTTGCTGCCACAAAGCAAAGTCTCCTTTGTTAAGAGTTGCCTTTTTCTCTTCAAGTCTTGATATTGTTTCAGCAATGTCTTGGTCAGTGGATTGCTGAATCCTTGTGAGGTCCCATTCATCTGCCACTAGGGTGTTGGATCCATCTTCTTGTAGTAATCCAGACTTTGAAGTAACCAAATTTCTGCAAAATATGCAGAACTTTGTTCCTGCATCACCTTTGAGATTGAATATGTACTTGTGCGCAGATCCATCTTGTAAGAATGCACCCAGTGTATAAAACATTCTAATTGTACACCCTCCCTGATCTTTCAACAAGAACCCTGCTTCTTTGGGATTGCAGGAATCTGGGCGCAGGATGCAATTCAAAATAACTTGTGTCACTTGGGACATCCCAGACTCAAGTTCTCCAACAAAACTTGATCTACAAGCCATGATGCAAAACCATGCCTCTTCTTTGCTGAGGGCAACTGGACCAAATTCCATAAAGGAAATGTATATGCATTGGACTTTTCTGCTAACATCTGCACTTAACACATTTCCTGGTACCACCTCATCACTGTAATATATGATTCTCCAGGGCTTTTGTGCAGTGCATGGGTGTTGGGGCAGTGTCCTGGCCACCAACTCTTGCAGTCCACCACCTTGTTGATATGCAGCATGTAACATTGTGAGAAAGTTCACAAACAATAATGGCTTCTCTGCACCATCCTTGCAAACAACATTGGTAGTACTCAGCATAGGTCCATATGCATTGTAACCTTTCACTGTGTAGTCTCTGGCTTCAGCCACATGTTTCCTGGAATGTAGGTCAGGAAGACCATTGAGTTCAATGTCTTGAATCACTTCTGAGAGCGCACTTGCTGTGATCTGAGGGTTGTTTCTCCTCAGGCCTTCCAACCTTCTAAGTTTGGAAGCCCTAGCATCCATGGCATAGAATGCTGAATGTGTAGCCTAAAACATGGTATGCCATGATAAGGTGGTGCATGTAACACTTGAAAATGCCAACACTTCAAAAGACACACATGATGTGAGGCCTTGTGGGCCTATAGCATATGATGATGAATTTGACATGAACACAAACCACAAGCTTGAAGGCTTAGCACATGATTGCATGTGCATGTTGTGAACAGGATGACACAGCAACAAACTGTGAGCCGCCAACACTAAGTGCAAACTTAAACCAATTGACATACACTGCTTGACAAAAGTGCTTGCAGTTCTAGTCATAGAGTTATATTTGGTAAGCTTTTGATATTGGTCCCACACATGAAAACATTATGAATGACACATGCAATGCCTTGCAAACACATAGTGAAGGATTGCATGAAAGAAGCTTATGCTTGATAAATGATGTAGCCATGCGCATGAGCATGAAAGCTCTAGCAGTCAGTCTTTTCACAGCAAATCATGTGTACTGTCTTTGTAATCACTACACAGGCCTTGTTAGCCCAAACTTCATGTACAAACTGTTGAGCACAGTATCTACATCTCTGTCTTCAAGTCTGTAAGTTGTTTGGAGTCTAAGGAGATAGTCTTCAGCAGAAAGCCTCAGATTGAGAAAACTAAATACACAGTAGGCACCCCTTACCATTTGTGAAACAACATTGCCACAACAAAACGGTATATCCAAAATCTGTTTAATTTGTTCATCCATGAACCAATCTGTCCACCCTGAACTGTAAAGAGATACTCTCCACATCCTTCTTCCATATGCCACCCAATACTCCATCAGAAACATGCGCCATGAGTCTCTCCAGTGCCTCTGAAAGTTTGCCAACACTTGGGCAGGGTCAGCTGGCTCTTCGGCCATGAGTGCAATAAGTTCAGGCAGAAGTGGCATTTTGAACAATATAGGTGCTGCATTCCATGACATGGACATGTACCTTTTGATGTGCGTAATGCATTGTACATGCCATGCAAAAGCAACAGGCTTGTCAGGCACCAGTTGGAAAAGCTTAGCATGAAAGCTGCAAAGCCAATGCAAAAACAAAGTCTCCTCATACAAGCTAGTCAGCTATCACAAAAGCCATAAAGCCATGAGACATGTTGCATGAGAGATACTGCGCACATGTTTTCCCAACACATCACTCCAAGCTATTGATGTGACTCTATACCCCTTTGCAAACTTGGCAAAATTGATGTGAATCTACTCCTTTGGAAACTTAGCCAAATAGGCAGCCTTTGCCTCATGCAGGGCCAGGCTACCAAAAGCTTTGGCCTCCTCTTCACTTGCACCAGCATCAGCAGCCCTTTGTCTGGCCAGCTTGTAGTGCTTGGAGGTCCAGCTATTCAATTTGCCCTCCCACCTGTCCTCAGGCTCCCCTGAAGTATAGGACATCCCAGCTGTCACAGTCTTTTCCATTTCAGCAGCAGTCCTTTTGCTTTGCCTGCCACCAGCTTTGGCTTTAGCTTTGGCTGCAGGAGTGATCTCTGACTGCTTGGGGTCTTCTGCTTTGGTGGCATCAGGTGAAGTAGGCTTTGCTTTGGCCTTTGCTTTGCCTTTGGCCTTTGCCTTTGGCTTGCATGCACCCTTGGCTGAGGCCTTGGCTGATGCCTTGGCTGATGCCTTGGCTGCTGCTTGCCTATTCTTCAAAGCAGCAAAGGCAGCCTCTTCAACATGCTTGCCATCTGACTGCTTAGTCTCACCCTGGAGTGGCAAGGAGAGCTTAGCTCCAGAGCTGGTCTCTGCCTGGGATTGCTCAGTGGGTTCCTGCTTGGGTGGATCTTCAAAAGGCTGGCCACACCTGAGCTTGGGTTCAAAGGGCTGAATATCCTGAAGAGATAGAGGAGCTTGCTTGGGAGTCTGTGGGGGAGCCCCAGTCTCACCATTGCCCAAAGCAAGTTTAGCACTTTTCTGAGAATGACCATGTGGAGGAGACCCTTGACCATAATGTCTACCTTGTCCATGCATGAAAGTACCAACCATATGAAGCAGCATGTCCAAAGCCCTGTTGTTCTCAGGCTGTGGCTGGGATTGGGGCTGGGTAGGTGCAGGTGCTGGAGTGTTGGCCTGTGCCTTGGCCTTTCTGATCTCCTTGTGTGTATCCCTCAGGATCACCATATGGAGCATCTTACTATACTCTGGTGGAACAAATCCAGATGGACTGGTTCCTCCTGAATAGGCTTTTGCAAGCACAACAGGAGACAGAGCATCAGGCTCTTCAGGATATGTCAAGATAAAGGGCATGTCACTCCCTGTGCAAGCCTTGCTGGTGAAGGCCAGCTTCACATCCTGCACCATCTGATACTTTGCCAAAGCATCAGGCAAAGTAGACAGAGAACAGAAAAGACAGGCTGTGGCAGACTTGACCGACTTCTCTGACAAACTCTTGAGACCCAGCTGAACCAATCTTCCCACCAAAGTGTTGACCTTCTCATGGTAGTTCTGGCCAGTCAGGACAATATTCCACTCCTCCTTGGTGAGGTACTTAGGCAATGAAATGGTTTGTGGCTTCAAGGTCACTTGGGGCCCTTGTGTTTGAGTAGGCTTTGTCAAAGTCTGGTCAACCTGCTCTTTCAATGTGTTCTTCATGGCAGTACTGAATGATGAGCTCTCATCAATTTGCTTGTACAGCAACAAGCTGTCTGCAGGAGACAAAGACACAGCATCGATCTTTGCCAGGATCCCTTTTTGCATGGAAGTCTCCAAGTCATTGATTTGCCCCCCAGCTTTCCTATGCCCCAGGAAAGCATTGATATCAGCAATCTCCTTCTTGATGTCTTCCACAGTCCACATAGCCATCAGATCAAATGCGACAAATGAATAGGTCTTGTCACAGGAAAAGCAAACAGCTACAATAATGTAATCACATGCAAAAGGAAAGAATATAGTACAAGAAGCATACATGTATGAGAATTAAGTATGAACATGAACATGTACATGAACATGAAGCTGTTCAGCTTGACACTACATGAACATGTACATGAACATGAAGCTGTTCAGCTTGACACTGGACTCATGTACATCTTACATGACATGAAACTTCAGTGAGCTTGCTGCCTTAGTACATGAAGCAATGTATGTCCATGTAACATGAAAGCTTCTAACTTTGTACTTAGACCATGCAACAAATTTATGAACTTGCAACATGAAAGCTCTCTTCAGCTTGGGCTCTAACAATGATCTTTTTTCCACAATGTGCTTCACACTCAGGAATGAGACCTGTACCATCTAGACAATGCATGGCAGAAACATGTACAGGAGTCTTCACACTGTCTGTCATTGTAAAAGCATCCTGACAAACAATTGACATATACTTGGCCGTTTTGACCTCTCTTCAATTTCATTGTAATAGCACCACAGTGAACCTTTCTGGTAATTGTATTGTACACAAAAGGAACCATTTTGGTCTCTGTACCAACAGCTACCTCAATCCACTTCACTATGTCCTTACCCTTCTCATTGTCCTGAGGCAGCAAAGCCACTTCATCTTCTGGATCAGCAATTGGCAATAGTGTAGATGGAGGTGGTTGCTCATCCACCAAAGTATCATCCACCACAGTCTCTTGACTCATGGCTTAACTGTGTACATTGACACACTAAGCAAACTATGAGTAGAGTGCAAGCTGAAAAGCCACACGCATGTGTGCAACATAAACTCATCATGACAGCCAAAGGCTTCACAGAGCATGGTACCACCTGACTCAATACATGCATCTCATGAAAGCTTTCAAATGCACACTGACTATACAAGTGGTTCAACTCCTTCATGGATATGAACATTAACATATACCAGTGAATTGTTCAGCTTACCATGAAGGCTATATCAATCTCCACATGAAAAGTTATCATAAAAGCATCATGCCTTAGATAGACACCATGCAAGCTATCATAGTGGACAACACATGAAGCTGAAGCCACTCACAATCCAAGTCTTTTTTCAGCATACCCACAAAGGTTCAGCTCAAGACAGAGCTGCTGTACTAGCACATTGTGCAATCAAATTTGTTTCAAAATATTGTGCGCACACCCAATGAGCAAACATATATAGAGTGTTGTTTATTAACAAACAACATCATTTGAACATTGCACAATAATGATTATGAACAATATTCCATATAATTTCTTTGTTTAAATTCAATAATCTATAACCTTTGGATATCAAAAGTGTAAGTTGACTGAATCAACTAAACTTTTGGATTCCAAAAGTTTGGACAAATTTATCTAACTAAACTTTTGGATTCCAAAAGTAAACTTTTGGATTCCAAAAGTTTGTGCAGATTTATCTAACTAAACTTTTGGATTCCAAAAGTTTGTGCAGATTTATCTAACTAAACTTTTGGATTCCAAAAGTTTGAGCTAACACAACATTATTGATTTTTTTATTATTTATGTTTTAAATATATGTTTACATGATCAAACAACATTTGTCATATTGTTTTCTATCAAGCTCAACATGCGCACAAAGGCAGGAAACATGTCTCTTATGCAGTGGGTAGCTGCTTTTTTTTGACAAAAGTTTGTATCATCCATCTTCATAGCAGCCCCAGTTCCAATTATGTTTCTTTGGAGCGGTCCATTGGCAAACAATCCAACCCACACTCATCACAAGAGAGAACTGGACTTGAATTCAGGTTCATGCTGAGCATCTGCTTATAAAGTTCACATAACAATGAACAAGTTCACTCATGGACATGAGCATAGAGCTTCATGCATAACATGGTTCACATGATGCATATGAGCGCATTCCACAGTTCACATGACATGACATGAACATTCTCAGCTATAGTCAAACCTGTCATCATTTCCAGTCTCAGTCATGACACGCATGTGACTGTCAAACAAAGTTTGGAAAGCCCTGCTGCGCATCATGACATTCCTGATTCTTGTGACTTTTTCATACAACCCCAAATCCAGGGCTACCAAGAGCGCGATGGCCTTGGCCATATAGCCCTTTTTTTGGATTGGGGGCAAAACAGGTGCAGGAGGAGGATTGATTGTGCCAAAATTATGAACCATTGGCAAAGGAGGACCAGCTTTTGGTCTTGCACCCACAATGTTTGTAGGGTGAGGATCAGAAGTGGCCTCTGCTTGCATTGGCTCATCTTCTGTCAGTTCTCCTGCAGTGGCCTCTGCATGCTCAAACTCAGACAGTTGGTTGAGCAGCGATGTCTCCAGGTAAATCATCATGTTTTGCGAGAACTCAAAGTAAGAAGACACCTGGAGATCAGCCTGGGGGAACCAAGCATCCCAGGGGTAGAAAACTTCACCCCCCTTGAACATGGCCACAATCTCAAGTTCATCCCACTTTACTTCGCTGTCCATGAGCACTTGCTCATCATGCACGCGTTCAGACAGAAAATGAACAGAGTATGTATTGGAGAACCAAATGTACCCTGCGCAAAGTGGGGCAAAGGCATACTGCCCAAACTCCATCGATTTCCAGATGGTGCTGCCATTCAGCTTTCCAACACCATGATAAATCCCTGCCCAAGCTTTAATGTGCTCATTTGGATAGTCTGGCGTGGGATCAGTGAGGGAGCGGTGCAAACAGATTGTTTGGCTATCCCAAACATCTGTGGTCCCAGGGTCTGCTACTACCCCCAAATTCACGGTCACTGGATTCAATCTGGTTGACATTGATGGTCTGGGCATCATGGCCATGGCTTCAGCTGGGATGATGGATGTAGGAAAATGAAAACTAGAAAGCATCAACACAAATGTACCCAATGTGTTCAAAGTCATCAAACTGTGGAATGCCTTTACAGTTGTGAAGGCGCCTTGCAAGCATATTTTAATAGAGTTCATAAGTTCATACCCTTATACTGAGTGAGCATTGGTTTGACAAGATGTTCAAAGCATGACATGCAGTCAATCATGTTCAGAACAATGACTTACATGTCTATGAACATGTGCATGGACATGAAGGCATCAGCCTCAAAGCATTTGCTTGCCTGCCAAAATGCACCTAGAGCCATATGAAGCATGACTATCATTCATGGCATGATGTTAAGCAAGTCTACAAAGCAACCCTTTCAAGGTATCCACAAAAGCCTAGTGGCCTGACTGCATATGTCAAAGCTGACAATACATGCACATGGCAAATGAACACACATTCAGCCATCAGCTTGCACTCATGAACATACATGAACACACATCAAGGTTAAACATACACTGTCTCCAGCTCTTCAGCCCACAGGTTGCATATTTTTTCACACATGCATACTTCATCTAAGAGCTCTGATCTAAGAGTTCTGTCTATCCTTCTTTGAGGAGTAGGCTCTTCTTTCAGGCTCAATGCATTCAGCACCTTCTTCAAACATGAACGTACAAAAGGTGGACATATTGTCTGTATCATACAGAATTTTCAGGTCTTCATTCTTCCTAGCAGGTGTTTTCACAATGATGAAGCCTTGCTTGGTGGAAATGCGAAGACTGGTTGGCAATGTTGATGACCTTTTCCTCTTTCTTTGCAACACATTTTCTTCAGGTTCTGGATGTTGTGTGCTTTCAAACACAGTTGCCCTGCAGCTCAACAATGCCTGCAGCCCCCTGGAATTCTTCAAAGATGGTTTTCCGCCAACATTGCCATTGTTCAAGAGGTTGCACAGGCCATAGTTGCTGGCTGAGATCTGCAACCACAGTGTCCCATCCTCGCTCTCTTCCATGAGACCATCAGGAATCAGCCACTTCTTGCCAGTCTCCATGAAAGTAATTTGGTCAAGCTTCTGCAGCTCCACAGCAGCCATGGATGTGATTGAATGCAGTAAAGCTATATGAATGCTACCCAGCTAGTTGCTTGAGTTCACAGGACATGTACATGATTATCACACTCAAGTGCATTCATGAAGAACAAAACATTCATGACCTTTTGCAAGGCATGTAGCCTGACACAACATAGTTCTCTCAGTTCAACAACATCATGCATTTGTCCACAAGCCATTTGCCACTCCCACTTACATGTCATGAGCACATGCGCATTCTCTATAGCACAGCACATTTTTATTCAAAACAATGGGTTTCTACCTATGGGCCTCTCTCAGTACCATGCCCATGCTAACCATCAGCTATCCTTGTCCTTGGGCTCCTCTTTGCAACCCCGCTCTTTGCCATGATCAGGTTCTGAAGCAGAGTCCCAAAACCCCAAATCCAATGTCTTTTCAGACAAGGAATCATCCATGTACTTCTTGGCATCAGACTTGGCCATTGGTGTGGGTTCCAGCTTGGCACCAGTCTTTTCCTTCACATCCTTCATCACACCACTTGAAGTAACAGCTGCAGGCTTCTTTTGAGTTTTAACCATGGCTTTGCACTTCAGTGGTAAGCTTGATACACTCAAAACATGAACAATCATTGGAATGACCTGCATATGCTGGACATGCTGCCACACCAAAAAGCATAGCATGAAACTGTATGGCATGTCATGGCTGTACACCCTTGACCTCCACATGAAAGCCATTTGGCCTGGATGACACACATGACTCATGACATGCGCACATCTTTGTCACAAGCATGAAAGAAACTGACATGACATGACATGACATGACAGTATTTGGCATGAGATGTCATGGTACATGACATGGTATGCCTCTTTGGCGCAACAAAAAAGCCACTTGGGCTTGAAGACTCACATGTTTGCTGTTTGCAAATACTTTTTGACTCTTCGCATCTTCAAAAACTCAACCAATACTGCATGGCTGCAACCTCACCCCAACCAAGCACCAAGCTCAACAAGCTCAACAAAGAAACAAAAGCTCACATGTTGACATCAGCAACCCAACACTGATACATGAATACATTTGGTTGGTATAGCACTATGTTGCGTGCCCATGCATCTAGACTCTATATCATGCCCTCTTGGCTCTCTTTGCATCAGGCATTCTAGGATCACTTTTCTTTGTGACTTTCAAAGTCAATGGATCATGAGCAAGGATAGGGGCTGGATTGACCAAAATGGTAACCTCAATCTCTCCAAGCTCAGTCTTGAAGGTCAGAGTCTTCTCTTCCAAGTTGCCATCCTCAGCCCCTGTAGCACAAGCCCAATATGGTGCAAAGGTTCCTTTGATGGTTTGATCAGGATCTTCAGCTTTGGGAAGCTTGATAGGTTTCATGGCACTGATCCAAAAGCATGTCGCTTGAAATTTGCACTTTCCAAGCCTGACATTTGCAAGGTTGGGCTCTTTCAAGGACAGTGATGATGGTGCTTCTGGGCATGGAATGAGCTTCAAGCTCTTGGCCTTCATGTCCTTCTTGGCAAACACCACCATCTTGGGTTGCTTTTGAACAAGGATATCACCAACATCTACATCTTCTGTGTTGTACACCTCCATGAGGGCCAGAAAGCACTGACATTTCACTATCTCCTGGGAATTGGGTGATGGAAACAAGTTGCTGAGTTCATCATCACATAGAAGTACTGGTGGCTTGGACTTGGTACCCTTCACCTTTTCAACCAGTTCCTCAGCACTCATTTTGACAGTGGTCTTCTTGGATGGCTCCAACAGTGGGTAGAAGACAAACACAGCCTCAGTTGATGAAATACTCTCTAAAGTCCACACCCTGTTGTCAAAGTCTTTGAGGGTGTAGTGGCTGCCTGGCTCTAAGCCCAACTTTAGCTTGGCAATGAACATGCTGTCTTTCCCCTCATCCAATGAAATTGGAGTTTGTGAGGTGGTCTGTTTTTTGGCAGCTGAGGGTGAACTGGCACTTCCCAATTCTGCATGGCCCTTGGTCAACTCTTGGTTGAAGAGGTCTGAAATGTCTTTCAAGGAGTACTTCTTTCCTTCAGAGCCAGACTTCTCCTTCTTGAAGATCATTAAAGTGGCCCTGATTGCTGCAATGCCAAACACCTTGTAGACATCAGCTTTCTTCTTACCACTAGCAATTTGGGACAAAGCACTGTTCCATGCCATTTCCAAAAATGCCTCTACCTCAAGGATCATGGTGAGATTCTTGGGGGACTTGAGGCCAGTGATGTCACTCTTTGTCACTAGCTTAGCCACCCCATCAGTGCACTTACCCACAACCACATTGGTGACAATAATGGCACTTCTGATCATGGTGAAGAACTTGGACTTGGAAAGGTTCACCTCTGTCAAGGTATTCATGCACTCTTCACCAATGGTTGCATTCTCACCAAATGCCTTGCCCATGTGCGCCAAAAAGTCAACAAGACTTCCATCAGCTCCACCTGCAAATACCCACAAAAATGAACAGCCATGAATGAACACTCATGAACAAACTTTAACCATGAAAACCTCATGAACCAATGAATGCATGTGAGTAGTAACATGAGCGTTCATGAGCAATGAGTGCCACTGGCGCAACACTCATGAAGAGTGCACGCATGCAATACAACATCAATAATTGCAGGCCTCCATGCCTTTGCACATACCTCCCCACCATAGGTGCATAGCTCTTGATGGGGCCACCAAGGCAAAGTCCATCAGCAATTGCAGCAAAGTCATGCTTTCCATCTTTTGAACTTACATTCTTGACATGACTCACCACAGCTGACATGAGCTGGATTTCATTCTGTGCCTCATATGTGGCATTGGTGCTGTTACATGCAGCTTCAATCAATGCTGGGAGTTGGGGGAACTTGTCCTCCACAATGGACAAAATGATTGTCCAAGTCCACCCTGTCTGGACCATTTTCTGCAAAGAAGGATCCTTTGCAAACAGGTGGCTTCCCAAATGACCATCTTGGCTGGCCAAATTAGCTTGGGGGGTCCTGCAAGAGTTCTTGATGGATTTCATGAACTGAGTAGTGTGCCCTTTGCTGACTGTCATGAACCGCTCTGCACCAGAAGGAATGGCAAGGAGCCCTTCACTTGCAAGTGCAAGGTCCTTGGTAAACTTGATTTGTTCATCCTTCTTTGCTGCTGACATCTCAAAAGCAACAGACCCTGTCAGCTGGGAAAGGTCTGCACCCATGGCGCAAATCATAGACCCCTTGGCATGACAATTCCATGCATTTATGCCAAACCCTCCCCTGTTTGAGGGGTGCACCACAAACAGCTCTGGTGGCAGCTCTTGCTTGTATGCCAATCCATTTGACAAGAGTATTTTCTCAATTTGTGCCCATTTGTTGAGCAGCCCCAACCCTGAGAAGATGATGTTCTCCACATCCTCGATGACATCGCTGCTGATCATGGTGAAATCAGCAGAGCAAAACACAAATGCTACTTCAAACTCTGGTTTGTGCAAGAAACACTGCAATCAAATGGTTGACATGTCACACATGCATGCAATGCAGTGACAATGAGGTTTGGTGGGCAGCAATGAAACAATGTACATGAACCTCACAAGTGTTGAGCAGGCCATGATATGACATGAGCAGCCTTGCATATGCCAAATACAGGTGGTTGCAAGTGACAATTCAAACCACATGACAATTAAGTGGTTGCAAGTGTTCTCAATGCTGCATGATGCACATGGGTTACTACACAAAATGCATGTCAAAAGGCATTGCTGAAGCCTCAATAGGCCAAACAGAAACACATAACAATGACAAAACCCGTGCATGAAATGTTGCATGAATTATTGACCCAGGGCTTAAGGCATGCTTCTTTTCACACATCATACATCAGCTCATTACCAATCCATGGACATCAAGTCCAATATATGTACAATGACACCAGCTTGATACCTGGTGAAGCCCAGTTGATCTTCCAATCCTCTGGCAATGGTGATCCTGAACACTGTCGCAAATGGTTTCCCACACAAACTACTTATACATACTTTCATGATATGTTAAAACTTGATTTTAAAAACTCTTCTATATGCACAGTCCAAACCACCTTTCTTCCCAAAGGTTCTCATATTTGGCTGAGAGCCACCATGTACCATGCCAGAAGCCAATGCTAAAGCGAGGTTGTCCTTCATGCCACCACTGCATTTTCATATGTGCTGGGAAGAGGGCAAGCAATGCCTCTTCAGATCTCAAGGGCCAATACTGCATGCTGGCAGACATTGGATCTGCATTGCCCATGGCTGAGGCCATGACAAACAATGACAAAGTGAAAGGCAGCTGCAACAAATATTGAGCACAGAATCTC
>CAXAMN010028639.1:215231-238378 GCA_963970005.1 Durusdinium trenchii
GTGACCAAAAAGTCAAAAAATGAAAGTGTGAAATTTCAAATGAACATGGCAAATCACAACTAAACATGCATGCTCTCTACAGGGTAAACCCACCAGGCTTGGACATGACATGGCAAGAACCCACAATTAATGAAAATGCAACAATGAAAATGCAAAATTACTATGTGTACACTGTAGATTTTTCAAAAAACAAATCATATGCAAATACAACATATTTCAACTGAAACATATAACTTTTTCAATTCAAAAACATTCAAACATGTTGTGGTGAGACTTGGTGACCAAAAAGTCACCGACACCACATTTTTCAGTCCTCGGAGAGCTTTACCAGCTAACCCTTAAGCTAAATGGTTAGCAAATCAGCTAACCACTTAGTAACCTAGGGTTTGTTGAAGTGGTTAGAGAGGTTATAAACCATTACTAGAAGTTATAACCTACTTACTAGAGCTTATAACTAGCTTATTGGAACTTATCTAACCATTTATAACTCTTCTAACCAATAAGATCTTCGCGGGACATCCCAGTGCGGAGATCGTGCGTGTCGAGTGCGCGAAATGCAGGCGAGAGTGCGATTTACCGGCTGCCTGCGCAACCCTCTGCGGAGATCGTGCGTGTCGAGTGATCGAAATGCAGGCGAGAGGGCGATTTGGCGGCTGCCCGCGCAACCCTCTGCGTAGATCGTGCGTTTCGAGCGCGCGAAATGCACGCGAGAGTGCGATTTGCCGGCTGCCCGCGCAACCCTCTGCGGAGATCGTGCGCGTCGAGTGCGCGAAATGCAGGCGAGAGTGCGATTTGCCGGCTGCCCGCGCAACCCTCTGCGGAGATCGTGCGTGTCGAGTAGCTGGGGAGCGGGAAGATGGGAACTGGCGAGTGGGTAGTACAACTTGAGGGCGTGGAGTATCTGGGGAGCTGGGAGATGAGCACTGGGGACTTTGTAGTACAACTGTAGTACGCGGAGCTGCTGGGGAGCTGGAAGCTGAGAACTGGTGACTTTGTAGTACAACTTTAGTACGCGGAGCAATCTGTGGAGCTGGAAGCTGAGAACTGGCGACTGCGTAGTACAACTTTAGTACGCGGAGTAGCTGTGGAGCTGGAAGATGAGAAGTGGCGACTTGGTAATACAACTTTAGTACGCAGAGTAGCTGGGGAGTGGGAAGATGAGAACTGATGAGTGGGTAGTAGCTGAGAACTAGCGACTTTGTAGTACAACTTTAGTACGAGGAGTAGCCGGGGAGCTGGAAGATGAGAGCTGGCGACTTGGTAGTACAAATTTAGTACGCAGAGTAGCTGGGGAGTGGGAAGATGAGAACTGGTGAGTGGGTAATGGTAGCGTAGCGTCTCCTCTGTGGGCGCCTGAACCATGATATCTTCTCCTTTGAGGCTGACCAGATTTAGGAGTTTGGACACTAGGTCATACTCCGCTTGGGCTGGTCCTTTGGGTATCTTCCTCATGGCTTGACGTTGTAGGAGACCGCCAAGAGCTCCTGATCGACCAGGGGCTGTGGCATGGACTGCTTGCTGAGGAGTGAGAAGAGGGCATAGACCCAGTTGATGCCCCAACTGGGCCAGCAACCAAGTGACCACTGTGACATTCCATGAATTGCCAATGAGGCTTCTTCGTTCATCTTCGTGCTGAGGCTGCCCATGGAACTGCTTGCTCATGCATTGGAGGGTGGAATCCTTGGGAAGCCGGTATTGCCCATTTGAATCGATGATCGACAACTTCCTCTGATATTGGTAAGGCGGAAACGTGTAGGCACCCCTCCCAGTCTTGGCGCTCCTCTACTGACAGTCTCTCCAGGCCGGCTGGCCTTCTGCCTGGGTGGCTCCTGGGCCTAGATGTCGTGAATGTAGGAAACAGTTCCTGGCTAGCCTTAGTGCTCCCTGGTTGAAGATAGTCCTTCGGGTCTACTTCAGCTGTCAGCTCCACCTCACGGAAAACACTGGCTCCTCTGCCTGTCCAAGGCCAAATGCGCACGCCCTCCCCTGGTAGGAGGTCCCAGTCAAACCAATACAGCCTGGGTCGTCGAGCTAAAGAGACACCGGCCGCGTCAATCATGGAAGGATGGCCCCCAAAGTCCTCTGTCATAACGGAGCGATCTGATTCGTCCATTGAGGCGACATTCTCCGTGAGATACCTCACCTGGGCCCAGATGAAGTGCTTCATTCAGGAGCTCTTTGATCCGTCGTACATGGCTGAATAAGGAGCTTCGGTGGTCTCTCAAGGCGCCTCTCCTTTCACTACTGAGTCCACTAACTCCTTGACAAGGAGGCCCAGCTCCTAGGATCACCACCGCGGCCTGAGAGAATCGGCACGACCAGTTAGACCAGTTCCTGACCATCTCATCATCGACTGCTTCCACACCGTCCTCAATGAACACGGTAGAGGGGAACTTGCTCTCAAGGGTTCGACTGGCTTCCTTCTTAACCTCCACACTGATATGCCCAAGAACGGGCAATTGGCATGCGTCGGCTGCTACTCGTAGAGCTCCTATGCCATCGAACAACCCTACCGTGAGAACTGCACAGACATCCGACGGCTCAGGTAGATCTCCTCGGATGGATGCTGAAGCCGCCGCTTGACCGAACCCCGTGAGCCCTGCACTAACGGCCAATCCTCCACCCGTGGTTGAGGCGTCACTGGCCGTGACTTCCGGGCTGATGTTGAGCCTGAAGTCCATCTGAGCCAGGGGAATCAGACCCACGAATATCCTTTGAAGGACTCGATGAACTTCCACAACGCGTTGAGCGATCCCAAAAACGGCCGGCGGAACATGCTCATATAGACAAGACCTCCGGCCACCACCTGAGCTTGCTTCATCGAACACCTTTTCTCCCCCACTAGGAGACTGGCGAGCTGGGCATACTTGAGGATCTTGACCGGCTTTGGATAAGCTCGACCTGCCACTCCATCTACAATGGCTCCTTGAACTTCAGCTTGGCTTGCTCGGATCGTGGACTTCTTTGGATGGCGAGGGACTCCCCATTTCTCGTACTCATGGCGTAAAGCCAGCGTACTCTCGCTCAACTCCCCTTGTAGGAGTGACGTAGTTCGTTTATCCACTTTTTCTAGCAAGTCGAAGTTGTCCAGGTACACCCGGTGCAACTCCCGGTGTACTGTGAACGGACGGTCCTTCCGAATCTCCTGGTGTGATTTCAGTCCTTCCTCAACCGTTTCACTGGCTCGACGCACCATCACCCGGTGCACATGTTGTGCCAGACTGACACTGTTCTTGAACCCCATGGGAAGGACCTGGGACGCTAAATAGTAGACCCCTTGATCGCCCGGACAAAGTTCTGGAGGGATAGGTCGGTTGAAGGCCAAGAAGGCGGACCATTCACGAGGTATCTTAAAAATATAAAAGAAACACCTCACATCCTCTGAAGAGATCACCAGATCCTCACTGGGCATCAACTGCAGTGGTGCCATCGTCGCCCAAGTGGGTAGCGTGGCTACGTCTCCTTCAATACCCCTCACCACTTTGTTGCACGGTCGGAGATCCATGATGAGGCGGTGGATAGGAATGCCTTGTTCTTCTTCCCCTTTGGGGACTCCAAAGAGTCCGTTCAGAAGTGGTTGGCCATCTACATGGTATATATCCTCCTCTAACATAGGGATGCAAACCCCGTTCCCCAACAGTCCCCGACAAACTTCAGTCCAAGCCTATGAAGTGATGAGGACCCGTGGCGGCTTCGTTGCCTGCTGAAGCTCCTCAGGCAGGACGTACGAACGAAAATTCTCTACGTAGTGGCGACACCCCAATACACACACCTCCCCGAGTGGAACCGAAGCGATTTCTTTGGGCGTGGCCGGGGCCAGGTTACCCCAGGTGGTGTACTGTGCACACAGGACCTCTTCTCCCGTGTAGTCAACTGTCTTCAACCTGAAGAAATCGTGCCAAGTGGTTTCCTCGAAGCGTTCTTTGCATGAGGACACGACTTGTGACTGCGAAAGGAGAAACTCCAAGACTCTTCTCTGTTGAGTGGTCGGGGAAAACGGGTTCTCAAGCTCGAGGCCATACATGGAGTTCAATCCTACACAAAGGGCCCTAACAAGATCCACGTTCTCAGGCATGTCTTTCCATAGCTCATGGAGGACCTTCACATCGGTGGGCAACGGAAAAATGTCACCCGAGGGCTGGGTCATGCACTGCAGCGGGAGCCCCAAGTCCGACACTGACTCATGCAACGTGAAGGTCATCCATGGAGCAAGTCTCGAAAAACTGTCACCCATGCACGGCGGCGTCATGCAAACTTTTTCACGCTCGGACCCGGGATCAAATGCCAGGTCGGCGGCAAGGTATGCCGGGACTTCTGGACTCAAAGGTCGTCCTTCGGCAACTGTATCCAGCGCATCATCACCAGCCGGGTGCTCCGACACGCTGAGGGGGGGAAAAGTGCGGCTGTCCGCTAACCAAGCTGCCGTCTTCCTCCCGCCAAGACGAAGTCCCGAATCGCCTTTTCCTTTCGGCCGGGCGGCCTCGCTCCTGGTCTGGTCTTCTGTTCTTCGCGATTTTCTCGTATCGCCTCCCTCATCTCTGGACGGGAGCTCAAGACCGGTTTCTCGGGCGGCGCCAGTTCCACCTTCTGAGAGATGGCCCACGAAGCTCCGGCCCCACTCATCTCTAAGCTCTTGAATCTCTGGGTCAGCGTGTCGCACGCCTCTGACACCCTCCCCTGAAGTAGGAGGTCCAAAGTCCACGCCACTGTCAGCGCTTCCCGGGCCTGTCCTCCTTGCAGCCTCTGTTGCATGCACTGGCGATAGTATTGGCAGGCTATCGGTGGGATCACCCCTTCCTCGGGGTTCCATACTCCCCCCGTTCCTGTCAACAGGGAGTTCTGGATGTCGCGGAAGGCAGCACAGGTCAATGCCCCTGGCGCTGCTCGCCCCATTCGGCGAATCTTCTGCTCTTCTCCGAATAGCTCCACGCTCTTCTCGCTGCTGTCCTCGCTCTTGCTGTCTGAACTGGTGCCTGAGGAGGTATTCCCCCTCTTCTTCACCCTCTTGGCTGGCGGCGAACTTTCGGCGGAAGCGGGGGTCCGACCCCTGTGCCTCCGAACACCGCCTTCAACCCCTTCTTGACCTCCCCTCTCAAGGAGATCTTCTTCTTTCCTCTGCTCTCCTTGGAGGCACTCCCGCTGCTCTTGCGCCTCTTCGGCTTTCGGCTGCGGTCCTTCTCTTTGCTTCTTCCTCGATCCTGTTCTTTCTTCTTCTCTTTCTCCTCTTTCCTCCCCTTTTCTACAGGAGGTTTCACGGATGGCTCCCGCCTCCTTTCTCCGGCCTCGGCTACCAGGTTCATCATCCACGGCAGGTCTTCGCGCACTTCGCCCCGCACATGTGAATCCTCATCACCTTGTCTTCGGACCCTGAGGCCCACTTCAAGATGGGTTCCAGATTGGTCCCCTGGACGACCACTTCGACCTCCACGTCTTCCTTGCTCCTCACGTGGACGCCCTGCACCAACCTCCACTCTGCCCCCAGTAAGTGCCACTCGCCTCCACGGGTAGCTGCCTCCGTAGTACTTCGAGGCACTTGATGGCATGGTACCAGTGCGCCTTCCTCAAAGGTCTTCCCAACCTCCTCTTTTCTTCCTTCTCCAGCCACCGGGGCCGGCTCTCCTCTCTCGCCCTCTCTCGGGTCTGCCCTCGCAGGCCGTCGCCTGACTTCTCCTCCCCTTCTTCTAGGAGGCTCTTCTCTCTCCACTTCAGCCGCACGAGCTCGTGCAGCAGGTCTCCTCAAGGCCATTGAAGATCTTCGAACCCACTACCACTACCTGCGGTAGTAGTATTGGTTTTCTTTCTTCTTTTGACCCTTGTTCACTCCCCAGTATTGGGGCGCACGTTGCCACGCCTTGATCGGTCCACTCCAGTTTTGGCCTGTTGGACGGGCTACTGGATCAGGTGGTCCTCCACGTCTCACTGGTGGCTCCTTAGGAGGTGGTCCTCCCCTTGCTCTTGGTGGTGATCTCGATGGAGTCTTAGGCGGCTTTACCGACGGCTTTGCCTTGCGCTCCTTGCCTCCACCTTCTTCTTTCTTTTCTCCTCGATGATCTCGCCTGGACCTGCTTCTCCTTTCCTTGTGTCTTGATCTTCGACTCCTCGATCGGTCTCTCCTTGACCTCCTGCTCTTTGACCTTTCTCTGCGCCTGTCACTCCTGCTCCTCTTCCTTGAAGCTTTGCGTTCCTCTTTTGCGGGCTTTGATGCACTTGATGTCTTTCCTTCCTCTTCAACTGGGCTGAGCTCTACCACACCGGGTGCTCCTTTTGGGCTTTTGTTGCTGTCCTTCTCCTTCTTCGGATCGATCCAGCTTTTATCTGGGCGTTCCCTTTCTCCTCCGGCCTCACTCCCCTCCTTAGGAGTATGCACTGCCAGGCTTGCGCTCTTCGGGGCAGCGGTGCTTTCGGCTTCCTCTCGCTGGCGTACAGCTTCCTGGAACTTCTCGGCTTCTTCCTGCAAGATGCCAGTCCAGATACGGACAGTCGAGACTGCCCAGCCACGCAGCTGAACGGGAAGGTCGTCCAGCACCGCCCACCACCTATTGCGCACCCGGCAAAACACGCAGGTGACCTCCTCGCCGGACGATAGGCCGCAGTCTCGGCAGAGGCCCATCTGCTGTGAGCCCAAACCCTACGAAAGAAGTCATTACACCTAGTTCGTCTTAACCTACGTGGCCGTGACATCATATACATGTATAAAATACCATACATCTAAGTCTGGGTCCCATTTCAGAAGCATTTAGCTGGGTGTGAGCAGTGATCAGAACTATCTGCAGCACTGTATTGCCGAGAATTCCCTTCATACAGTTTTTTCTATCCTTTGCTGGCTACGGCGTCTATGGTGGTGTGCCAGGCTTGCCTTACGTTTCACTTACTGCCAAGGTAGCTCCAATGTGGCCAGCCGTCATTACCAAAAAACACTGTGGGCAGGCTTGCGGTGACTAGTGTTTTGCTGCACATTCTTACGGCATGGCCAACTTCTGGAACAACCTCACGAACATCCGGTTTAAATGTCATCTTGACAGACCCTCTATTAGAATGAGGGGAGTTAAGAACCTTCCTGGAAGTAACTGTCCGCGTTTGCTTGTCTCCTGGGTCCTGTGCTGCCAGTACATCACTTGACAGGAAACTACTGTACACAATACGTGGCGGTGGGGCTGTCTGTAAAGTCACTCATGTCCGCGTAAAGTTGGACAGACAGGACGACAAACTTCTGTTTGTCTTCTCCATGGGACACGGCTTAGCAAAATATCATTCAAAATATCTAATATGTAAAACACGGGGCACCGCTCTAACATGTACCCTTCGCAGTCGCATTGCATAGGGAACGCAGTGAAGCACCACTTCGGAAGACAGGAGCCAACCGATTTCTCATGTAAGGATTTTGTGTTTTTTACGGGGTGCTCAAACGGTGTTCTGCGCGAGCCCTGCGCGAGTCCTGCGGGAGCCCTGCGCGAGCTAGACTTACATGACTCCATGTTGTTCTCATATTCCAATATACAGTCATGCTGGCCAGAAGCAAGTCCTCTGGAAGTATGTCGCAATACCTAATGCAGTTGATGCCCTGATGTCGCTGGACCATGCCCGGACACCATTCACGCATGACTTGACTTCACACAAGCACGGACGACTTGTATAACCCTGGCGCGGTGCCCAGCCAGAAGCATGCTGTAGATTCTATATAATCAAAAAATTATATAGAAAATATATAATCATATATATATATATACATAATATGTATATACCTGAGAAGGGGGACGAAAGCCAGGCACCGTAAAAGATATCAATATGGTTATCCGAGAGCCCTGGTGACCTCCCCACCTCTTTTCCTATCACCTCCTCCCCCGCTATGCCCATTTTGCACATGAACTCCCACTCCAGATGGGGTGCCCTTTTGCGTCTGGTCAACAGGCCTCTTCACCATAAAAAAGGGCACCCCCAAGCAATTCAAAGCTTGCCCGCTGCATTTTGTTCTCTTTCCTTCCCTCGACGGACCACAGCATTCACGAACTCGCACCCCATATGGGGTGCCCTTTTGCGTATAGTTGACAGGCTCTTTTCCTACCACGTCCTCCTACGTTATGCCTGTCTTCCACCTTCCCCGCAGCATGCTGGTTCCTCACAGATCACACAACATGTCTTAAGTCTTAAGAGACGCTCACCTCCCGGCGCACATCTCCCTGTTCTGGAGAAGTTCCAACCACTTTTTGCGTCCCGTTGTCCCCTCTTTCCTATCATTGACATCAACTCCCACCCTGGTAGAAAACGGTTTACATTGCCTCCTGAGCCCCTCGTGATGCTAATGATGCACTACTGGCTGTCAATTACACCACCGGCATCACAACACCCAAAAAACTGCTCATGTTCACTACCAAGTGGCCAACTCTTTTTTTCGCTCTCCCCCACCAGGCTCTGAGTTCACCTCTCCACCTCGCGACCACCCCCCCACACCCCCTTCAACTCACTTCGTTCGCTCCCCTACCTCAAGCCTAGCCTATCGGCTGGCTTTCGTGATTAACCTGTGAATTGGCTCACGCTGCTGGTGGCCGAATCATTTTGTTCGCCCCGTGCCTTGCCATAGAGCTTGAAAACTCCACAGCACAATGGCAATGAAACCAGGATCACCATGAGAAGGGCGATCACAATTCCGCCAATCGAGCCGCCCAACAAAGATAGAACATAAGCATCCTCAGGCTCAATCTAAAACTTGTCCACCAAACATTGCCATTATTGTCCTAATCCATACGCGACATGAAATGCATTTAGCATGGCATCATCCAGCATAAATTTGGAAGCACTTCATGTACATAGAACTGATTAAGCATGATAATATTAATCTCTTTGGCATGAATCGTATGCCTCACCTGTACAATGCATGAATACAGTGTCTTGAGTGATCTGGGACTCAGCTTAGCTTAGTCACATTGTCAAACTCAGCTGTGCTCTGGCAAGCCAGTGCTGGGCAAACCATGGCCAACAAAGTTATGCAGAAGAGACGAATGGCCATCTTGACCTCGGGGCAAGTTGGCGAGCAACTTTGGATGCTCGCTGTGGCCAGGCCTGCTTTGCACATGCTTTTCTCATTTCTCTGTGTCTCCCTTGACAAAAAATGCACTAAGGTCTGAAGTCTGGACATCAACGCACCACAGCATCGGGCACCTTTTCAGGTACCAAATAAATCCAACATGTTTGCTATTAGTGCTTCCGGCCTCCAACCTACTAGTGATGGCCTCCAACCTAATCTGTAACTCTCAACCAGGCCACGAAGCACACTGCTAAACAGCTGCTTGCCGGAGGCTTGGGCCGTAATGGGAATTGCGCTGAACGCCAGAAACGTGAACATGTCACATGTCAACCCGTCAAAACACAGCACAAAATGGATCGATCTGTCTCTGGTATTGTTGGGTGCTCGGTTTCAGTTTGTTGCAGCCCCTTTGCGATTTGGAGTGGTGGTGGCGTCTTTCAGCAAACAATGTCTGACGGTCGCCTTGTGGAAAACGCTTGAAAAACACCGCTTGTTCTTCGTTCCTTTTTCTCAGTAGAAAGAACACGTCTTTCACAAAAAATCCTGATGCATCCTGATGCATGAAATACCTGAGACACACGCGCTGAGCCAGGTGGCCATGCCTCAAAAGCTTCAGCAAGTTACCATCGTGTCACGTCATGTCGGGGGGCAGCGAAGATCTTGTTGAAAAGCTGAAACCAAACCTCCAAAACCTACTTTCACGGTGCAACACGTTCATGCCGACTAAACATGGATGCGGTCCAGATTTGAGTGCTGTGTCATGATTGTATCCATTTACCCTGGCATAATTAATTAGGCATACAGCCGCCCAAATTCAGGATAATCTGCTTGTCAAGTGCCAGCCGCAGCATTGCGAGGGGCAAATGGCGAGACTCGGACAAGGCCCCTGGACAGTGTTTTCTCAAAACACAGCACCGCAGCCAAGCTGCTCGGAGCACACCCACAATCCAAATTACCCGGACACTGTTTTTGTCAATGGCCACGGCCAGACGAAACAAGCGTGATCCAAGTGCAGGGCATTGGCGCAACCCGAGGATCAATCTGTTCTGTCTCCACCGCTAGAAGCACAACCCATTCCAATGTGCAGAGCAGGCATTGCCTTTCTCAACCTCACAGTCACTACCGTGACATGTTGAGTCAGCTGCATCTGCAGAATCCTTGCGATCCATTACACACTGGGTGTTGGGCGCTTCAACGACCAATCCTGGGTCACAAGAGCAGTTCCCCCGAACCAAGGAGTTTGGTTCGCAACGACTTGTCTTTGCGAATTTCGAGCCTTTGCGATCAAACGCGGCCTCATCCCAAGTCAACCGACCCACATCCACCTCCCCCCCTCCCATGGTCTTTTCTTTCTTCGAGGTGGGCGATTCACGCAGTGGTGAGATTGGCTCCCAGCATGAGAAAGCCATGCGGCAGCGGGCATGCGGATGAACACTGAATCCTAACTAAGGTCAATGCATGTCAATGCCATTTGGTCCTGGCCCCTCAATTTCAAGACCCTTACACGCCACAGCTAGCGGATAATGTTGACTTTTGAAACACAGCAGAATGGCGAGACTTTCTGGACCGAGACCCCCTGCAGGATGGCTTTGCGCCATGGTGTGGGACGCTGAGGGCTGGTTGTGGGAACGGACAGTTCCAGACGGAGCCATCGCCATGGTGGGTTGAGTGAGAGCCTTCATCGCACGATGGCAACGGTAGAGATCGCACCTGGAAGACTGGATGTCGTTCAATGCTATGCAGGGTGCCCCGTGGCCCCGTGAGTTTTTTAGGATGGGCCATTTTTGGACAAGCTTGGGCGAATGTGTGAAGTGGGTGTTCGTCGCTGGTTCGCATGGGAGCTGTCCTATACTATAGTTGGTTGCTCAGACCTTGCAATGGTTGGTGAGGGGGCTCCTCAGGTGTTTGGGACGAGCCAACCATGTTCCAGAAGCGACCAGTGCAGAATTGTTTGGACCTGAAACTGGAAGGTCCCTGAAACAGCAGATCAAGCTGAAGAAGTCCGGTGACCAGGATCACTGGGTGCTCATCAGGCGCGAAGACGAGACAGGAATCTTCAAGGTGGCTGAGGCCAAACAAAAAAGGCAGGAGGCAGAAGGAGGGCTGAGGTCGTCTTGGCTGAGAAGGTGGTGCAAGACATTGCAGAGGAGCCAGGAAGCCTGGACGTTCAGATGAAGGTCCAGGAATGGCTAGACGAGCAGAAGGAAACAAGGCAAAGAGCACAGCTGCAGCATATAAGTCAGCGTGGGAGAAGTAGCAAGGATGGGGAACTCCTTTCTTGTTATCAAGCGGGGAGGCCATCTCTGGAGATGCTGGGGTACAGTACCTGGGCTATATTGGTTGGCTCGGAGCCTCGGCTGCCTCCCTCAAGCAAGACCTTTGCAGCGAAAGGACGGTCACAAAAGACTGACAAGGCATGACAAAGCCATCTTGGGGACTTTGTGTGTCTAACACAAGGAAGTTGAGGCATGAGGTATGCACTCACTTAAGTTTTGGTATATATTAAGTTATATATACATATTTTATTGTGTAGACACTAAGTACTACGAAGTCACGAATGCTTCCTAACCCATACAGTATTTGGCTCAAAGCTGACGGGTTGTTCTCGGTTGGGAAGACACACGGTAGCCTCAACCGAAGAAGAAAACGAAGAAGAATCCATCGCAACCACCACAACCCTGACCAGTTTATCTGCGCGTAAGATCTTGTAAGGGTGCAGGGCTTGTTGGGATATCAATGTTCCCTTTGACCCCAGCTATACTGTATAGCAGCCATATAATTACTGTAGTTACTGTGAAATTTCAGGAGCCTGGAACTTGGGAAGAACTTTTTAAGAGGCTGTGCCTTACCCCGCTTTAGCTCAAAAGGCCCAGGCGTCTGCTGTTGAGGGATCACTAGGATGTTTATCACCCTGCCCAATTCCTTGTCACCTTGAACCCGACGCATCAAGTAAATAGGGCAGGGCAGGTCAGGTCAGGTGTGGTCGAAACATGTCGAAATTCATCGCCGATGTTTTGTCTGCACAACTAAAACTTGACGGTTGATGAGGACACGTGGATTGATCTCAGTCAGTGCGAACGGGCACGCTCTCGTTCCTCTGTGTCAATTATCCCGAGGTGTTCACTGCTCCGTCTGGCTTCGAAAGCATCGAAGAGTTCCACCTGACTCTCGCAGTGCTGAAAGAGCTGACTAGCTGAGGGCTGACGGCTAATAATGGACGCCTACTTTACTGCATATGCATTGAAGTGATTGCATCATTTACCGTCTGAGCCCGGAAATTCTGGAAATCTGCTTCTGAGCTGGACCTGCTGGTGTTCGGGGTCTTGCTTTTCATTCAAGCCGGAAACGGCCAACCTCTCCAACTCCCAAGCGCCCAGTGTCACCTGGTCAAGTGGTTCATCCAAACGTCGAAGATGAAACACGACACACTTCATTTGATGCATTAAACCCTATCGGTTCCATGCCCACATACAACGACTGTGGCAAACTGTTGCGGAACTTTCGCAGCAAACTTTGTCTTTTCCCATGTTACATCCCGGTTCCGCGCTAAACTTTTCCGCAGAGGCCTGATGTGAGTGTGTCCTGCAACAGACAGCGGAGAACACCATCCATTAGAACACAAGCCCTCAAACTTGACGTGTCACAGAAGAAGTGATATTAAATAAGGTTGAACATATTCTAGCTCAACCTGACTTAGTGCCGATCTGCCAAGCTTAAATATCACCCCTTTCTCTCACCAACATACGCAATCATGCAAAAAATGACTTCCGCGAAGGAACACACACACACCAAGGCACTGCCTCCAACCAGCGGTGGTTGATGTTGAGAAAAGCCTAGCAGGGCAAAGAACATAGTAACATAGCATAACACAGCGGGAAAAATGATGGACCAGGTGGCCCGCTGTGTCACCAAAGCTCCTACCTCACCTACGTAAGTCCTGCTTTAATGCTCTCAATATCTCTCAATTGATTCAACCTGTGTTTGCGGCCCTGCCCTGCCTGCGCTGAAAGGAAGCCTGCGACAACTACAGAGTCCACCTCCAATGAAGGGACCTTGCAAAAAGCACGAACATTCAGTTTGATCATGATCCATGTTGCTGGCTGGAGCTGCAAAGTGTCTCCGTGAACCTCTTGAAAGGCCAAAGCTTTTCTCCATTTCTAGGGTCGGCCAGCCATTTTGCGAACATTGACGCCTTCTGGCCCGCGATCTAGGAAGGTGAAGAACTCCTAGGCTGAAACCTGAAGCTAAGTACAACTATGTGTAGGCATGTGTCGGCCAAACCCAAGTACACTTGTGACCGCAAGCTATGTGTTACCGTACCTTGTGATCAGAATGAGGGACCCAGCTTGTCCAGCCAAGGTCTACACAAAGACATGAAGAAATGCTTTCACAAAATTCACCAATAACCATTTGTTACACAATGACTAATCACGTTGGTGTCTTTCGTCTGGTGGAAACCTCCTAATAAATGTAGACTGCCATAAGCCCTTTGTCATCCCAGCATCCAGCAGCTCTAAAAACTATATTCGAGCGCACAATCACGTTAAGGTCATCAGCCGCTAAACACGAGGCAAGGGAACATGCCATTATTATATGTTCTTGCAAGGCTTCATTCTTAGCTGTTGACGTTCTTGAAAATGAGCGCAATGTGCGCATGTACGCGGCACGCTGCTGGCAAGAGCTTCTCTGGCCTGCAAGGATGCGAAGGACACCGGTGATAATCCAAAGCAATTGTCAAGCTTCATGCTCTTTCTCCAACACTACTAGGAGCAAAGGGCATCGCTACTAGGAGCAAGGACGCTACTAGGTGCTCCTGGCCTTACTACTAGGAACAAAGGACGCCCGTAGGAGCAATTGGTCTCACCTCTTGGAGGCATATCTCAGCCAATCATTCAACATTCTGAGGACCTCGGTGCACGACGATCAAAGCAACATTCAGTGGATGTGTGCGTGAGCCCATGGAATCAGGTCATGTTCACTTATATAGACTTATCTCGTTCGATGTCGTTCGGCAAGCCTGGTAAGCATTACAGCCTTCTCCAAGTCTTCTCCCAAAGCTTCTTGGGTTGCCCGGATGGGTGCGGATGGATTGCTAAAATGGTGCTGCTTGGCTTCAAACATCTCCCTGCAGTTGTCTCCTGATCTCTCGATGGGCGGCCTCAAACATGCTGAGCGAGCACTGTCATGAAAGAATATGACATATGAGGCGGAAAGAAAAAACATATGCACCGCCTAGTCACTAGGTGCACCAAACCTCCCACAAAGCACCTACAGTTCCCACAAGAACTTTCGGAGCTAGAAAAAAGACGTTATCAGCCAACCAACTTGCTACAAAAGGCTAAGTGTGGGCTGATTGCAAGCTGCCGTATCGATACAAAGCTGAACATCTCATACTAACCTGACGTGCTCTGCTAGCATGGCGAGGCAAGCCGGTTTTGAAGTATCTGAGTGGTGGTCATTGCTTGGATTCATTGTTTATGGTAACTGGGCCATCAGTTCACAAGGATCTTTAAGGTAGCCATTTGTTTGGCATTCTCTCGAACAAGTTCAACTTTGAACTTCTCCCGACTCTGGACTCTGAAAATGGCTTTCTTCTGAACAGTATTCGGCGCGATTGCTCGACAGTGACTATGAGTTTATGATAGTTTATGAATAGACTGGCCGTACAAACAAACGGCAAGCGATCCCCTTGCCTCCAACTCGTTCAGGAGAGAGTCATCCTGGAGAGTGCTCAAGCTCTTCGTGGCATCAAAATGTGAATCTATGTCACTGCAGATCACTGAGAAATCTGAGAATCGTCCCGGGTAACATTGGGAGGCGCGTTCTGTGGGTAGAGTTTCTGTTGCACAGGAACCTAAAAAAAAACAGCTGAGAATTTGTCAGAACGTCGATTGCTTCTGCAGCGAATGAGGCCCCGGAGAACTTGCCAAGCGGCAAAGGCACATGAATGCACATTCTACAATTCTACTGTATAGTATAGTTGTCCACATAACACCCCATGCTGTCGCCTCCGGCCGTGCCAAGCTTCTCCTAAGCAGGAATGAGTTGATACAGCCAGAAGCGAACAACTGGAAGGGCAGAAACTTACATGGCCCGACTCCACAAACAGAATGTCTCCAGTACACACCTTCACGGGTTTCTGGCAGGTCCGGTTCAAAGACCTCAACCATCCACGGATTTGGAGTCTGCACCAGGCAGGTCAGCGAGTTAAGAATTGCAGCCTTTGGCTACCCAAGCACGATGGCCGTCATGTTGGGCCATCATTCCCTTCTCTTGGACTTCAAGTGCTTACTCAGGCTTACTCATGTGGATCTGGCCACTCCAAGAAGCCACAGTTTCGAGTTCTAGGTCCTTTGTTGATGGAATCGATGATTCAATTCTGATTATCTACAGTTTTTTGTGCTGCACATCTGCACATGCCTGCTCGAAGTAGCTTCCTGCATGCAACCCAATTTGATCAACAGAACTATACAGAACTGTCTACATAAAAATGCTGACTTCAAGGGAAATGCCCAGCAGCAGGTGGGAATATCACTCTTGTGTGGACCAAGTATGAACAAGTTGCAGTATATATAGTCGTTGTGTTTCCCGTTTTCGCAAAAAAAAACACATGCAACTAACACTACCTAGATGCGAGCGTCCACATGCGTCTGCTGACCCGGCCCGAGCCAAGGTGCACAAAGGCTTGATAGCTGGCACCTGCGCGTTCCAAATAAGCACCACGCCGGCCTCAAGAGACTCACGGCAACTAAAAAAAACAGTCGAACCCCTCACACATTCACACTCACACACACACTCTCTCTCTCTCTCTCTTCCCTCCCATGCCGGCAGGTTGAGCTAGCCATGCTTCCCCCAAAGCCATCCCCAAGAATCCGAATTTGATGGTTGTGTGGCAAACACCTTTTGTGGCTCCAGACTGGGGGACAAGAACCCAGCGTTGAAAAGGGACTTCAGTAGTAAACGCAGGGCCTGACTGGGTTCCAGTCAAAGAAGTGCCCGGGGAACAACTTCTGGTTGAAAAACGGTGTCTCGAGTTACGCATGCGAGAGCTTAAATCTACAAAGACTGCTCTGGGGATTCCAGGTGCAATTTCATGATTTCGATCAGAAAACAAATTACGGAGCTTTGCGTGCGGTAAATATATATATATACATTACATGTGTACATCACTACTATTCAGAGTACTTCTCAGACTGCGCTCTGTGTACTCTCTCCCCCTTTTTCGCTAGCACTCTCTGCAGTTGTGGTCTCTGCACGTCGCCCTGACGTTGTTGCGTTGGAAACTCACAAAGTGTGAGCAGTGTTCATAGCCACACATCCATTCCTGGATGAAGCTTAGATACCCATCTATGGAGACCCGTCCACCAAGACGTATCCATAGCGATGCATCTACCCAATGCATTTCTCCCAACGCACTTTAAAGAAAGAGACCGACTCGCAGAGTGACGGAAAAAGGAAAAATACCAGAGTGGTTCGAAAAATGTGGCCACTCGACTAGTGAAACCCTGGTCGTGGTGCCATCTATCCGCGTGTCCATCACGGGAAATCGCGTCACTCCAATTACTCTTGGAGGGGATCCACTCAAAGTAAATCCAGCATCGAAGTGAGAACAAAAGGATATGGATCATGTGACTCATATGTTCGAGGTCAGGACTGTCTGATCTGCCTTTGATGAGCGCCATCAAAGCGGCAGTGTTGTCAATGTACCATGTGCCGCGGCGATTACGGAATCGCTCAGGTGTGGTAGTCAACGCAATGAGAACCTGCAATAACTCTAGCTGTGCTATTTTGGCATCCCCTGGCGTCCAAAGGTCATAGATGGATGAGGGGAGGTGAGACACAAACCCAAGCCGGGGCTTCACGTCCTCGTGGAAGAAGACAAGGAGAAAACCACCCGTGCCTTCACCTGGGGTCTCCAAGGCAGCGTCGGACGCTGCAACAAAGCGTTCATGGTGTCGTGGCCAGACATCAAGTTCACGCTCTGGATGGATGGAGATCACGGCCTCAAGAATTTGGAAGCATTGTTCGATTGCGGGAGTCAGCTGATCACCGCGGACAAGTTGGCGCTCCTTAATGGCGTGGAGACCCCCACATCCAATCCGTCCGTAGACACCCTGTTCGAAGAAGTTGGCCAGTCCGTACAGCTTGGCAGCAACCCCAGGCTTGAGAGTGTGCGTCTCACGGCATTCATGGATAATGGCCTTCAACTTGGATTCCAGGCGTTCCCTCGCCCAAAAAGAGACGTAGCCTCCTGAAAGGGCGGCTGAAAGATCATGGTCCAGGCCAAAAAATAAGCCTTTGGGGTTCATAGCCTGGCGCTTCTCTTCCGCAAAGGCGGTGCCCAGGAGCTGGTTCAAGACACCAAAAGCCCATTGAGCCGATCCCCGGCTCGAAGACCAGTCTTGGATTGAAGCATCGTCGAAGTAGAGCGAGACTAGGACATAGCACAAACGACGCCCGAGGGCTTCCACAAGGCGACTGTATCGGTTAAACGAAGTCACGGCAAGAGGAAGACCAAAAAGAAGACCAGCATAGACTTGGAAGGCTGGAGCAGCCCATTCATGATGCCAGAAGGTAACTACGCATCCCCGCGTTTCGTTGACCCCCATGGGACTGTGCCGATAGGCATCCGGCCAATCTTCCCCACCTGATTCCCAGGTGTCAGTAGCCGCCGCTTGGGCTAGCTCTAGTGGGCTCATGTGACGTAGAACTTGGCTGATGTGTTGGGCCGGCCTGAGGGGCGAGCAGAGCACCAGCTTATTGGCGTCGGATGACCGCAGGGTCTGTCCTCCGGCATCGGCATTGTCGATAATACGCTGTTTACCCGAGGATTGGGTAATCACACAGCGTGGGATTAGACGATACGGCTGCCCGTGCAGCTGCTGACGCAACTGTGCCAGCGTCAATGGGGGGGTACAGAACCCCGGTGCTGCATCCTTCGTAGACTGTTCAAGCAGGAACTGATCATCTTTGCCCGGCTTGAGGGTGGACAAGATCTGGTAATTGAAGTAATGGCGCGAGCACCTGCCACTCCGGCGAGGCTGTCCTCCGCCCGCCAACCAGCGGAAGAGGCTGGCTCATCCGGCGGAGCCTCCACGGCTCCAGCAACTTATCGTCATCAGACGACGAAAGTTCGCGGCAAACCGGACAGATTTGGAGCACTGGGAAACAGGCGGGACACACTCCTTTGATACAACCAAGGCACTGCCGATAAGTGGGATCACCACAGCCGCAACACGCTGGAGGAAACTCCGACTCTCCGTTGATTGAGGATCCCAACCATCCACGAAGGGCTCGATGGGCACGAATCTTCGGGCGAAGGGCTTCCAGATGACGCGGCAAGGTCTCAATATCTGGCAACGGGGCGCGAAAGGGGTTGGACCACAACCCATGTGGTGATCCCAAAATCCAGTGGCGCGTGTAGTAGAGGACTTCAGATTGGAAAGTTTGCAGGGCAAGAGGTCAAAATCCCCGGGGACCTTCTGCTGAAACTCCCACAGGTAGGTGGGCACAAAATTGCCTGCAGAATACGGGGTACGATAGGGCTGCAACAAGAGAAGGTCCATCGAGGCGTCCAACCGAGCATGCCTATCCCAGGCCTGCTGAGGAGTGAACCCTGGTGGCACGATCGTCCCGCGCCGGTTCCAAATCCCGACCCACGGGAAGACAAAGCCCCCTCGCCCCTGATCGCACCGTGGGCATACACTCTTGGGACAGATGGAAATCCGCATAGGGGGAAAACCAGCTGGCCCGTCCCCCGGGCGTGAAGACGGAGGCATGTGTTCAAATAGAACCACCGAGCTCCAATGCCGCAGCGCGCCTGCCCGGTCCCCCCGGGCCAAAAGGGCATCAACCTGGCGACGGAACTCGAGGAACGCGGCGGACGAAAGCACCTCAGCATCCGTGAACATGGCGACATGCACACCGACAATATGCTGTGAAGCCATCCACAGCAAACACAGCAAAATTGAAGCAGAACAGAAACTCCACTGTCCCACTTTTGGCTTGAGCCAAAATGGCTACGGTGTACCAAATGTAATGAATACTGCGCACCCAAACCTGCCCAAAGCTCGACACAATACGTTTGCACCATGAATCGGACAGGAACAACTTGTTAATGCATCGCGTGGACACACACACACACATTTAAAGGAACCTCATCACTGTCTTTGTTGCAACAAGATCGGCAACAAGTTCGTACCTGTTCCATGAGGCAACATCGCCTTACATTGGCCCCAACCCCAAACCCACCGCCCGCCCCATAGCTAAACACAAAGCAGCGTAATCTTCTTAGCCTTTCCCTCAAGCACCATCTTGCGTTGCGATCACAACAAACATCTCATGTTACGGCGCAATCGCACATGTCTTCAAGTCTCGGAGAACCTGCCTGCTCCCGTGGGGGAAGTACGTTACAGCAAGTCAGAACAAAAAATAGATAACAAGAAAGTGTGTGTGTGTGTGTGTGTCTGCGCATCTTCCTCTCTTGCAGGCAAGCCCAAAATTAAAGCCTCCAGCCTCCCCTCCCATCCTGTTTTGAGACAATCAGTCAAACCTCCCACGCTAATCCAATCTGCCAATGTATGTTTCGCTGAGGCCACCAGCCATGCGACACCAGAAATGCCAGGTAGGATTCAATGCGGCTGGCTAAGCGAATGATGTAAAGGATCAAGCCTGAGACACCAAGCATTGCAGCAATCTCCATCCGTGGCATGCCCTGCGTGACACAGAGACAAATGCACCGGCCTAGTGACAGTGGTGGCCCAGACTCAAAATGTTGCATTGCTGGTGCATTCCTACATCCCCAAGTTGGTTGGGTCGCCTGATTGACCGGCACAGCCCGCTAGCAATCAGCGCCAGCTTCAAAAGTTTCTGGACATCCGGAGCTAGAGGCAAACTAAAGCATAATGTCTACTATTTGCCGGGTTCGGCTAAGTTCCTTGAATGGCCCAAGGCTTACAGAGACAAAAGTGGTGCGCCTTCGATTTGGTGGGACTGTGAGGGACCAGCTGGGAGAGGTCAAAATCCCATGCAAGCCTTCAAAGCTATGAGCCCCATGCAGGCAAACCTGGTCTGGGAAATATCTAGTGCATAGATTGTCCCCGAAAATATGTAGCTCGGGGCCCCCGGCCATCGTTTGCAGAGTTCGGTCTACCAACATCCTTCTCCACGGCAACTTGTAACCTCGCTGCGCTGATGCAATGGCAGGAGCACCATATATACACCGAGATTGCACTAGACGACGACGGATGGCCCGAGAGCGTTTAGGTGTAGAGTTGCTCTGGCGTAAGGCGTGCTGCACGATTGTGAAAATGTGAAGATTGTAAAACAAAAAAAAAGGGGTTGGGAGAAAGGATGGGATGAACAACGAACAAAAAGTTCAGAGGTGCAGCTTTACAACAAAAATTGCGTGGATTCAGGCCACGCCGTCCCGCCCCGAAGAAGTTTTGTTCATGCTGTTGATGTCAAAGATTTAAATATATACGTAATTTGTACGGACTCACGTCCTGTCCCAAAGAAGTCTTACAGCCGGTATTCATGTCCAAATATATTTTTCTGTTATTAAAGTTACATGTAATGTGTGGATTCAAGTCCTGCCCCGAAGAGGTCTTACAGTCGATGTTTGCCCAGGTCTATGTCCCGCATGTTTCCCATTCGCTGGTGGCGTGGACTGATGCAAGTGTACCTTCCACCAAGGCTGTGTAACACAAAACCTCGTCGACGCAGCCAGCCTTCCCGCTTCCCGGCGACACCGAATTTGCACCTGCGTTTTTCCCTCCCCCAATCCGTTTACACCAAGCCAGGTTTTACACCAACCACCGTGTACACCAAACCACGGTCTAGTAAAAACGACCGATTGCACCAAACTACAGATTGCACCAAACCACGGTTTGCACCAACGACCGTTTACACCAAACCACGGTTTACACCAACCACTCACCATTTACACCAAACCAACTTACACCGACCACCGTGTACACCACAACGTGTTTTACACCAACCAATATTTACACCAACCACCGTTCTACACCAAACAAACCACCATTTACACCACACCACGGCTTGGACGAACCACCGTTTACTTACACCAAACCACGTTTTACACGGTTTTACACCAACCACCCATTACACCGAGCCACTGTTTACACCAACCACCGCTTACACTAAAAAAATTACCCCAACCACTGTATTTACACCGACCACCGTTTATACCTGTAACGCATAAAGCATGCACTCGTTTTTCTAGACGTGAGACCATGTCACTGGCCTACCACAGGCCCTTTTGTGTTCAAGCAGAAACATGCGCGACTCTGCCTGCGTTTGCAGGTTATGAGCCCAACGCTTTTCTAAGTCCACCCAGTGCCACAGAGCGTGTGGACTGGTAGTTGGCTGCCATGGCGAATCCGTTCTGGACGCAGGAAATGCAAGATCGATTCCTCTTGGAGCAGATGAGGCCAGAGGATCTTCCACTGATCCCGGAGGACTCGGGGGTGAGCGGTGCGGTTGAGTCGGAGGAGGTGATCCCAGATGCTCGCGACCTCCTGGACCTACTCAGCTTGGATGTGGAGCCGGAGAATTCGGAGGAAAAGTCGGCAGATGAGGGCGGAGGTGCAATCAGTGCTGGTGAGGATGGGGAGACAGGCCCACAAGAACTTTGGAGGGACTCGCAGGGGAAACTTCAAACAGCCATCCAAATCCAACCGGGCTGGCCTGAGACGAGAGATGACTCAGGAGCACAAGGCTCTGCTGGTCCTCCGATGCCACCAACAAGCTGGATGAGGAGATCTGTGGAGAAGGGAGAACGGTTAGCGGAGGTGAAGCTGAAGGAACGGCGTCCATGGGAAGGCCATCGAGTACCAGATCAACAGCCGGAAAAACACCAACGGCTTGATCAGGGAGATGGTCGGCAAGCCCGTTCGATGGAGTTGGAAAGTCGCCGGGTGACCGACCAACAGGAAGATCGTGAAGTACCAGGTCAACAGCTGGGAGAACACCAACGGCTCGATCAGGGTAAAGGTCGACAAGATCGCCTGGGCCGAAATGATGATTGGTTGAAGAGCTTCGGAGACAGAATGAGGAGCTTCGGAATGAGGTGAGAGCCTTGAACGAGAAAATCGCACAAGGTCAGAGCCACCGAGGTCAGACTCCTACACCAAGGACACCAACTACGGCAATGTTCACACCGATGGAACAACCTCTGCAGGTGAGAAGAACTCCAGGGGGTACACAGGTCCCTCCAGGGACGCCACCACAGACATCGGAAGAACTACGAAGTGAACTGCCAGAGGTCCCACCTTGGCCATGGTCGAAGTTTGAGCAGGGGTGCTCGGCGGAGGAATGGTCGAGTTGGGAACGTCGACAACGTGAACGACATGAACGAGGTCGTGAAGAACATGACAGGACTCATGGCGTGTCTGGTGCAACTGGCGGTCTACATCGTGAAGAGTGTGGGGGCGGGGGGCGCCGACAGGGAGGTCCTGACCGCGGGGTTCATCCCCGATGGCATGAACTATATGAAGATGAAGGACGTGATGGCTTTGGCTCTGCATTTCGAGCGATGGAAGCAGAGCAGGAAAGGCGAACTGGGCTTCATGGTGCATGGGTGCCAAATGATGGTCCTTGTCGATTTCAAGCGGCTCGCTTACAATGGTTGGAGCGAGAACTGCATGAGTTGAAGAGTAGGGTGAAGACCCATGAGACTAACAGTGGAGGGTATGGAGCCCCGGCATGGCAGCAGGCAGATGGACTGTGGATGCAGTCGGATGCACAGCAAGCGAGTCAGGACTACATGCCTCCACCTCCACCTGTTCGGAGGTGGAAAGGCCAACTTTGAATAGGGGGCAAGAAGCCCAGAGATCCTCGTGAAAGAGGAGATGAAGGATGACTTGAGGGCTATCAATGTAGCCCTGCCGAAACTTCCAGATGAGAGCACACCTCAGGCAGCCCTTCGATGTGGGGATTGGATCATAGAGATTGAGCCGTTGATTGGGGATGTGTCTGGTGGAGCAGCGCGCTGGTGGACGCAGCTCATGATCGAGGTCAATGCGGTCTACAAGGTGTGGCTGTCATCGGATGCGCTGACTCGGCTGGAAGTGGATGTGCAGGTGAAGCCCAATGCTACCAGACT